>OY720345.1:11492688-11964133 GCA_963082975.1 Labia minor
TATTCAATTTTTAGATCGCTTTTATTTTCCGAAAGACAAATCGTTTTTTGGTTACAAACTAAAGTTGGCCTTGCCAGTCCGTTTCGTATAATTTCATTAATAACATGTTCATAAGTACATATTACATACCTACATATTAATTACTTTTTACTGTTGATCTTGGCTTCTAATATATTAATAAATAATAATCATAATAATTGTAATTAATATTAAAGATTTTATTTTTCAATAAGCCCTGCAATTTTATTTTTTTTTTATCGGATCAATTGTTAATAGAGCCATTTTAGACAAGAAACTTTACCAAATCAATAATTAACATTTATTTTTTTTTTAATTTAAATTTGAACCAAACCACAAAACTTCTGTTTTTCCCAATATGGTTTGAAATTTAAAAAAAAAAATAAAAAAATTAAACCTATCAAGCAGATGTTATCATTATTATTATTTATTTATTTATTTATTTTAATGGCTCGGAATAAAAATTAAGAAAAATTGATTGAATTTGATTTTTTTTTTTTTTGTTTTCTTTTTGATGAGTGGCTAAGAAGGGAAAATTCGTTAATTTTCTCTGATAAATAATGGTTTATTAAATAAAATAAGAGTTATTTAAATATTTATAAAAACATGTCAAGGTCTGTTCTTTTTCATTCAAAGGTTTAATTAAAGATCTAAAATATAATTTTATTTTTTTTTTTAATATTTTTTTCTTTTTAAATTTGGAAATGATTTAATAATACTAATATCTCTGAAATTATATTTTTGTGGTTAAATAATATTTAATATCTATATCTTTTCTATATATATTCTATGTAGGAAGATATAATAAATAAGAAATATAAATAGTATATTGAACTAATATATTTTTGTTTTAATTATAATATGTATAAGAGAGCAAGAAAGCAAAATTATCTTCATAATTCTCTTTCTTATAATTAAAATAAACTATATTGGATAGTCTAATTCCCTAAAAGAGGAAAAAGAAATCATTTATTAATATAATATAATCTTATTTCTAGAAATTTTAGGCCCCATGGCCGGTTGTGTAGTAGTTAGCACGACTTACTGTTATGATATAATTCATAGTTAATTTCTGGGAAGAAGCACATCCAGCATACGATAGCAAAATTGGAGAGCTACTTGAAAGAAGTTGCAGCCTCCTGGTTTTCATCAGTCACAATTATTTGTTATTAATTTTAATTATTAATATAATACAATTTTTATGATATCTACATATTTTCCAAAAACTTATTCGAATAATTATCAATTAAAAAAAATTTTCATATTGATTTATAATTAGGATAAGTTTTTATAAATTTCGAAATTTTAATAATAAAATAAATAATAAGAATAATAAATAAATGAAATATAAAAATAATATATTATAGAAATAAATAAATAAATGTATGATGATGATCTTGTTTCAATTCATTGTTTATTTTAAAATGATTGATAAGATGAAAATAGAGATTGTAACGAATATTCACAAATAGAATTTGCAAATAGAAAATACGATTTCCTTTAAATATTCCCAAATGACAAAAGTTGGCCAATAAATATTAATCCCAAGGAATTTCTCTCTTTCTCTCTCTCTATATAACGTTACTCTAAGCTTCGAGGATTAATGTTATTTTATACAGTTTAAATGTTAATTTACGATGAGACTGGATTTCTTTTTTTTTTTTTGACTTCAAATAAAAAGAAATAAAATTCTTACAACTCAATTCACTAATATACTTTTAATGAATACATTTACTTAATTTAGAAAAAAAAGTATCTGATTTTATGATTCCGTATAAATCTTATTCAATTGAAAAATTAGTTCTTTAAAATTAACAATTATAAGGTTATATTCTTGATAAAATAAATATTAGACAATTATTTTGTATTCTGTGTACTACAATTTTAATTTTTTAGTTTATTAAAATTTGTAATTTAATAGATTAATTTATAAAAAAAATAATTAATTAATTATTAATTTTTTAGTAAGAATTATTTTGCCGGTTGTATTATATGGGTGTGAGGCATGATCAATGAACCTGGGGGACGAGAGTAGATTTAGAGAATTTGAGAATAGGATTTTTCGCAGTATTTATGGGTCAAAGAAAGATGAATGGTGGAGACTGCATAACGAGGAATTGCATGATCTCTATGTATCTCCAGACATAGTTAGGGTAATAAAATCGAAAAGGCTGCGAGGGGCAGGACACGTGGCTAGAATTGGAGATGAAAGAATGGTAGACCAAGGACTCGGTGGGTGGATAATGTAGGAAGGGTCGTGAGAGAGATGGGAGAGGATAAGGATTGGATGGTTGTGGCTCAGGATAGGGATAGTTGGAGAAATGTGGTTGCTGCGGCCAAGAACTCTCGAGTTCTGTAGAGCCATAGAGCTAGATAAATAGATTAGTTTCTTAGTGTATTATCATTAGAAGATTAGAATTTTCTGCCTCAATATATAATAATAATTTTCAGAACTCAAGATTTTTAACTTATATAGGAACTACATTCCTCCAAACGTTTTTATTCTGAGCCAATTGTACGAGTATCTCCAACTCCTTTTTTCTTTCAATTCCCTCACTTACCCCCTCCTTATAATATCTACCAATCACACAATTTTTTTCTAACAACTGGTATTTATTTGAGATATTTAAATTTGATAAGTTAGTATCAAATATTATTTAAACTAGTTATTGGTATATAGAAATATTTTAATAATATAAATTCAATATACGTATATATTCTACATAATTATATTTTCTATATGTCATGATAATTCAATACCAGTTAGATTAACATAAAAATTAAATAATTGCATAATCAAAATTTATTTTTTAATCTATAAATTATTTCTAAATTATTTTTGAAATTACAAAGAATTCCCTTTATTTAATATTAAAATTGATCATTATTAACATATCATTTTTTTTTTTAAATTTGTTAAAATAAGTATAATATTATTTTATGAATGCAAATTTTATTCAAAAATTAAATTATAAACTAAAATAAAAAAAAATTTATATAAGAATGGAAAAAATTTTATTAAATTTGTTTTTTATTAAAAATCTTATTCAAATAGCAAATATATGTTGTCCAAAGGGCAAGGTCAACAAATAAATAACTTCTATTTATAATCAACAACATACAAACAAAATTGTTATTTAATTTCAATGAAAATTTTAGCAATTTTATTTGTTATTTTTTAAAACATAATAAATAAAGATAAATTAATTGAGAGATTTGAGATCTCTGGTAATATTTTTCTATAATCAGAGTAGAATATTAATTACGCCATTTCAAGATAAACTTCTTTAAAAAAAAACAAAAGATAATAATATCATCATTGGATTAAAATAAAAATTTATCATCGTTTAGAATTGATTTGTAAAATATAGACTAAATTTTCAATTTTTATAAAATAAAATCTAATAATTAATCACTATAAATATAATTTTGTTAGGTAATCAGAAAGCGTGGGATCTACCTATTAGTTATTGTTTGATTTAAAAAGGGGTGGTGAAAAACAAAACTTATTCCAACTAAAATATTTATTAAATATGATTTGATTATATTAAATTAAATATTTTAAATATTTTATTACGAATACCATTCCCCCTTAATAAAATTATATATTTTATTAATATATATTATTATATATGTTTCTCACTTTTTGATGCTTTTCGATATGGTCAAAGGAAGATACCAATGACCAATGTAGCTCCATATTTGACATTATTACAGTACCTGGTTCAAAGAACCACAATTTGGTAATAAGATATAAATGCTGGGTGGAGTTGATTAAAAATATATCTATGTGAACAAATTAATAGCTAATAGATAGATCACACTCAAATCATTTTTTTTTTTTACTTTTTAAAACTATAATCAAATTCACATTTTTATTTTTAATCTTTTCGTTTAATCTAATTTAAAAATTCTCTAAATTGCAAACAAAAGAAAACATAATTAAATTTTATAAATACAATTGCAAATTTTTTTTACTTTAAAAATTTCAATACTTTTTTTGATAATTTAACAATAATAAATAAATTAAATTGATTTAACGGCAAATTAATGATTATAAATATAACATTTTTTCCTTTTAAAAATGGATAAATATTTATTTAATTTTAAAGTATAAAAAAATAAGTATGTACCTAAATACGAATTGAAAAAAAGAGAATTTTTTTAAATTAATAATTTAAAAATTCTCTTTATTTTTAGAAATTTAAAAGAGAAATTTAAAAAAGTTAAATCTGGTATAAAATTAATAATTACTTTTACCATCACTCTACCTATACAACTTTAATTATTAATTCAAATAAGTTTATATAATTAATGAAATAAATAAATTAAAAACAGGTGAGAGTTAAAAGAATTAATTATTATCTATTTTTAATATAAATTTATTTTTTTTTTGTTATTATAAATATTTTAATATAATAAATCAATAAGAAAAAATATAGAAAGAGGGATGTTGGTGGTTTGTTTTTATATGTTATTTAATATTTTCACTTGAATGTATTGATTAATATTAAATTATAACACAATTATTATTATTTCTTTATTTATTAGTGTTTGTGTTAATAAGTACTTTCATACTTATAATTAAGTTTTTAATACATAAATTTATTATTTAAGATAATTATTAAATCATTTAAAAAAAAAATGGAAATAAATTATTTATTGTGAGAATTTTTCCAGTCAGTGCCATTTTTCATTTTTATTTATTATTTATCAAAATAAAAAAAAAATAAATATTAATAATAATTCAATTCACAAAAATGATAATTTAATCTTAAATAACAGGATTTAATTTAGTTTTTCCCCTCTTTATAATTTAGCGAAATTTATACAATATTACCGATAATATATACCGTTAAATTATAAATTACAGTAACTAGTTGAAGTACGCTTTCAATTGTTGTGTTAGTGAAAGTATACAATATTACTATTTAAAAGATGCATACTTTATCTAGTCAATGTATTCATTAACTTGTGAGAATGTACAAGATTCTAACCTTAAAATTTTTAATTTCTTGGATAGAAATATCATAAAAATTGTTTTTTTACGAAAATATATATATATTATTTTAGAAGACTATGAAACGACTAGACTATTATTTCTTTTAAAGATTCTTGATTTATGTATATTTATTTTTATTAATTGACAACATGCCTATAATATGAATCTATATATTTATATAAAATTATGTCAGTATATCTAAAATGCTCAAATATAGAAATCTAGTAAAAAAATATATTTATTAATAAATAAATTATTATTAAAATATCTATTATAAATGACAGTATATAATAAACAAATTTTAAAGTTAAATACTTCAACTAATTTACAGTAGGAGGTGTATACAGTAACTAATGGAAGTATTCATTAATTTATTTATGTATACTTTCTCTAAATTTTTAGTTAAAGTATACATTAGCTAGTGTGTGTATTCACTCACAGCAATTTATACTTTAACTGTATATATAAATTCTAATTATTTTATGCATTTTATCTTAATCTGTTACTTAAGTTTTTTTCTATATTTTCCTTTTAAAATAAATTTATTTCTAAATCTTCACTTATTTAATAAATATTATAGATTTTTATTTATAAAATTTAATTATAAATTCTTTTTACAATTTTATTAGCATTTATAATAAATTATAAAAGTAAAAAATATTATTAGTTTTTTTAAAAATGTTATTATCTTTTATTATTATATTCATATATTTTGTTATTGTTTTGTTTTTTTGTGTTTCTAGCATATTTTTAGGCAATTATAATGATATTTTTTTATTTTTAATTCTATTCATCATCATTTAATAAAATCATTGATGCAATTTGATGATTAATTGTCCTATCATAATAGAATCACGTCCTGTTATGAAATTAGATCTTAGTAAAGATAATGAATGTTTTAATAATTGTAATTGGATTTTCATTCACACACTCTCTCACTATATGTATAGTATATCAACATTTCTATTTATTTCTAATTAGAATATTAATCGTAAAATATTTTCAACTGCCCCTATTCCAATTCCCACCACTCATTCACTCTCGTTTATTTAAATATATATTTATAATAAAATCATTTTTAATATTATTAAATTGAAATTGTATTATTTGCATTATGAAATGAATAAAAAATAACATTAATATAATATAATGTTAGCATTTAAAAAAATAATTTATAATTATAATTTTTTCAATAAGGATGAAATATTGTTTTAGAGAAGAGAAGGGTTAATTTATATATTTTAAAAAAAAATTACTTTCTCAACCTTTTTCAAATAATTATTATAAATTAATTTAACTCTTGTAATTTATTAGTAATTTTAATTTTTGAATGAAAGCCATTCTAAAATGTAATACATTTTTACAGACCAACGATAAGAAGGGAAGGTATTGTTTTTACACCAAATTTCACATTTGGAGATTTTTACATATCTCCACGAGGTTCGTTCTTTAACATTGATTTTTCTTAATTAATTGAATATCATTCATAAATAAATAAATAAATAAACTATCTTATCTATCTATAAATCATCACAAAATTCCGATTCTTTCTATTATACATGAAAGTAAATTGTTTCATTCAAATTTATATTTTATTATTAAAAAGATTCTAATAAATATGGTTGTTTACAATTATTATTTTTACCGATCGACAATAGGAAGGGAAGGGAAGTTATTTTTTTCACAACAAATTTCATATGTGTAGATTTTTACATATCTCTACGAATCATGCATTTTGTTAATAGAAAAAAAGTATTTTTAGCATGATGTCCGTCCGTCCATTGTGTGTCCATATAGACGTGTGCAGATGAACGGCTCAACGGATTTTGATAAAATATTTACATAATGCATCAGTAGCATGAATTCATCAACGTTTGGAATAAATCAGGGAACCGGAAATTGTAGTTTACAAAGTATTAATTTTATATTCATTGTCGGAAATTTTTCACTTAAAATATAGTAGTAAATAATAATTTAGTAATTCAACTAAAAATAAAAACCAAGATACTTAATTTAATTTAGTGATTTTAATTCAAGTTTTAATAATGTATTTTTGATACTTAATATATATATATATCAATAATGGTGTTTGTAATTAATTGATTTCAAATCATCGGTCGGTTCTGTGTCTGCCCAAAGCTCAGTTTTTTGTTTTGATTTATAATAAATAGTGAAATATTATGAAAACTATATATCATACCATGTTCATAAAAGGTTATAATCAATAATTAAGATAATGTAACAAAATTAGTATATTTCCAAAATTGTTTAATATTTAATTAATTTTTTTGCGGAATTTTATTAATAATTTATTAATGTTTTCACCCCCTCTCTCTCTCTCACCCCACACACACACATGCACATAAATATTCTTACTCCACAATAGATCAATAAATAAAATAATAATTATGAATTATAATAATTAACATATTTATTCAATGATCAAATTTATATTTTTACTATTTCGCCAGAGATAGGATTGTGATCATGAAAATTTTCGATGTCTAGATTTTGATGTTTTTATACGTTTTGAAGGTTCCTGAATCATTTTCACTAAGCTTGAGAAAAATGTCTGTGTGTATGTAGACAAGATTATGCAAAAACGATTTGAGCTAGAATCATGAAATTTGGTACATGGGCATTATTCAAGAATTGTAGTTTTCTATCAACTTTTGAAAAATGTAGCTCAACTGGAAGAGGGTCATTACCTACAACGTTTGATTTTTTTCCTCTAAAGTGCCCGTAAAAATAAAGATATATGTTTGATAGTTTTTCACATGATTAAAAATTGTATAAAACTGCTATATATAGAATTTCAGCTTGATGGAATCGCTGAATGTACCGGAATTAATTTTTTAACACTGCAATTCACTCGCGTGACGTGGTTCCATCAACAAAGAGCCAAACATGCGCTGATTTAATAAATATTATTTATTAATTTTAATTTATAATTAATTTAATTTAATTTAAATATAATATATGTTATTTAATCGAATTCAAATTTGCGAGATAGTCGAGTGGAGACACTCCAACTTATTTTTTTCAATAGAAAGAAAACTCATATTCTCTAAGGGAGACTAAAATAGAAGTACCTAAAACACATTTTTTTTAAAGATATATGCGTTTTTGTGACAAAAAAAAACGGTTTAATCTGTTAAACCAATCCAAAATGTTCATTATTTCTCATCTCTCATTCAACCGTATAAAATTTGTTAACGACCCCCCCTCCCCCACCTCTAAGCCCCTTATCGCACGCGCGTTCCTTTCCAACTGCCTATTGATGATATTAAATACAGAATAATTGTTAATTATCAAAAGAACAATAGTAAATGAATGGCGTGCCGATGAGTGCCTGTCTTGATTTAATTATACGTATACACCTACGCCTTGGAAAGAAAGAAAGAGAGAGAGAGAATATATCCACCTCCTACCCTTCCCCCCCCCCCCACACTTACGGCTTCCTATTCCGGCCCTCACGACTTTTAGTTGACTTTTACTGTCCATCAAAAAAATAGACATTTTCAAAATTAGATTATTAATTAATTTACGGCCGATTTAAAAATCTAACCATTCAAGTAGCAGACGAGAGAATTCAATTTACAAACATTAATTATTATCAGAAAAGGAAATGAATTTCGTTTTATTTTTTTTATTTTTTTTTTTTTTGTTTCATTAATAAACAACAACAACAAAAAACACAATTCTCAATTAAAAAATTACAATGATTAAAAACACTCTATTAGATTTGAATATTTCTTTACATCAGGAATGATTATATTTGTTATCTTTAATTGTATCTGTCATTGAGAAAAAGAAAGAAATAATAGGAGAATATAGAAAAAAAATTCTCTCTATAGTCTATAAAATTGATCACAAAGAAATAATTTTATCATTATTATTATTATTTTGATTTTAATTTTATTTATTTAAAATAATGGGGTAATTGTTTAAAAAACGGGAACCTTCAAGGATTTTGATGAAACTTTACCAGTGGATTCCTTTTTTAATTCTAAAGAAACTTTCTTTATGCACTATTTCTCGGTCTCTGCTCGTTTACGAGATAAACAAATTTTAAAGTTTGACAGATTAGCTGGTTATGAACGTCGAAATGTGAAGTCATTAAGTTATGTTTTATTGACTAATTCACTAGTCACATTAGTCACTTTTTCAATAATTTTCGGTTTTTTCAGTTCGGTTTGGATATAGGAAAATTATAAAATATATTTTAAAATTAATTATTTAAATAAATTACAAAATATATTTTAAAATTAATTAATTAAATAATTTTCCTATATCCAAACCGAACTTAAAAAATAACAACAGAAAATTAGTTGAACTCTCTGCTGGCAAAATGAATAAAACATAGAAAAATAGAATATCAATGGATTTATATGCAAATTTTAATAACTTTTATCTCGTAAACTAGAAGAGACCGGGAAATATTGCATAAGGAAAGTTTCTTTGTAATTAAAAAAGGAATCCACTGGCAAAGTTTCATCCAAATCCCTGAAGCTTCCCGTTTTGTATACAATTACCAAAAAACAAAAAAAAATATATTTATTCATTTTATATTATTAAATTTATATATATGTAATATTTTTATAATTTTTTAATAAATACTATTACAAATATAAATCAACTGATAAAGTTATAATGGTAAATCGCTAAATCGTAATAATAAATAAAGAAAATCAAGGTAATAAAATTAATTATAATACAAAACTACTAATTGATTATAATTTTTTCTTTAATCATTTTTTTTTTCTTCTAACTTTAGAATTCATATAACTAGGAAAATGAATAAAGAAAAACATATTTTTTATTTTTATATTTTATTAAAAAGAAAATTAGAACAACTTTTTCTGTCTTATTTAATTTAGAAACGTTGATATTTAATCATAATAAAACTATAAAATATATATTATATTATATTATATATAAAATCTATTTATTTATCTATCCAGTTGTATCTATATTTAAGTGTCTATGTGTAAAAGAGAAAAATAGAAAGATGGATTTAAGTATTATATAAAATGGAGGGGGTGGAGGGTAGAGGATCTTGAAAGTTTCATTTCAACCAATATATATATATATATATATATACCTATATAATATTATATGATCAAATATAATATCCAGGAAGATATAAATTAGATTAACTTTTGGAAAAATAAATTGATTTTGAAAAAAGTCTTTGTATTTTTTGTAAATCTTATACATAATATAACCCCCCTATTTTCTCTTTATTACTTAATCTATAATATAACGATCAAATGATATTTACTTATTCTAACCTTTTATTTAAAAATAATAAAATAAAATTGTTGAACTTTAATTTTATCAAAAAAAAAAAAAAAAAAAAAAAAAAAATAAAATAAAAATAAAATAAAAATAATACATTTAATTATTCGAGATAACCTGTTCATTTCATTTTAATTTTGTTAAATAAATAAATAAATAAATTTGAAAAATTTTATATTAAATTTTATTAAACAGTGATAAAAGAAGATATATTTAGGATAAAATTTAAACTACTAACAATAATAGAATTAATTTTGAATGTATTTTTTATATTGAAATGAAATTGAAATGATTTTTAAAAAAATATATTAATATAATAATATTTAAATAATTAAAGCTTTGATGGCTGTTTTTATTTATAAGGGAATTTTGGAAATAAAACCACATATTGATATTTTTTTATTGTAAATTTATTAAAAAAAAATACACAATTCAATTTCTGCAATAATAAATATAATAATACATATAATTTTTTGAGATAACCTGTTTATTTTATTTTAATTGTGTTAAATAATTAAATAAATAAATAAATTTGTAAATTTTATATATAAATATATTAAATAGTGATAAAAGAAGATATCTTGAAGGTAAAAAGTACTATAATAATGATTTCTGCAATCGAAACGTTGTGTATTTTTTTTTTTTTGAATAAATTTACAATAAAAAAAATATCAATATGTGGTTTTATTTACAAAATTCCCTTATAAATAAAATATTATTTTTTATTTATTGGAATACAATATAAAATCCGATCAATTGGATAGTATAGAATGTAATTAGGATAATAGGATGTAATATTTTATAAGATGTAAATTATACATGAAAGTATATATATATAAAATTTAATTGAATAGAATTTATTCTGCATTTCATAGTTTGTATACATTTCTCTAAATATATTGATGATATTAAACTATTTTGTAATTTTTAATAGTAAATTTATTTTTTTTAAACTTTATTTAATTAACTTCTTTGAGAATCTTTTGTTTTATTTTATTTTATTTTATATGATATCTTTTCTGTTAAAACAAATATTTTTTTTTTTTTAGAAATTTTAAAAAATTAAGATATAATCAACTTTTAGTGTGTTAACAATAAACATATATAATTTAGGTATAAATGTTAATCTCTTTTTTGGATATATTATTCAATTAAATTTGTCAAAACAAATAACGACATAATTTATTGGGATTAACATTTATCAAACAAATTCTTATCATACACCATAAACAACGCAAATTATTTATAATATAATACAAATAATCTAAAATAATGATATATTTATTTATTATTTGTTTATTTAAAATTCAAATATATATAAATATATAAATATATATGTATAGGTATATATATAAAATAAGGAAATTGATAAAATTAAAAAAATAGAGAGAAAGAGAAAAAGAGGAAATAGAAAAGTTATAAAGATAGATAAATGAGGGGAAAAAAGAGAAAGGAAATTAATTTACTGGGTGAATAAATTCGAGTAGACTGGGGGAGGGGGTGAGTATGAGAATTTGGAAAAATATAATATCTATGATTTCAAATAGTAATAATAATAATAATAATAATATTTTGTTTCTTCCTCAAAACCTTCATTTAATCAATTATCCATTTAAAATTTCAATGTACCAATTTAACTTTTTGACATTTTTCATATATTTTATTAACTATTGAAATAAGTATTATTTTTTAAAATATGACCAATTCAAAATTTGTTTTCTAAAATGGTACAAATTAATTAAAATAACTTGATTTTCAAGATGAAAAATATATTCAAATTTATTTGATAAAATATTTGATCATTTATTAGATATATGATCATATATATATAAATGTTAATAAATTATATGGCTTCACTTTAATATTTATCAAAGTAACAATAGCTTCTAGACTGATTTGACCAAGGTTTACTACTGATAATAATATAAATTCTGAAATTATAGCTGACCTTGTCTATATTTTAATTAAGAAAGGAGATTATATTTGTTTCTTTTTATTTATAATAATCAAATATCATTTATATTATTTATAATTTAATCTAAAAAAACATTTTAATTAATATAATATAACTTATTTAATATTATTAGATCAAATTTATTCAATAATTTATTTGAAATGCCTTCCTTTATAATTGTTCCTATGTATTCTATGTTGCTAACTTCATTGATAATTTTTTTTTTTTTTTTTGGTGAGAGATTAATAAATATATTTCATATTTTGATTCTAAAATATTATTAAAATAAATATTTTTAATTTTATTTCGAAATTAAATAAAAAATTTTAAAATATTTTAAATATAAAAAAATATTAATACAATATCAATTAAAAAAGAATGACAGGAGGCAAATTTCAATATAGATGACATAGTGACGTCATTTAAATTTGCTATTTTTAAATTAAGAAATACTAATAAAGTTGATTTTTCTTGAGGCTGAAACCAATACAGATCGATTTTTCTTTATAAATATATCTATGGTGTGAATTTCAAAAAAATCCTTAGAGCGGTTTAATATCTGTAATTTAAAATATACAAATATATTTACAAATATATATATATATATATACAATTTTTGCTAGTATAATAAGATAAGTATATAATATTAGGGGGCTTCAAAGTTCTATAGCATTAAAAGTTATTTTCACCATTCATGAGTCTCAAAGATATTTTATCACGAGCCAAACAGTACCCTGAATCCTGAATATTTTTATTGTGTCAGATCAACGTTCTCCATGGTGATAGATCACTTGGATAGAGACAAGTAATTTTCAATTTCAATCACCAATAAAAAACAAATAAGATTTCCCTTTCCAAATAGAAGATCATAGGATGTTCCATATTGAATATATTTAGAATAAATAAATAAATAATTATATAAATAAATAAATTGTCTAATTTAGGTGTTCATTAAATAGCCGTAAAATAAATAAATCAATTATTATTTTATTTGAATTTTTTTATTTGATTAATGTTAAAAGATTAATTTATATATATATTTGAAATTAAATTTACTCTATATTTTTTGTAATTTATCAAATTAAGAGTAAGTATATGTATATTTAAAAAAAAATATTTAAATTAGATAATTTGTGCTTACTGTTTTGTTTTAAAAAACTAACAAAGATATGTGGGTGTAATTATATCATAATAGTGTTAAGTTAAGTATATAATTACATGAATAAACCTTTCATTTACTATATAAAGAAGAAATAAATATTTTTATATTTAATTATATTTGTATACAATAATTAAATAAAAATCAAATTATAGTGATAAATAAACATTAAATTGTTATCGTTTATGTGCCCAGTGATTTACCTTTGTTTTTAAATTCGGATTTAATTTTAATGTTTGATTTTATTTAATTGTTTTTTTTTTTGAAATATTATTTTAATATATTATATATATGTATAATTAAATATTTCTGTGATGTTGGATGAGTGAGAGGGGGAGGTTGAAAGAGATTTAGTATTTTAAAAAAAAAGATTATATCGATAAAAATTTTATAAAAGAATTATTTTAGATGAAAGAGAAAATTTTTAATGTGTTAAAAATCTTATATTTGATTTATTTATTAATTATAAAATAAAAATAAATGTTTCTATATTCATTGTTTAATTCCTTACATGTTGAATATAATCTTTATTAATAATTTCCGTCGTATGTATATGATGTCTGGAACATTATGAAGTTAGTTACAAATTGTCAAAATTAATTTAATTTGTAACTAACTTCACTTTTTTAAAATTATGTTTTGTTAAATTAACTAAGTGTCAAATAAGAAAAGTAAAAAAAATTTACAATTTGAATAAAGTTATTAATTTTATATTTAAATATTATGTTGTTTTGTAAGTATTTGAAACAGAATTATTATTATTATTATTATTTTGTTTAACAGAATAATATATGTTAAATATTTAAATCTATAAAAAATGGATCCAAATGATAAAATATTGAAACGTGCCAAGTATATGCGTGATTATAGGAGAAGAAAGCTTGAGACAGAAAATGTTGTTACTAAAAAATGATCATTGCTATGCGAAAAATATTGTTTTCAAAGAACTATTTAATTAATTGTTGCAAACCACGATAAATTAAGTTTAATTTAATGATATTGCAACGGGGGTTCGCCTAGTATATATTATAATAAATGCAACATAACCTTACATATTTATATATGTTTAAAAAAAATAATTAAATAGATATTAAATTAAATTGAAAAGACGGTTAATTTTTCCCTGAAGGGATTTCTTTTATAAAAGACAATAAAACGAATAAAAAAAAAATGATAAATTATTAAGATATGAATGATGTCAATTAAATTTTAGTATGTGCATTAAAATTTAATAAAAGGACATTGTAATTTCATCTACATTGGTAAATTGTAATATATATGTAAATAATATAAATATATATTATTAAAATCAAATTGTAATGTTCATTAAAAATAAATTTAAAAAATAACTATAGTATATGCATTAAAACCCACAAATATTTTAATTAAATTTTTCTTTTAATTAATTTATTTAATTAAATATCAATTTACTTATATATTAAGTAACAAGATAATAATAAAAATAATAATAAAATTTAAATTGATTAATTTTATTTATATACAAATATTTTTTTTGTTCAATTTAATTTAATTTAACTTAAATATAATAATTAATTTAATTAATTTGATAGATTAATTTTTTGATACAAATGAATTATTAATTATACTACCTATTCTACATACATCTACAATCTACATATATGATATGAGATAAAAGCAAAAAAAAAATAAAAAAAAAAGTTTATGGGTATCTAATTATGTTATTATGTTATGTTACTGACCTGGTGTTTCTTGTAATCCTTTTGTTCGTTCATTGAGATGATGATGATGATGATGATCTGTTTCATCAGGTGAACGTAATAGTCCTGCCCAATAGGCCCTTGGTGCAGCTGAAGCAGCAGCAGCGGCGGCGGCTGCTGCAGCAGCATTAACCGGTGTATTCCCGCCAGCTGCAGCGGCAACAGCTGCTGCAACGGCTGCTGCTTTTGCTTGCGAATTAGCTGCTGCAAGATGTTGGTAATAACGTTGTTGGGAGAGTAGCAGCGCGTAATGTTGTAATGCTGCAAGGGTTGGTGGTGGTGGTGGTGGCGGTGGTGGTGGAGGGGGCGGTGGAGGTGGAGGTGGATGGGTCGGTGTATTTGCTGCTGATTGTGCTGCTGATGGTGATGAAGAGGATTGAGTGATATTACCACCACCACCACCGCCGCCGCCGCCACCGCCACCACCACCGGTGGCGGCAGCGGTAGCAGCAGCAGCGGCTGTAACGGCAGCGGCAAACAACCCCCCGGTATGGTGGTTGTGATCCGTGGATGAAAACGCTCTATCCATTACAAGGATCATGTCCTGAGAGCGCGCGGACGGCACTTGTCGCCGGCCACGCGCAATTTATCACATATAGAAAGTCGATTATCAGGAAAGATTGAAAGAATAAATGAAAAGAGTGAAAAAAGGGGAGGGAAGGAAATTTAAAAATAAAAAAAATAAAAAAAAAAAAATAAAAAAAAAAATTATATAGAAATAAATTCTTGAAACACGACACTCACGACATTGATCGACGGATTCACATTCACCCCACCAAGTGTTGTTCAATTTTTCAGTTTTTGTTTCAAGAACGCACTACAATGTCTTTTCAATGTATGTTTGTTGTATAGTTAAACAAGAGCTGATAGGTGTGGGGGTGGGGGGTGGGGGTGGGGGTTATAGGGATGAATTTAATAATGGAGGGTGCACACTTGGAATGTCTTTTTTCAAATGACAAAAACAAGAAAAGGAAACAAACAAACCAAAAGAGTGAGTGAGTGAGTGAGAGAGAAAGAGAAACAGACAATCGAGTCCAAGCAGAGGCAGGCACTACTAGTAGAACTACTAGAATAGATCGATGTGTAGAGTGTATCGTGTGTTATGCCTGCCCTATCTTTCCAACGAATGTAATACAGATTTCCAACCAAATGGTAAAAAGAGGCGGAGTCTTTATGGAACAACTTCAATTGGGATTGGTGGTTGCATGGCAACGAAGACCCTCCCCTCCACTCCTCTCGCTTTTCGAAACCACGCCCATGGATCTCCACCCTCTCCTATCCCCTCTCATGGAAAACCACCACCACCACTACCACCACCTCCCTTCGCTCGCTACATTCGCCTTCATGACAACCAAATAGGAGGGGGAGGCGGGGAGGGGAGGGAGAAGGGGGGCTCTAATAGCGACATTAGCTCAAACAATTTGCTCCGGTGATTGATTCAGCTGGCTGCTCCGCTTTTGTGGCCAAATACTCTCTACATATTTCAACATATATATATATATATATATATACGTGTGTGTGTGTGTGTGTGTATATAAATATAAATATACAAATCACCCACACGCTGCTTATTCAATCCCCAATCGCCAGAAAATACTCATGATTTCACTTTTCAATAAACACACCAAACAACCATATAAATTGATATTCATAAAAAAAGCAAAATATAAAATTCATTCATTTTGGATTATTATTCATATTATATATAAATTATTTATTATTATTATATTTAAAAAAAAAATGGGATATTTCATTTTAATTATGAAGTTTGTTCAAAAGAAAAGGTGAATTTTGAATTATTTCGAAAAGTATTTATTTAATTATCCATATCCATTTTGTCCCCTTCAAAGTAATTCTCCTCAGATATAATGCACTTATGCCAGCGCTTCTTCCGATTGTCGAAGCACTTCTGAAAATGCGATTTTCGATTTGACTATCAGCTCGATTCTGACATTATCTCATCAATTGTGGCAAAACGCTTTAATTTCATTGGTCTTTTCAGTATTGGGAATAGGAAAAAGTCACAGGGAGCCAAATCAGGTGAATACGGTGGTTGAGGCATGATTACGGTGTTGTTTTTGGCTTAAAATGTGTGTCAACATTTTAAGTGCGTTTGAGCACTTTATTCCATTTTGAACGCAAAATTTAATACAGATTCTTAGATCCATTTTTTTAAGTAAAAAATCGAAGACACTAACTTTTTCAGTTGTCAAAAACAAACTACTAATCCAAAATGGCTCATAATGTCAACATATGAGAAACATATGTGTACCAACATAACAAAAAAACCCATTTCGATAATCGAATGTACACAGCCCGTGAAAATTCTAAATTCACCTTTTCTTTTGAACAGACCTCGTAATATATTATATATACATCTACTTCCCCCCCATCCATATCTCTCTATCAGCTCATTTTTCTTCTTTTCCTTCTTTCTTTCTATTCCTCCTATTCAATTCCTATCCTATTAAATTATAAATGAATTATTTCAAAATTTAGAATATTAATAATTTTATATTTATTTAGGAAATTAAAAGAATAAAATCAAACTTGTTAACAAATATATTAGGTAGATGCATAATAAATATATAGAGAGTATATATATATATATATATATATATATGTTATAAATGACAAATACAATACTACACCCTATATTATAATTACATATTCTAAGGTGTACTATTTACTTTTACTAACGCTTAATAAAATAAATGTGAATTCAAAATTGATTGATTAAATTTCAAATTTAAATAAATTAGTTTTATGTGTACTTTTAATAAAATTGTATAATAGGTATAATTATTATTCTTAGATATATTATTAATATTTAAGATATATATTTATCACTAAAATATGTATAATAAAACACAATGATAGATAAATCATAATTCTATTTACATTTTTATACCAAATACATCTATTTTTTAATCAGACTAATTTTATTTTTTACTTTAAAAAAAAAAATTCTAATATACATAGGTAATTGATTTAAAAAAAAAATTGCTTATTACATTTGGATATTTACGTTTGTATATTATATAAGTATAATTCATTTTTATTTTTTTTATTATAACAATTTTATTTATTTATTTGTAATACTTACTTAATTAATTAAAAATTAATAATCAACCAACAAATTTAACCCTAAGCACTTACGTATTTATACTTATTATTTATTAATTATAAATATGACAAAAAATTATAAAAAGAACATTAAATTTACATTATCGTAAAAGATAAATGGTGTTTACAATGTTGAGTCTAGAAAATATAAAATGCAATATGGTAGATAAAATTTTTTTGATTTAATTGGATAAATATGAGTGAAAAAATATGGATCAAAAATATATATATCAACATTTTAATCAATTAAAAAATATTTTTTAAAAATTTGTGACACATACTTTAAAAAATTTATTAGTAATACATAATACAGTGAACGCTTTATATAAGCAACTCGTTTGAAACAATTTCAATAAAAAAGTTTCTTATTGAGAAAAGTTGATTATAGGGAAATATTGAATTTAAAGCACAAAAATATTAATTAATTAACAAAACTTAACAGAAATTCTAGTAATTATTCTAATTAACAGAAATTAACTTCAATACTCTCAGCACAAAACACAAACATATTCCAATAACAGAATTTGAGGTTATGTTGTAGTGAACAGCTGTCGACTCAAATATTTTTCTTATGTAGTTGCTTATACAGAACACGTGAACTAGAAAATGTTGCTTGTGTAAAGAGGTTGCATATATGGTATAGAGCTATAGAGCGTTCACTATACCACATTTTGAAATAATTGTAATTGTAATTTTTTATAAATTGCAAGTTAATTTTAAAAAATTGTTTTCTTCGATTTTATGAATTTATTTATTCTTTAAATTTCCACAATTATGGTAATTAATAATCATAACACTATTTCTAATCTAGCTAGTATAAATAATAACTATGATTTCCAATTTTGTAAATATATAGTAAAGGTAAATAACGGCGGTGGTGAATTTATAAGCAAATCAGGTCGTTAAGACATTTTACATTGCTTGTCTACTTTTAAGCTTAAGCTTGTTGCTTCTCGTTATCTAAATGGGTGTCTGTCTCCCCCCCTCCTCCTTATCTCTCCCCCTTCTCTCTTCACCTCTCATTCATCTAAATGTTAGTATCTTTTAGTCTAATATTAATCAAATGAGCTCAAGCAGTCTTCTCATCATCATTATCATATTTTAATTTTCATCTGCTGCTTTTTATCCATCCTACTTCTTCTTTATTCCCTTATGTCCCTCTACTATAGACTTCTCTTCCCCCCACCCCCCAAACCCTCCACTACACACTCTGTAATTAGGTGACCCATTTATCTCTTCCTCTCTCTCTCTCTCTTTCTCTCTCATTTATTCATCTACTTAACACAAATAAGTCAAAATGCATTAAAAGCTCAAATTATCCATAATGATGATGCTTATTATTTTTATATTGTATCTTAAATAATAAATAAAGAAATATTTTAATATTTAATTATGATTCTTTTTTTTTATTAATTTTTATCGTAGGAAAAATTAAGATAAAATCCCCCTTCAAAAAATCAAATCAAATTATTCTGATATAATTTAAAAGAAAATTAAAAATAAACAAAAAAAAATGTGGCCATGCACAGAACCGACCGATTTTAAATAAATAAATTTCCAAACAACATTATAATATATAATATATATAAAGTATCAAAAAAATATATATTTTTAAAACTTGAAGTAAAATGACTAAATTATATAATCTGATATAGTTAAAATTACAAAATCGAGAAGGCTACGGTAGGCAGGACACGTGGCTAGAATAGGAGAAGAAAGAATGGCAAAAAATATATTGGTAGGGAGGCCGAGTGGGAAACGTCCACTTGGGAGACCAATGACACGGTGGGTGGATAATGTGGGAAAGGATGGGAGAGGATAGGGACTGGAAGGTTGTGGCTCAGAATAGGAATACTTGGAGGGGTGTGGTTGCTGCGACCAAGAACTTTCGAGTTACGTACAGTCACAGAGATTGATAGATAGATAAATTATATTATTTTTGTTTTTATTTTTAGTTTAATTACTCAATTATTAATTACTACTATATTTTTAGTGAAAAATTTCCGACAATGAATATAAAATTAATACTTTGTAAACTACCACTTTCGGTTTCCGAATATACACCAAAAGTTGATGAATTAATGATACTGATGCATTAAGTAAATATACAATATTTTATCAAAATCCGTTGAGTCGTTTCAACTATACACGTCTATACGGACACACAATGGACAGATGGACAGACATCATACTAAAATACTTTTTTCTGTTAACAAAATGCATGATTCGTTGAGATATGTAAAAATCTACACATATGAAATTTGTTGTGAAAAAAATAACATCCCTTCCCCTCCTATCGTCGATCGGTAAAAATAATAATTGATTTATCTTGTAAACGATCATATTTATTAGAATCTTTTTAATAATAAAATATAAATTTGAATGAAACAATTTACTTTCATGTAGAATAGAAAGAATCTGAATTTTGTGATGATTTATAGATAGATAAGATAGTTTATATATGAATGATATTCAATTGATGAAGAAAAATCAATGTTTAAGAACGAACCTTCTCTTCATTCTTCTTTTACCTCTACTACCTTCACCCACTATATCCCATCCCCTAACACACCCACTCTCTTGCCATCATCCTCTCTCTCTCTTTGTTTCTGTTGAGAAAATCGATAAAGTTTCTCTAAGGGAATTCCTACGATGCATCTACTCCACCTTTAAGATAATATACTTAAAAAAAAAATTGATTCAAATATCTTTGTATATTGATATTAAAAAATAAATATGTTTATAGAGTCATAATAATTATTAAAATTAATATAATCTTGTAATTGTTCAGATAATTGAAAATTATTGTACCTAAAAAAACTAAATCAAAATTTAGTTTATTTTAATATATATATACTTTTGACCATACATTGAACATTTATGATTTAAAAATATATTTAGGATGTAGGTATATAATTATTAAATATGTATTTTATAATTTATAAAAATTTACACAAATATATATATATATATATATATATATATATATATATATTACGCAAAAACGGTTTGAGCTAGAATGATGAAATTTGGTACATGGGGATTATTCAAAATTCGTAGTTTTCTATCAACTTTTGAGAAATGTAGCTCAACCGGAAGAAGGTCATTTCCTAAAACGTTTTGATTTTTTTGACCATAAAAATAAAGATATATGTTTGATAATTTTTCACATGATTAATAATTGTATAAAACTGCTATATATAGAATTTCAGCTTGATTGAATCGCTGAAAGTACCAGAATTAATTTTTTAACACTTCAAATCTCACGCGCCAACACGTGACGTGGTGCCATCAACAAAGAGCCAAACATGCGCTGGTTTAATAAATATTATTTATAATTTTAATTTATAATTTAATAAATTTAATTTAATTTAAATTAATATATGTTATTTAATCCAATTCAAATTTGCGAGATAGTCGAGTGAAGCACTCCAGATTTTTATTTAATAGATTCATTGATGTAGCTATAAAATTTGGGTTACATCAATGAATTTGTCATTTGATGAGTTTACTCTTGTCGGAGTTTTTAATTAATATTCTTAGGACAAAATAATAGGTTTATGAAAACTGCAATATATTATATTTAAAATTCTTTAGATAGAGAGATACGAAATTCCAACAAAAAAAAAAAAAAATTCAAGCATTGTTCTCAAATGAGGATTATTCGGAGGCATACTTAGGGTAAATGGCGCCTATTGTGAACACCTATCTTGTGTCTTTCTTGGGCGATAGGTATGAACTTTTTGTTTGTTTTTACCGACCGACGATAGTAAGGGAGGTATTGTTTTCACACCAAATTTCACAAGAAGAGATTTTTTACATATCTTCACGAAACATGCATTTTACATTGGTTTTATCCTCGGGAAAAATCATCTTCAGTTTTTTCTTTATTTAAAATTCTATGATGTCACCTAGCCCTTCATGACGTGACATCCAGCGCCTCCTTATAAATATATTATAAATAAAATAAAATTAAAAATATTTATGTTCTATCTATATCTATTTTTTATTGCATTAATAGATATATTAAAATTATTTGAAATTGTTTCTATAGCTGGAAATTAATTTATTTCAAACCGTCGGTCGGTTCTGCGCCTGGCCACAGGTCAACTTATTTTCATTTTTTTTTTTTTGAGAACAAGATATTTTTCATCTTCTTTCATTTCTGGGAATGCCTCTCTTTTTTTCTTACGTAGTTTTATAATACTCATTTTTATATCTATATAAATATTTTTACGTTATGTGTTTTTTTGACACCCCCTCCCCCTCCTTACCTCTTCAATTAGCGCCCATAGTACATACAAATCATGCAAACAATATTCTAGTTACGTTTCTGGGAGTATATAATACATTATAATATATTATATAAATATACATTTAGGGTAAAGCATACAGTCGTTGGCCCCCTTAAGTAATTACTAGCAGTCTTTAATGCATATCTGGGCAAATTGCGGTACAATCTGTGTCAAATTAGATTTGCAGAACATAGATACTATGAGCATTTTGATGAATAAAAAAAAATCATTTTCTCATGACATTTTCAATAAGCACGCAAAAATGTAAAAAATATTATTATTACTATTATAGTTATTGGCCTAGGTATTCTATAGTGATTATAGAACTATACAACCCACGATTATATAACCTTAGTTAAAATAAAAATCTCTTATTATTTGCGTTTTAGTCATAGGGGGCCAATGACTGACTGCCTCGGGGCCAACGACTGTATACTTTACCCTTTCACACAAGTTTGTAATTTACTTTTACATATCTACTAACTATATCAACTATGTATATATATAAAAAATATCAACCATAAGAATTTATCAAACAATTTTTAATTAAAAATGTTTTAATGAAAATTTTAATAAAAACTACATATTATAAATATTTAATAATAATCGAATCAATAGTGATTTTATTGAATATAAATAATATGTATATTATATAAAGGTGAGAAAATGAATGCTTTATACTGGTGGCGTCCTCTATTAGTTTCTTTTATAAACAACACTTTCTCCTGTTATATGTATAAATATATATAATAATTTTAATAAAATAATAAAATTAAATATATATATATAATTTATAATTTATAATTATTGATATTAAAAGGGTCGATTAGTAAGTAAAACTTTTCAAGTACGAAGAGAATAATAAATCTTATAAGTAACATGAAAAAAAAACATTAAAAAAAAATAGAAATAATTCCTTATTAAAAATAGATTTTAAGCGATTAGTGAGAAACGAAAAAAAAGAATGGGAATAATTTTTCACTTAAAGATTGTCTAAAATAAAATTAAATCGTATTATTTTAAATCAATGATTCTCGGCAATCATCGGTTGATAATTATCGTTTGGGTAGAGCATCCGCACACAACCCCACCTCTCACGCCCCTCTCACTCCATAGTTGGGTTGCCTGGGGGGCTTTTCAAAATGCCAGCCGGGAAGGTTCTAATTGACCATTTGATAGCGAAGCCCAATTGAATACGGCCCCTAAAAAACAAGAAAACTACTGTCTTCTCTCTCTCTCTCTCTCTTTATCTGTTTTCACTCACGCTAACGGCCATACATGATTTAGGATTTTTTTTTATTCTCGTTCCTATACAAACTAAACAAATCTATTAAAATATGTATAATTAATTTATAATCCATTAAATTATAAAATAGTACTATAGTTTAGATATTTTCAGTGATCTTTTAATCGAATTAATTTTTATTATCTTAATACAGTGGTGTATTGGGAGGGGAACGCTGGGGAACGACGTTCCCTTACCTTATTTCAGAACCGGAACGAGTCCAGTACTTTTTCATGTCCCGACAACTCCCACTTAAATCTACTCTTAGAATATCTTTTTTTGTGTTCGTTAATATTTTGTATAGTAAGAATAAGAAAAACTAAAAACTTAAATGAAAAAAAAAATAGTTTACTGAAAATAGGACTTTTGTTTGCTCCCACTATGCGTTCCTTTACTTCTTATTTTACCAATACATCACTGTCTTTATAGATTTACAAGAAATAGACTTGAGAAAAATTAAAAAATAATTGACTTTATAAATCATGCTAAGACTATGATTTGAGAAAAAAAAAAACATTTGATATTTTCGTTTTTCAAAATAATTAAAAAAAAAAAAAAATTTTAATTTCCATTTTTTTTTATTATTTTTTAAAGAAGATATTTCCTATTTAGTGAAAATATATTTTAAATATAATGTAAGTTAATTAATAAACTACGAGTGCAATTCACAAAGTAGGTTTACGTTTTGGAATTAAGACAAAACTAGTACAGGAAAATGTTTTTATTATATAGTATACATTTGAAAGAGCAACTAAAATACTATTTTTCTACATAATCACCAAAAAAGTTGATACATTTATCGTAGCGATGAACGAGCTTCGAAATTTCTTCGTCATAGAAATCCGCCGCCTGAGTGTTGAGCCGGTCAGCAAATTTAAACCCATAGAAATTTATCGGCAACTGTGTGAAGTTTACGGGAACAACGCGATCAGTGAAGGTGGCGTTCGTTTCAAGAATGGACGAAGTAATGTTTACAATGAATCATTGTGACCGATGAACTGGTGGAAAAGATCAATGAAAAAATTAGAGGAAACCGTCGTTTCACCATATAACTGAACTTTCCTTCAGTTTTCCCCAAATTTTATTGTACGAAATTGTTTCTCAACTGACTGACTGACTCAACACTCAGACGGCGGATTTCTATGACGAAGAAATTTCGAAGCTCGTTCATCGCTACGATAAATATATCAACTTTTTTGGTGATTATGTAGAAAAATAGTATTTTAGTTTCAAATGTATACTATATAATAAAAAACATTTTCCTGTACTAGTTTTGTCTTAATTCCAAAACGTAACCTACTTTGTGAATTGCCCTCGTATTAGACTAAGAAAGATTGACTTTAAGGTAAATCTATAAAAAAGTAACCAAATTCCACTAAAATGTGTCATAGATATAATTTAAAATCAGGATTGTCATAATTTATTTCTTAAATTGAAAGAAAACTGATCAAATAAATCATTAATGAAGAATATATGTATCAAATGTAACAAAATGTAAATGTTAAATTAATTAATATAATAAAAGGACGAGATAAATAATAGTTATTTGTTTATTTTCAAACTATAATTTATATGGGTGGATGGTAATTTGCTAACATTAAATTACAATATTAAGTTAACAATGATAAACTTGAATTAATCAAGTATTTCAATTTATTCAAAAAATTATTTGCATATATAATAATATCCTATTTATTTATTCTTTGAAAATACAATTTATTTATTTAGATGTTAAATGAATAAAAATAAATAAATATGTATTGAAATTATTATTATATTAAAGTTATTTTAAATATATAAAGTTTTAATAAATTACCAACATATATATATATATATATATACATATATTAAAATCACTAGAGCGCGCCGGAAGAGTGGTGGGGGTGGGGTTTTGCATGACAAAAAACATTCAAAATGAAAAATTATAAAAAGCATATAAAAATAAAAAAATTTAAAACTATATTGGAGATAAAAAAAAATCTGGAGTGTCTCCACTCGACTATCTCGCAAATTTGAATTGAATTAATTAACATATATTATATTTATATTAAATTTAATTAATTATATAAATTAAGTATAATTAAATTGGATTAATTAATTAAATAATTTAAATTTAAAACCTTTAATTTCATTTTTAAGTAAAAAAATTTAAAAATTTAAAAAATTAATTCCGGTACTTTCAGCAATTCAGAAATTCTATATATAGCAGTTTTCTACAATTTTTAATCATGTGAAAAACTATTTCACATATTATTATATATTATTATCAAACATAATTCTTTATTTTTACGGTCAGTTTATGAAGATAAAAATGTAAACGTGGTAGGTAATGGTCGTCTTCCGAATAAGCTGCATTTTCAAAAGTTGCTAGAAAACTATGAATTTTGAATTATGTCCGTGTATCAAATTTCATTATTCTAGCTAAAACCGTTTTTGTGTAATCTTGTCAGCAAACACACACAAACATTTTTCTCAACCTTAGTGAAAATGACTCAGTGACCTTTAAAACGTAAAAAACATCAAAAGGTTGACATTGAAAATTTTCGTGATCGCAATACTATCTCTTCCAATTTTTACAATTTTTTTTTTTTCACCTTATTATAAATACTAATGGATATTTAGTAAGTATAAGATACCTTAGATTTATATTATATAATTTCTTAACACTAATATATTCTAATAATTAATATATTATATAATTTAGAAAATGAACATAATACACTCTGATATTATTTATATCAATATAATAGTCAATAAAATTTAATTAGATAAGTATATTTGATAATGAAAATTTTTAATTGTATTTTAATAAAAAGACATTTAATAAAAAAAATCATAAAATTAATTATTAAACATTTGAAAATAAGTGATTAATTAAGTACATAAACAAGAAGAAATATATATATATATTAATCCTCTGACTTTGTACGTCCTACGCAAGGACAACGCCTATCAAGTCGGTTATATCAATGAGGTGTCCTCTCAACCTTTACCTTGATTTTCTTGATCGGATATTTTTACGTTTTGTTCCCGGAGGCTGGATTGACTCCGTCCCATAGACCCCAGCTAGGGAAATTCCCTTGCCAGGCCCGGGAATTGAACCCGGGACCATGTGAATGTGAGGCAGGTTCGCTACCCTCACACCCAATGGCGCCTTTATATATACGAGGTAGGGTCAAAAAGTTCGCGGAATTGGTTATTAAAAATTTATTAAAAATATTTATAACATTCTTACATTATTTCCCTTCAAAATACTCTCCTCCTGCATCTACACATTTATTCCACCGTTCATATAATTGTTGGAAACACTCTTGAAAGCCGTTTTTTGAAAGTTCCTTCATCCGCTCCGTCGCATTTTCAATCACCTCTGACGAATCAGCAAAACGATGTCCCTTCAATGCCATTTTTAACCTTGGAAACAGGTAGAAATCTGGTGGTGCGAGATCGGGAGAACATTGTCGTCTGTAGTGGAAGTGGAAGGCCGCCCAGTCCGAACGTCATCATCAATTGTTGTGCGACCGTCGCGAAAACGCTTATGCCACTCGTAAACTGCTGTTTTCTTCATCGCAGAATTTCCGTATGCTTTTTTTAGCATCTCAAGAGTCTCCGAGGGTGATTTCTCCAGCAACACACAGAATTTAATATTGCCACGCTGCTCTAATGACGACATTGCACAATCCGACGAAAGAAAGAAACTACGATCTACAATATTAACCACCGAACGCACGGAACCAACTACAACTGCCTGCTAACCTCAAAAGCACATTCACTACCAGTTATGCCAACCTCACAAATAAAAATTTCCCTTTCAGCTAAGAAATACTTGACTATAAGCGACCATTCCGCGAACTTTTTGACCCTACCTCGTATATATTGTATATATTTGATTATAATTTCGAATATTTTAATAATTTTATGATATATACCGTACACTATTTCTTACTAGTAGATTTACCAAGATACTTAATAAATTTAAACTGATAGTAAGAGTAAAAGAGAAAAAAAAGAAGAGTAATAGTAGGAACAACATCAGCTGCCTAAGAAGATAGTTAACAACTCGTTTCACCATAATTTTTTTTTTTTTTGTTATCTCTCTTTTTGCCCTTTTAATATTCTATTCTGGAAATAATCAATTAATGGTGTTATTAAATTTAAATGATCCCCACTCAAAGGGCGTATTCTTGAAATTTATAAAGACATCAAAACCTGTCTTTTAGAACGATTTGTTTTTTTTTTATATATATATATTCTATTCTCCTGCTGCTTTATAAATTTTATTATATTCAGGCGGCCAATTATCAATTTCATATAGAATGTTCTTCTTTTTTTTCAGGTTCTTACTCCTCTATCTCCTTCCTTGTTACTCACTTATAGAGAGCTCTTCTCTATTAAATATGCATTCTCATCATCAATTTTCAATTTGTCTTGGCCAATCAAGACTCCCAAATCCTGTCACTCAAAAATTAACCACAAAAAACATCATTATTATTATTAGATGTATTATTTCTACAGTTTTATTTTTTTTTTAAATATAATTAAATTTTAAATGTAATAGAAAGTGAATAATAATAATTTATTATGTAATTACTTAAGCAAATCATGATATGAATTAATTAAATAATAATAATAATATTTAATATATATATATAAAAAATGCATAATTATTAATTTTAATATTAAAAGTAATAATTATTTATTTATTTATACATTGGGTATTTATTTATTGTTATTAAAGGAATTGAGAGTGTAGTACAGTGATTCTCAACCACTGTGCCGCGAGATTTTCAAAATGTGCCGCCAAATTGTAGTTATATGAAAAAATAAGAAAAGATTAATATCAATATGTATAGGACAATATAATCAATTAATTATATTCTCTAGTAAGGAATATAGAATGTTAAAAAGTCAGAATTAAATGTATTTATAGTTTCTCATATTACTACATTTTCATTCCTACATAGGTAACATTTATTTTCACTAAAAAATTTTTTTAGTGAAAATGACTCAGGGACCTTCAAAACGTAAAAAAACATAAAAATCTTGACATTGAAAATTTTCGTAATCGCAATACTATCTCTTCCAATTTTTTCAATTTTTTTTTCACTCTATTATAAATACTAATGGATATTTAGTAGGTATAAGATACCTAAGATTTATTATATAATTTCTTAACATTAATATATTAAATTAACAGATTAAATAATATAATTCATTTAAATAATAATAATCTATATATATAAAAAAAGGTTTTTGTCTGCACATTGCTCAGAATTTAAAATTTTTTGCATATCTTCGCGTTTCATGACCTCTAGAATCCAAAAGTGACTTTAGAATTTTTCACGTCTGTCTGTCTGTCTGTCTGTCTGTCTGTCGGTCTGTCTGTCTGTCGGTCTGTCTGTCCGGAAAATTACTATTTTATAGACTCAGAATTGGCTGAACCGATTTCTTTGAAATTACATCACAATATTCTTATATACCCCTAGAGTAACATAGGCTATAAATTTTATTTATATGTCAACAATAACCGCAGAAATTAATTTTTTAAAGTTTATATAATTCTCCGTGTTGTTCATTCAAGAGCAGCTCGCGGCTCACTGCCGGCCTAGCGGAATCATTTCAAACAATGAATTATCATAGCTATTCCCAATCAAAGAATTATTATAAAAAATATTTCACTTTTTATTTTAAATTCTAATATACAAATATCAATTCAATTAAATAATTTATTCTAAAAGTTCTCAATTTAATTAAAATATTTATTAGATCATATTTTTATCTTAAATTATTTTTTATTTAATTGAATATTTCTTCTTTTCTATAATATATATATAATAATATATAAATTTTATCATTGAATAATAAAAAAAAATATTATTTAACCTGAATTAAAATGACTGAATTATATTATCTTTGTTTTTTATTTTAATTTAATTACTCTATTATTAATTACTAAATATTATTATGTATATATATATTATATAAAAATTAAAATATGATGATATAAAGTTGTTTTAAATTTTTGACATTTTTAAATTGGGTATATTTTTTAAATTTATTAAAATGTCTTTTTTATTTATTATGTTTAAAAGATTCATTTTTATTATGTGATATTAATAAAAAATAACGATGCTCTGTGCAAGTCGAATCATGTTGCACATAATTAAATAACAATTGCCAAACAAAGAATATAATATTTTTTTAAATTCTTATATTTAAATATCATTTCAATTAAATAATTTATTCTAAAAGGTCTCATTTTAATGCAATTTATAATTTTCTTCTAATTCAGATTTAGGACAAATCGTACAACATTATATCAAATCTCGCTAAGAACATTCAATATTTTTGTACGCAAATTATTCAGAGTATTGGCTAAGCGTATCACTCACAATCAGTTTATATTGAAATTTATATAAATTAACAAAGTAAAAATTTTTATTTGTTTAAATTTTATTATAATGAATCAAAAAAAATTAAATATATAGATCACATGATTAAGAGAAGCAAAAAACTTGACAGAAAATAACTGTTGGATGGAGGTCGGACATGACAGAAACTGTAAGCGAAATCTTCATATTGCGACGAATAATTTTCAAATCCCCTAGCACCACCAGAATTAGATAAGTTTATTTTAAGGGAGGAAAATAACTATGATCTAAAAAAATTAATAAATGAACTTAATAATAAAAAAACAAATAAATCAATTAATTTAAATTAATACTATTAATGAATGTATATATTGGTAATTTATCTATAGTTTTATACCGTTAATTTTTATAAATTGTCTCAAGTCTCTATTTTTGCATTTTCCCAAGTTTCATTATAATTAAAAATATTCAATAATAATCTAGCAATGAAAATAAAATATCAAAATGTAATGATCAAGAAATATTATACTCTATTTCACTATAATAACATAGAAAATACTTAAGAACCATAGGCGGTGGAAATATTAGGAGATATCATTGCGGGTTAAGGCCAAATCGATCAACATTAATTAAGATATTTTCATTATGACAGATATTAGGAAAAAAACTGCGAATTCAATATTTCTGTTCACTAATTATTTGTAGACTTTAGTAAAACATACACATGACTCAATATAGATCAGCATAAACTTTTTCAAATTTTGATCTTCAAATTTGTCTTGAAGGTAGTAAAGAAAAAATAAGATGAAGAAATCAATTGTAAAATGTTAGGTTACCCAGACGACTTAAATATAATAGGAGATTAGGAAATTGCAATTGCAGATAGCGAGGAAAAATTAATGGAGGTTTGAAATTAATAGTGATAAGAAAAAATATTTAGTAACAAAGAGGAAGAGTATTACCATACAAAATCTTAAGATACAAAATGTAGAATTTGAATATGTATAAAAATTGAATGTAATCATGAAGGATAATAATATTTGAGAAGAATTTAAATCGGGGTTGCAATCGGGAAACGCCTGTTATCTGCAATAAAGAGGCTTATCTCTTCAAAATTATTATCAAAGGGAATATATAAAAAGATTATTTTGCCTGTTGCATTATATGGGTGGGAGGCATGGTCTATGACCCTTGGAGATGAGAGTAGATTCAGAGTATTTGAGAATAGGATTCTTCCCTGCATTTATTGGCCAAAGAAAGATGAGGTCACCGGGTATGAGGGAGACTGTATAACAAGAAATTGCATGGCCTCTCTGCATCTTCAGAAATAGTTAGGGTTATAAAAGGGAAAAAGCTGCGATAGGCAGGGCACGTGGCTAGAATGGGAGAGGAAAAAGATATTGGTGGGAAGACCGATTGGAAAACGTCCGCTTGGAAAACCAATGACGCGTAGGAAGGGACGTAAGAGAGATGGAACAAGGGCTCAGGATAGGGACACTTGGAGAAATGTGGTTGTTGCGGCTAAGAACTTTAGAGTATCTTTGAGCCACATAGGTAGATAGATATAACATATACAATAATAATATATATAATTAATATAGTGATTAAATTAAAATATATTTTTTAAATAAGAACACAAAAAGAAATGAATGTTTTATGTAATATACTGATTGAAACCAAATGGATGAAATCCTTTTAATACTTTCAACCACCAAATACTATGTACAACTCGGGGGTACAGGGGGCGGAGCCCCCGTCTAGGTGTGAAGAGCGCCGAAGGCGCTCTGAGCAGCTAGTAAATAAATAAATTTAACAAGAATTATAATTCAGTTGTTTAATGGATATTACAATAGTAAAGTGTAAAATTAAATACATTTTTACTATCTCGCCAGAGATAGTATTGCGATCACGAAAATTTTCGATGTTGAGATTTTGATGTTTTTATACGTTTTGAAGGTTCCTGAATCATTTTCACTAAGGTTGAGAAAAATGTCTGTGTGTGTGTGTGTATGTGTGTGTGTATGTGTGTGTGTATGTATGTAGGCAAGATTACGCAAAAACGGTTTGAGCTAGAATGATGAAATTTGGTACATGGACATTATTCAAAATTCATAGTTTTCTATCAACTTTTGAGAAATGTAGCTCAACCGGAAGAGGGTCATTACCTACAACGTTTTGATTTTTTTTCCTCTAAAGTGACCGTAAAAATAAAGATATATGTTTGATAATTTTTCACATGATTAAACATTGTATAAAACTGCTATATATAGAATTTCAGCTTGATTGATTCGCTGAAATTACCAGAATTAATTTTTTAACACTGCAAATCTCACGCGCCAACACGTGACGTGGTGCCATCAACAAAAAGCCAAACATGCGCTGGTTTAATATTTATTATTTATTATTTATAATTTATAATTAATTAAATTTAATTTAGATATAATATATTATGTTATTTAATCCAATTCAAATTGCGAGATAGTCGAGTGGAGACACTCCAGCTAATTATTTTTATTTTTAATTCTGCTAAAATGGAACAAAACACTAAAACTATTTAAACTGAAAAATAATAATTATAATAATCGAAACATATGTTTCGAATAAAAGAATAGATTGGTTAGCGAGGAAATTAAAGAAAGGGAGAATAAAAAGATTTTTTGTATCAAAAGAAAAACCACACAAACGATGATAATATTTATTATAATATTATACCAAAAAAATTTTTTTATTATTTATATTTTGATCTGAAAAATCTTGGAAATTCAACTTAAAAAAAAATCAAATCAATATTTGTTTTATTTTTTCTTAAATTTAATCTTTTTTTTTTTATTTCTATTCTAATATATTACACCTACATAAGTGGGTGCCACAATGAGACAATGCACCATGCCACAAGTCTATAAAAACAATAGCAAAATTAAACGAATTGGGCTTTTATTTGCTTCCCCACCCCCCGTATTCGCCAGATTTAGCCCCCAGCGACTACTGGCTCTTTGCTGATCTTAAAAAAATGCTCCAGGGAAAAAAATTTGCTCGAATGAGGAGGTCATTGCCGAAACTGAAACCTATTTTGAAGCAAAGGATAAATCGTTCTATAAACATGGTATAGAAATGTTGGAAAGGTGTTAGAAAGATTGTATCACTCTCTAAAAGGAGATTATATTGATGAATAAAAATGATTTTTGTTTTCGTTCGTTAGTCTTATAAATAAATAATAATTAAAATAAAAATAAAGATCATAATTTAATAGCCATTACGAATCAATTTTGGTTACAATTAAAAATTTACCCAAAATTAAATAATAATTTATTTAAGATTAAAAAATTAAGATTAATTATTTAAAAATATTAATTACTAATTCTTGCATAAAATAAACCCAAAAAAAAAACAAAAAAAAAAAATTAAAAATCAATAAATATATTACTACTCAGTGTATTTTCACAAGACAAAAATTATTTAATATATAATATTTTATGTACTAGTTAACTTTTGTTATTTTACTTTATTTACCTACTCTTATGATTCCTCTCTCTATCTTAATTACTTAATTAACTCAAAAAATATAATTCCAATTTCTTTAAAAACCTGTCATTTTTTTCTTAATAAAATTAAGAAGGAAATATTTTGGATAATTTCAAGTATGTTAAGATAAAGTTTAATTTTTTTTTTTTTTTAATTGCCCATTAATGCCCAATCTCATTGAGGTTTGATTTTATTCAAAGTTCATTGTTTTTTTGTTTTTTTATTTTATTAGTCTTCTCTTCTCCTCTTCTATTTTGTATTTAATTGAAAGTGTCATGCATGTTGGTTGGTTGTTAAATTTGCGTGTGGCTCTGATGCTGCAGCATGCATGTTTGCATGTATAATCCTCCTCTACACTCCTCCTCACAGTAAACCCTAACTGCGTGTCACTTTATTCCTCACCATCTCCTTCTTTTCCCACCCCCTACACAATTACCCTTTAGGTAGATATTATCCCCCTTTCATTGATTCATTTTCAATTTAAAGTAAAAAAAAACACCCACACCAAAAATATTTCTTCTACTTCTTCTTCTTCGTCTTCTTCAATTTCCATCTGAAAGATAGATAGAGAGAGAGTATCAACAGGAAATAAAAAAAATCTTTAAATAATATACTTACTAATTTTTTTTTTTATTTAATGTGTTAATTGTGGAAATTAAGTTATTTTCTTTCAATTTTATATTTTTTTTTTTGTTCGCTTTCTGAAACCTTGTCTTAATTTTTCTCTTTCTCTCTTTTTCTCTCTCTTTATGTTTTAAGAGTATCAGGAGTTAAAGTCCAATCTTACCCACATATACATGCACACACAAAATTAGATACAAACACGCAACAGTTAATAGAAAATTAATTTCATTCCTGTAAAATAAAAAAAAAAATCAATTTTGAAATAATCTTTTCTTTTTTGTAAATACTTTTCCACACTCACTATTTATTTATCTATCTGTGTGGCGCTACTGAACTTGAAAATTTCTTCACCATCAGATATCTTCAAATGTAAAAAGTTCTAATAAATCCTAATTTTAGATATTTCCATATGTTTCATATCTAAATAGAAGGCGCCATAGGGCGGGGGGTAGCATCGCTACCTCACATTCTCAAGTCCCGGGACTGGTAAGGAGATTTCTCTAAGCTACTTGTTAAAAAGTAGCGCCTCCGATCAAGAAAATCAAGGTAAAGGTTGATAGGATCCGTTCTACTGATCATAAGACACCTCATTGATATAACCGACTTGAAAAGTCAGAGGTTTTTTTTTTCATATCTAAATTTAAATTATCTTCCCTTCACTTCCCAATTAGTTTCCTCATAAAAATTGCCTATACTTTTATCTGTATTTTGTTGTGATTTGATATATTTTCAAACATTTCACTATTCCAAAATTCTATTCCAAGAATTTTCTTGAAATCAATGCCAAATAGGCACCTAAACGTTAAGATTCAAATTAAATTAATCAACTTGAAAAAAACAACTCATAAACAAACTATATTAAATATTTATTATTTAGATAATTTTTAAGAAATTAATAACAAATAATTAAGAATAATAATTCAATCAGAAATTAGTGATTGATTTATTTTTCAGTTTATTTATTTATTTATTTATTTTTTTAATAAAAATAAAAAAAAAATCGAACATAATTTAATAGATATTATTAATTAAAATGTTAATATTTTAATTGTAATATTAAAAAAAAAAATTATCTGAAATTTATCTACAAAATAAAGATTATTTAATGATTGCCTGAAGGGTTCCATTTTAAAACTCATCCTTAAAAAAATCGTCTTAGAAGAGCAGATAATGATGATTCAAGCAAATTACAGACCCTGTGCTCTGACATTATCCAGAAAAACCAAACACATGAATGCTAGTAATCGTTTTGATTAAGATACAATATATCTCTCCTTTCTTCCCCTCCTCTCTCTCTTCCTTCTTGTCCTTTCTCTATCTCTCTTGTTCCATTATTTTCATCAGTTATTATTATTATTATTATTATTAAGTGTTCCGAATCGATTATTTTTGAAAATAACTTTAATAACATACATATAAGAAAAATTCTCAATTGAATTATACATACCTAAAAATCAAAGTGTAAGAACATTAACGATTCTCATTTATAAGATGAATCAAATCTATATTTATAGTTTTTTTTATTCTGGCCACACACAAAGACACAGGAAGGCATTTGTACTATCTCGCCAGAGATAGTATTGCGATCATGAAAATTTTCGATGTCGAGATTTTGATGTTTATATACGTTTTGAAGGTCCCTGAGTCATTTTCACTAAGGTTGAGAAAAATATCTGTTTGTGAATGTGTGTGTGTGTGTGTGTGTGTGTGTAGACAAGATTACGCAAAAATGGTTTGAGTAAGAATCATGAAATTCGGTATACGGGCATTATTCAAAATTCGTAGTTTTGAAATTTTGATGTTTTTATACGTTTTGAACCGACCGACGGTTTGAAATAAATTAATTTCCAGCTACAAAAACAATTTCAAATAATTTTAATACATCTATTAATGCAATAAAGAACAGATATGGATATAACATAAATATTTTTAATTTTATTTTATTTTATTTATAATATATAAGGAGGCGTTGGCTGTGACGTCATGAAAGGATGGGTTACGTCATATAATTTTAAATTAAGAAAAAACTAATGAAGATGATTTTTTGAGGATAAAGCCAACACAAAGTGCATGATTCGTGGAGATATGTAAAAAAATCTCCTCATGTAAAATTTTGTATGAAAATAACTCTTCCCTTCTTATCGTCGGTCGGTAAAAAACGAGAGAAGCTAAACAAAGAAAATATTCAAAATCTCAGTCCCATGTCACGTGACTGTGCTTTCCCACACTGTGCCCCTAGTGTTTTTCAAAATTTCAAATAATTAATTAGCGGGAGTTTTAAATTCACACAAACACAATGTATCTTACAAGATATATAATGTATAATTGAAAGTATAAAAGGAAAAACATTTAATTCTTAAAATATAATGATGAAAGAAAAAAAATTGTCCGAAATATTTCTTTCTTCATCAAAAATGATACAAAAACAAAACATGTTATTAAAAGATAATCAGGATGTTATATATATAGAAGAATTAAAAAATATATAAAAAGTAACAATAACAATAAAAAAATTCCAGAGTAATCAAGGAATATTATCATCTCTCTTTCATTATCTTATAAGATATAATAGTCTAATTTATTTTATGTTGATATCACTTCAGCTTTCCCCTTTTTCTTTACCCAAACTCCTATCATCCCTACCCCGCCTCTTCAATATATGTTAGTTAATGAATATATAATGATCGGTGTAGAAAGTGAAGAGGCGCGATTCACTTGGTATACTAAATTGCCATGGGCGACTTGTAAGGGAAAACAATTTTATACACGCACACACAATAAAAATCTATTTCCAACTCTGACTCCTTCTTCTAATTAATATATAAGTATATATATATATATATATATATATATATATATATATATATAAGAGCGCCGAAAAATTCAAATACCAAGCAGTAATGCAGTTAAACAAGTAAACATAAAATAATATAGTAAATAGTAAATTTCTAGTGGATTTTTGTGTTGATTAAAATAAGAGAATAACATTTTCACATACCAGGTTTGTTCAAAAGAAAAGATAAATTTCGAAAAGTATTTATTTATTCATCAATATCCATTTTGTCCCCTTCAAAATAATTCCCATCAGATATAATACAATTATGCTAGCGCTTCTTAAAATTGTCGAAGCACTTCAGAAATGCGCTTTTCGGTATGGCCATCAGCTCGTTCTTCGATTCCGACTTTATCTTCTCCATTTTGACAAAACGCTTTAAGTTCAATGTTGTCAGTTCAGTTTTGGGAATAGGAGGGAGGGTGCCAAATCAGGTGAATACGGTGGTTGAGGCATGATTACGGTGTTGTTTTTGGCCAAAAAATCACAAGCAAGTAATGATTTGTGAGCTGGTGCATTATCGTGAAGCAGAATCCATGATTTTAAGTGCGTTGGAGAATTTTATTCCATTTTTAATACAGATTCTTTAAAAAATCGAAAAACACACAAAAACGTTCTAACTTTTTCATTTGTCAAAAACAAACGACTAATCCAAAATGACTGATAATCTCAACAAATGAGAAACATATGTTTACCAACATAATAAAAAAAATTTCGATAATCGAATTTACACAATTCGCGTAAGTTCAAAATTCACCTTTTCTTTTGAACAGACCTCAAATTTCGAATATGCCTCTTTTGAGCATGTATAAAACTTTAACACTTAATACATTATGCAAACAAATAGTTTAAGTAGTAGTATTACTGTCTTCCTTTATTTTATCAAAGAATTAATAAATAATTAACCTTTTCTTTAGTAAATAAAAAATAAATAAGAAAAAATTTTTAGGGCCGTTGAAAAATGTGAGCAAAAAAAAAAAAAAATAAAAAAAAAAAATAATCGAAATGAAAATAACGTCTCCTTTTTCAGATAATAGAGTTATTATATATAGGAATATAGCATATAAAGACAGAGAGAGAGAGAGGGAGAGAAAAAAGAAAAAAAGGGAGGTGTTTTTGAAAAGTGTGGTAGAGAGGGAGTCATATCATCAACATGTGGTCGGTAGACTAGCTTAATCAACCCCCCCCCTCCCTTCATCCGTCTAACCACACCTATCCTTCCGGTTTGATATTCTAGGTGATTATTATCAAAATTAATTGAGAAATGAATATGGTTATATATATATAAGTTTTTCTTTTTTTTTTTATTCACATAAATAAATTCCTAAATTTTTTTTTTCTCTTCCGATTAAATAATGGAATTTTTAAAATTGAATCGAAACGTTCGTTGAATGAACGTAAACACACACCGATGATGACATAATTAATTTCAATCAAGTAGATTGAACAACAACAAAAACAAGTTCCAGTTTGCCTTTTTTCCACTTTAGTTTTTTTATCATACTGAACAAAAAAAAAAAAATACAACATTAACAACAACAACAACAACAACATCTTTGATAATGTCTCAATTTTTCTTTACAACAGTTAATTTAAAGAATTTCATCTTTTGAAAGGTCCAGATGGAGAAAAACAAAAGAGAGGGAGAAATTAATAACAATAATTGTATGAAATTTTTTTATTATCGCTATTACTGTTTTGTTTTTGTTTTTTTTTTGTTTTTTTGTTCATTTTGCATGGTTGCCTCTCCCCTCGAAATTGTCGGTGCTTGAATTAACTGCTAAAAATTATTATTATATTATATATACTCATGAATACAGCTTGTTTCAAAGAAATTTAATGCCAAGCCTTTTATTTTCGTGGGCGGATGGAATTCGTTTAAACGTAAAGAAAAAAAAAAGAGAGCAATAATTTTATGCTCTTCTCTCTTTCTTAACATAAAATGGGCGTATGGATATGAGTGTAGAAAGTGTGTGTGTGTGGGGAGGGGGGGAGGGGTAAGAAATAAATGAAAGATTTCAGTAATACAAAAATAATTAAAAGTTGTTCAGGTAAATGTTAAATCAATTAAAATTATTCTTTTTTTTTATTTAAATTAAATAAATATCCAATATGAATGGTAATTGTTCAGTTTAATCGATGTATCATGGATTTGGTAAAAACTTTACTAGTGGATTCCTTTTTTGATTCAAAACGAACTTTCATTAAGTAGTATGTGGCGGTCGCTTCTAATTTACGAGATAAAAATTATTAAAGTTTGACAGATAAACTAGTTATGAATGAGCAGCCATTTAATAATGTTTTATTGACTAATTCACTAATTATTCACTTATTCACTAATGGAAATTATTTAATTAATTAATTTTTTTGATTTTCTTAAATCCAAACCGAACTTATAAAAAAAATCGAAAATTAGTAAAGCCCTCTGGTGGACAAATAATAAAATATGGTAGTTAAATAGAATAGCAATGGATTTATATGCAAACTTTAAAATTTTTTTATCTCGTTAAATAGAAGCGACCGCCACATACTTCTTAAAGGTAGGTTGTTTGGAATCAAAAAAGGAATCTAATGGTAAAGTTTTATCCAAATCCATGATACATCGGTTAGACTAAACAATTACCAATATTTAAATTGAATATATTAAAAACATTTTAATAATTTAAAAAAAAAACCTTTTTTTTTTTTATTTATTAATTTAATATTTTCTTGTTTTTGGACGAAATATTAAATTAAATTACTTATACACACATTAAGTATATATATATAGTATGTAAATATATATATATAAATAAATTTGCTAATTTAATTCAATTTTTATTTTTATTTCGTTGTTTTGAATCAAAAAGGAGGAATCCACTGGTCAAGTTTTATCCAAATGCATGATACATCGGTTAGACTAAACAATTACCATATTAGTTAATGTTAATAATAATAATAAATCTAATAATTAAATCTGAATAGCCCAATTGATGAATGTAAAGAACTCAATCCTTTGATCAACACTCTCTAAAATAATTACGATTTATTTTTTATTATTTAAATAATTATATAATAAAAATATAATTTAAGTTAAAGTGATTTATAATTGATTTGAAAATATTGTTTTTTTTTTGTTTTCTTTTTAATTACCATATTTTAAATTTTCAATATTCAAATTGTGTTATTTACAGGTTCCCATTAAAATTTTATTAGAATAATTATCTTAAATTTAAATTTTATATAAATAAAATAGTTAAAGACTTAATTTTCAATATGCATATATCATATACATATTAATAAGTAGAGAAAATTCTTTTTTTTTTATCTGTACCAATAGGCGTGAAAGACAGATGGTTTACATTAAATCGAGATTATTATTATAAGTTATAAATCAAAATATCAACATAACAAAATAACCTAAGAATAGAAAAAAAACAGTTCAAATTTTTAATATAAAAAAAAGATAATAAAAGAATAATTTAAAAAAAAAACAAAATTAACTAAATTTAAGAATAGAAATAAGACACAAAACAGGCAGATAGATAATAGAGAACAAAATGCTTTAGAATTACTAAATTATACCTCTGAATGAGTAAAAGGTCTGGTTTAATGATTAACTTAGGCCCATATTTTTTATCTCTCTCTGTTTCACTCTTTTCTTGAACAGGTTCTGGTTAAGGGAAAAAGAAAATTGACCATGTCAAATTATTTTCATTATTTATTATTCAAAAGATCAATTTATTTAATATTAATACATAAGAATGAGAAAAAAAAGAGATTTTTTTTTATATAACATATTTATTTATGTTGAAAATATTTTATTATAAATAGATGGACCTCTCCAAAATCATTAATATTGAGAGAAAGAGAGAAAGAGGTGTGAATTGGATGAAGATGAGAGAAAATATAGGATTTTAATTTATTTATCGTTATAAAAAAATTAAAGTTTACAGATTTAGTTTATATCAAATAAAATCAAGGAAATTTTGATTAAAAAGTATGTTTTTGTACCAATAAAATAGCTAATTTTGATAGCCATCAGTGCAAACAGTAAAATTTTGTGAGTCAAAAAAAACTTAAAAAAATTTAATAAACTTATAACTAATAATTAATAGAACTTACACCCTCCATTCCAAAAGAAACCGAACTTTTTAAAAAAAATAGTACCACTAATGCCATCTGTTGTAATATTTTAAACGTAGATGGCTTAGTCCCTCATTGACAACTGGTATAAATTTAATGACATTTGGATGCCTACAACAAAAGTTATTGCGTTTCAAATGTCAGTGTGTTTTGTACATCGGTCGGAAAATGAGTTTCAAATAAAGATCTGCAATTGTTTTTTGTGTTAAACTTTGTAAAACTTTTACTAAAACGCACCAAATGCTACACAATGCATATGGTGATGATTGTCTATCCCCGATTGAAGCCATTGAGAAGACTACGACCGACGTCCTAAAGACCATTCCAATAAAGGACATGGGGAAGTCCTTTGACAACTTGTTGGAGCGTGCAAATTTGTGTATCGATGCAGAAGGGGAATACATTGATTAATAAAAATGATTTGTCCAAAATGTACATTGGTTTTTTGTTTTTTAAAAAGTTTGGTTTCTTTTGGAATGGAGGGTGTATAGTGTAATTTAAAAATCACCCATGCTATACTCCTACAATTAATATCTAATGGCATCACAATACATATTAATATTTAATAAAAAAAAAATGAGCTGTGGCCAGGCACGAAACCGACCGACAATTTGAAATAAATTAATTTCCAAACAACATTATATATACAATATATATAAAAGGGTGAAGTGAAAAGTTTCCGGCCTGACCAAGAAAAACGATGTTTTTAAATTTTTTTTTTTTTTTGCTTTATTTTTCAACATAATCTCCATCAATACTGATACATTTCTCATAACGGTGTTCTAATTTAGTGAATTAATTAAATTAATTAATTAATTTAAGTCTCATCAATTGATATCAATGAATATAAAATTAATACTTTGTTAACTACCACTTCCGGTTTTCGGATATACATCAAAAGTTGATGAATTCATGCTACTGATGCATTAAGTAAGTATACCAAATATTATGAAAATCCGTTGAGCTGTTCCAGCTATACATGTCTATACGGACACACAACGGACAGATGGACAGACATCATGCTAAAAATACTTTTTTCTGTTAACAAAATGCATGATTCGTAGAGATATGTAAAAACATCCAATTGTAAAATTTGGTGTGAAAACAATACATTCCCTTCCTATCGTGGGTCGGTAAAAAAATTATCTTTAATTAAAAATATTAAAATATTAAAAAAAGTTAAAAAATCTACTAATTGTATGCCTAGGGTAGTTTCAAGATTTTTTTGTATTTATAAAATATGTATTTAATAGTATTACTTTTGTTATTTAAACAGCGATTATTAAAACAAAAGTATAGTAATTAGATATTAATTAATAAAAATACTGTCTAACCTCTTGACAGTGCAATCATAATCGTATAAAAAAGTGATAGGCAGTAATTGAAAAAAATTTAAAAAAAAAAATTGAATAGTAAGTCAGTGAGGCAAATTTATGTTAGAGGAGTGGGAGGTTGTTTTTAACTAGTGCTTGTGAGACGGATAACTTTTTCAATTTTTCATTAATTATTTTAAATAATTCTTCACGAAAGAAAAGAAAAGAAAATAGAAAAAAATGTGAAATTACTCCATTAAAAGGTACATAGATACGTATTAATTTTTATTTTTTTATTATTATTTCTTAATTGATTTAATTTATAGACACAACTACACACAGAACTTGGAATTATTTGACTTGAACAAAACTAAAAAAAAATCTGGAGTGTCTCCACTCGACTATCTCGCAATTTTGAATTGGATTAATTAACATATATTAATTTAAATTGAATTAATTAATTTTAAATTATAAATTAAAATTAATAAATAATATTTATTAAACTCTGACTCTTTGTTGATGGCACCACATGCTGGCGCGTGATTTGCAGTTTTAAAAAATTAATTCCGGTACTTTCAGCCATTCAATCAAGCTGAAATTCTATATATAGCAATTTTATACAATTTTTAATCATGTGGAAAATTATCAAACATATATCTTTATTTTTATGGTCACTTTAGAGCATAGGTTCCCAAAGTGGTCTATATAGACCCCTGGGGGTCTATATCAACCTCGAAGAGGGTCTTGGCAGCGAATAACAAATTTGATGATCCATGAAATGAAAATGGGGGTCTACGGGGGTCCACGGGGGTCCACGTGTTTTACGGAATGGATTTTGAAACATTTTTTGATATAATATGTCTCAAAAAAAGGGTAAATTTTTTTTATAAAAAATCAAAATCAAAATCAAAATCAACCAAAAAACATGGCAAGTGGTGACACAAAAAAGTTTGGGAACCTATGCTTTAGAGAAAAATAATCAAAACGTGGTATGTAATGACCCTCTTCCGGATGAGCTACAAATTTCATTGTACTAGCTCAAACCGTTTTTGAGTAATCTTGTCTACATATCAACACACATACACAGACATTTTTCTCAACCTTACATAGTGAAAATGACTCAGGTGCCTTCAAAACGTATAAAAACATCCAAATCTCGACATCGTGGACGTTATAGATTTATTAATAAATAATTTAAAAGAATAAGTAAATACTATGTGAAGAGTGTATAAAATGACTTTATTTATTTATTTTTTTTTTCTAAATCAAAAAAATATTTATGTTTATTTTTTAATTTACCCAAAATATAAATTAAATCTTAATCAAATTTTAATTTGCTAGTCATGTGGAGGAGTGGTGAAGAACGTTCTTCACAAATGAAATGTAAATGTAATTCATAATAATCAATTGATAGAGAGAAGATTCTTCTTTGAGTAATCTTGAGTTATCTATCCACTTTATTTCTCTCTCATGGCCACAATACCCATAATTATCCCCCACTCCACCCCTCTACACTCCGAGCATCCCCTCCCCCACCCCTTCTTTCTCTTTCTCTTTCTATGTTTACCTGCCGGGGCTTTGCCTTCAAAATAACTCAATTCACTTATCAGCATCGGACGATCGCATTTGATCAACGTTGAAAAAAATTAAAAAAAAAAATTGTAATAACCCCCCTTAAGCCTTGTATAGAAGGGCGGAGCAACCTCGTTTGGGACATTCATAATGTCCCCCTTAAGGCTTAACTCACACCCACAATCAGGAGACAATAGACCCTTGTTTTTATTTTCATTTTTTTTTTGTCTTTTATAAAAAACAATTGAATTCATCTACTTTATTCCTTATATAACGGAAAAAATATTAATTTCAAATTTTAAATCAATTTTTTAATTTTAATTTAACAATCATAAAAACTTAATCACAATTATAATTATATTTAAATTTAATTTTAATAAAAAACAAAAAATAATAATAATAATATTCATTCAAACAAGTAGAATAAAGTTTCCAAAGAAAACTTATCTTGATATGTTCTTTTGTTTCAATTAAAAATTAAATTCTTTATTCACATATACCTATCATCAATGATGAAAAAAAAAATAATAATGAGAAGTGGAAAAAGCAAAATGTATTTTTTTATTTATTTTTTCTTTAAAAATGCTTTAAATAATTTATTAATTAATTGTATTGAAAATACGTCATCTATTTATAAATTTATAAAATAAATTATAATATTTTTGATTAATATTAATAATTATTAAGGCGCCATTGGGTGTGTGGGTAGTTAGCGAACCTGTCTCACATTCACGTGGTCCCGGGTTCAATTCCCGGGCCTGGCAAGGGAATTTCCCTAGCTCGGATTTATGGGACGGAGTCAATCCAGCCTCCGGGAACAACATTGGGGAATAGCTACTTGATAAAAAGTAGCGCCTCCAATCAAAAAAATCAAGGTAAAGGTTGAGAGGACCCGTTCTACTGATCGTAGGACACCTCATTGATATAACCGACTTGATAGGCGTTGTCCTTGCGTAGGACGTAAAGTCAGAGGATTTTTTTTTATTAATAATTATTAATAATTTATTGGTAAAATCAAATAATTATATTAAATAACTAAATTTCTCAAAAATTTTATCCATTCTCAAAAAACGAAAATAAATAAAAATTCTATATATCTTATAAACATTTTCCTAAAAAAAAATCCATAAAATTTCTATAATAAAACTTCTTCCACTTGAATACAAAATAATATATCAGTTTAAAATTTTACAACCCTCCTACTTTTATATAAGAATTCAATATTTTTTTAAATAATGAAAAAGAAGAATTCATTCAGTTTTACTTAGAAAATCTGAGATTTATCAAATTCACTACTCCCTTAGGAACAAAGCAGGGCCAATTCATCTATTCTTATTCAAACGAGTAAAAATAACTGTAATAAAGTCAAAATAAACTCATTCGTTATATAATTTTCAAATTAATTTGTTTCCCAACCCACATGGAATTAATCAAATTTGTAATGAAATCATACCTACTTATAAATAAATATTCAAGAAAAACAAGACAAATAGATTAAAAATTTAATCAAACATCATTAAAAAGTATTTTTCAAATCGGGACAAACAGTTTACCATTTTTTTTTTTTTTTTTAGAATCATATTGAAAAAATTTTGAAAATAAGTACAAAATGTCCTAAATATTTAAAAAACGGGACAATAGGCTGTCCCGAAGTCTTTTTCGGGACGCCGGGACAGAGCACCTAAAAACGGGAATTTTAGTCACTTATTTGAACTAACCAATAGTAAATATAAATGAAAATGTAATATACTAGTATATGATATTATTTAAAAAAAAATAAAATAAATTGTTGATGAAAAAAAAAGATATATATTTTGGTAAACTTGATTAGGAAGGAGCCATATGGTGCCGGGGGAAAAAGGGTAAATAGATTGAGAGGGGAGAGGGTGATGGTGTGGTATAAGAATTCAGTAGATAATCGACCTGTTGACACCTCCCCTCCCTTTTATAAGATTCCTGACCATTGATCGATGTACTATTATATATATAGTATAGTAGGGGTAGATGTGCTGACTGATGCGGGGGTGTGTTCACTCTAAAGGTTCATTTTTAATCTCCACAATCCATTTGGAACAATGATCAATTTAGATTTTAATCTAGCCATCTGTTCGATTTAATTTCCCGTCAAAATCGATTAGAAATATCTATAAAATATTAAGAAAAAAATAATAAAATCGATTTGCAATAAAAATTTATATATAAGAATTTTATCTATCAACAATTTTGATAATTTCCGATCTGTAATAAATAAGAAAAATGTCATATTCTAGAAGAAAAATAAAAATATGTAATATTATATGTTAATCAAATTATCAAAATAGAATGTTTCACTAAATTAAGATATTAATTTATTACAATTTAATTACATTTTATTCAAATATAATATCGAAATAAATTTATTTATTCATAAATAATTTAAAGCAGCGGTCGGTGAACCGGGGTAAATTACCCCAAATGGGGTAAAAATGAAATTAAAAGTGAAAAATAAAAAGTATATATTTTTAATTTGCTATTTTATAAACCTAAAAATATTTTTAGAAATTAAATTTTTAGTTATTGTTTTCTTTTCAAAATTACCATGGGGGTTATAATAGGAAAGATGCTGCACTAAAAAGAGGCGATTTCGATTTTTTTATTTTTAGTTCCCCGACCGCTGATTTAAAGAAAGGTTATTTTTAGTTTTATGTATATTTTAAAATGATATTGGAATAGATGAGACAATAAATGTATTTATTCTAAAATTAAATAAATATTCTAAATTGATTATTTACAAGATATGTTGATGAAAAACTAAATAAAATAATTCACATAAATTTAAAAGTCCTTGGCCGCAGTAACGACAACTTCTTTAAAACTTCCTTAACCCTGGATGCTTACCCCTCCATCCAAATACTATCCTTTACCAATCTCCTAAAATGTATCTTTATATTATCCACTATCCAATTCACCAATCGTTTGCCAATTCATTTGCCTTGATAAGCAAACTTCTCTTAATCTATCTAATCTATCTATCTAATCTACGGAGCGCTCGAAAGTTCTTGGCCGCAGCAACCACACTTCTCCAAGTGTCCCTATTCTGAGCCACTACTCTCCAATCCCTCTCCTCTCCCATTTCTCTCAAGTCCCTTCCTACATTATCCACCCACCTCGTCCTTGGTCTTCCAAGCGGGCGTTTCCCACTCGGTCTCCCCCCCAATATATTTTTCGCCATTCTTTCCTCCCCCATTCTAACCACATGTCCTGCCCACCGCAGCCTTCTCGTTTTAATAATTCTAACTATATCTGGAGATGCATAGAGGTCATGCAATTCCTCGTTATGCAGTCTCTACCATTCCCCGGTGACCTCATCTTTCTTTGGCCCATAAATGCTTCGTAGAATCCTATTCTGAAATACTCTAAATCTATTCTCGTCTCCTAAGGTCATAGACCATGCCTCAAAACCATATAATACAACCGGTAAAATAATTGTTTTATATATTTAATTTTTATCCCCTTTGATAGTAATTTTGACGCGATACGCCCCTTTACGGCATCATAACAGGCACATCCCGATTGTAACCTCGCTGTAAACTCCTCTCGAATATTATTATCTTTCGTTATTACAGAACCTAAGTATTTAAATTTTTCTACATTTTTCTACATTTTCAAATTCTAAAACTTCTCTTAATCAATCAAGATTTCCCGCTCAATGTTTAGCAAGTTTAGTATGAAAATGCTTATGAATAGAGGTAAATAATTTCTTGCAACAAATACCATCACTTCCCTAAAGTCTCAATTTTTTTTCGTTCCTTGTATATACAATCCTGTCATTATTTGAAGACAGTGATTCTCAACCACTCTTAAACTTATTTTTCTAAATTTGTTCAATTTGGTTCTAAAAAAAAAGGTAAAACGTTTTTGTGACCACTTTTTTCAATATGTTAAACTTTTACACTTATCTTTTTCTTTGTGTGCCGCCAAATTTTTAAACTATTAAAAGTTTGCCGCGGTAAAAAAATATTTAATAAAAATAAAAAATTTTGATTAACAGCAAAAAAAAATATAAAATTATAATAATTATTTATTTAAGGAGATTAACTTTGGGAAATTAATATGATTTATTATTATTAAAATTATTATTATCATTATTATTATTATTATTATTATTATTATAAATATTATATTAAAATATTATAAATGATCACAGTTTTCAAATTAAAAAAAAACAACAACAAATTATTAATTTTCTTATTATAATTAAATTGGTAAAAAATAAAATTAATAAAAGTTTGATTTTTTACATCTATCAGTTCATTTATGAAAATAATTTGTTGAATGCGTAATTTGTTGCACTTTCATTATTTAGAATATTATCAAAATGAAAGTTTAATTTTATTAAACATGATTTATGAATATTTGATTTTGTTTTCTTATAACGTACTTGTTTTTTCATTTTATCTAAGATGTAATGAAGCCATAATATATTATTATATGGCTCAAAAATCTCCCATTTATTACTAAAAAAAAAAAAAAAAAAATTATTTTTTTTTAAATTGATTTTTAATATATACCAATAATAAGAAATAAATAAGAATATCAATTTTTTTTCTATTTTACCATAACTTTGATCGCATTTTACGATAAATTTCAAATTGATAATCTCCTTTAGCCTCAAATAGTGTTGGATCTAGTGCAAGATCATTATATACGCAACAATTATCGTATGTCATTCTGGATAACGTAAAATCGATGATAGACACCTTAAATGAAATGATCAAAATATTATAATAAGAATATTTATAATAAATGATATCCAAATTCTAATGAGAACTCAAAAGTTCTTGATACCGCACCAACAAAAATCGCCAAATGTCGCCTTTTATTCTTAAAGACGTTAATATAATCTTATTAACATTAGATGATTTTTTAGAACCTTTATTCTTTTAATCGATTTTTTTATCAGTAGGTATATTCAAAAAATTGGTTCATTTTTTCATTTTTTTTTGCAATGTTAAGAAATTTTTGGATAAAAAAAAAGTTTTACTTATTTCCAAAATATCCATCTTATAATAAAAGTGTAATTGTCTGATATGTGAAATTTTCATAGTGGATGATTATTCTAGCTAAACTATATATGATATATTGACAAGGAGGAAAAGTTGGTGGTGTGTTTTTTTTTTGCAATTTTTATCATCAAATGCTATCAAATGAAAACTCGAGCAAGGCTTAGTTTCAACACTCTTGAAGTTAGAAGATATAGAGGAACTGCTAGGGATAGAAATCATATACTAGTCGGATGAAAATTATGATTTTCAAAGAATACATACGAGGATTGTTCAAAAGAAAAGATGAATTTTGAATTATTTTTAAAAGTATTTATTTATTCATCAATATCAAATTTGTCCCCATCAAAGTAATTCCCCTCAGATATATGCTAGCGCTTCTTCCAATCGTCGAAGCATTTCTTACGGTATGACCATCGATTTCAACTTTATCTCTTCAATTGTGGCAAAACGTTATCCTTTCATCGGTCTCTTCAGTTTTGGGAATAGAAAAAAGTCACAGGGAGCCAAATCTGGTGAATACGTTGGATAAGGCATGATTACGTTGTTGTTTATTACCAAAAATCACGACCAAGTAATGATGTGTTGCATTATCGTGATGCAGAATCCATGATTTGATTTTCTACAATTCCGATCGTTTAAGTCGTATTGCTTCACGCAAACGTTGCATAACTTCTTTGTAGTATTCCTTAATAACAGTACGACGCGTTGGCAAGAACTGATGATGCACCACACCATTGTATTCGAAGAAAACAGTGAGCAAAACCATTTCACATTTGATCGAACTGGCGTGCCTTTTTTATTGCTTATAAACATTTTTTGGAGGCAAAATAGACTCGTCGAATGCGACAGTCAACATTTTAAGTGCCTTAGACCACTTTATTCCATTTTTGACGCAAAATTTAATACAAATTCTTTAAAAAATCGAAGAAACCACAAAAACGTGACTAACTTTTTCAGTTATCAAAAGAAAAACTACTAATCCAAAATGGCTGATAATGTCAACATATGAGAAACATATGTGTACCAACATAACAAAAAAAAAAAATTCGATAATCGCAGAAATCCAAGATTCATCTTTTCTTTTGAACAGACCTCGTACGTCAAATGACATATAAATATGTTGGGTGATCCACAAGAGGCTAAACAATTTCAGAATAAAATTTAGAAACTTCTGGCGATTAGAATTTCAAATTGGATTTAGCTATAATAATTATAAAATATAAAAGTTCAAATTCTACAAGGGCGTTAAGGAGTTTAAGGGTAAGTTTAGACCAAGAGAAACAATTATTTTAAAAGAGAATGTAAATTTCAATTTTAATTATCTATAATAGGGCATATTTTTACTATGGAAATTTAAATAAGAACTTCATTAACTTTTTGTAGACTTTAAACAAGCTTATGACTCAATAATTAGATCGTTAAGGTAGATCACGAATCTTAAAAAGAATTGAATTAGAGCTACTATACGTTTAGAGAGAAAAATGTGTAATAACGTTTCCACACCGCAGTGGCGTACCTAAGGGGGGGCATTTTTTATATTTAGTTATAGTTGTAAAAAGCAACTTATTCATTTCATATTTATTTTTTTTTCTTTCTTGAATAATAAATGATTATTATGATTATTATAAGGTTACTATTTGATTTATATAAATTATGATCAACTATATAATTTCGAATATTATTCCTCGGTGTATATCAATGCATTTTAGAGTAAATTTTGAATTCTAATTCCAAGAACAGGATAATAATTTTATTTTATTGTATTCATTAACATTCGTTGAATTCGTAAACGCATCTTTAAGATTTTGTTCGGCAAAATTATCTTCGTTCTACAATGAATCAATTAAGACTACAAAATCTTGCAATATTGTCAATAGAACAAGAAATTACAAATAATATAAATTTTGAGAGCATTATACACGATTTTTCTAGTATGAAAGCTAGAAGAGTAAATATTATATAAATATGTTTACGAGTGCCTACAAATACGTGTAAAAAAATGTACTCTGTGTATTAATTAATATTGATTAAATAACTTAATAATTTATTTATGTATATTAATTTATAAAAACCACTATTTGATTGACTTATAATAGAAAGGGCGGCAAAAGTTCTAGGTACGCCACTGAACACCGTTAAAACTTCCAAGTCGAAGGGATTAATTACCTATATATAATATACCTAGATAGATTATATAATAGATATATGAAACTAAAAGTAGTTGTAAAATATGTTTGTAGATTGGAATAATTCAATATAGTTTTGTAAAATAAATGATTAAAAAAAAAAATAATTTAAAATCTAATTATACTTGCAATCTTTATTACATTTTAATATGTATATTTTCATTTACCTTAACACCATTTGTGGGAATTGAATATGTCTGGTCAAAAAGAATAAAATTTTCTTTATCATTATTTGTTCTGCTAATTAATAAATTCCCCCAATGAAGATCTCGATGTTCAAATTCTAATGCACATTCAGCAACAGCTAATGCAAATGTTAACTGTAAAAATTATAAGTATAAATATATATAAGTAGATATTAAATTAATCTATAACAGGTAGTTCAGAAAATAATGCAAGTTTTTATCACACACACACACACACATTTCAACTTTAGTCAATAAATACCTGAGTTGTTCATAAAGATCCCGCCCTGACGATGATAACAAATTGTCCCTTAGATCTTAGATAATATAATGCAGTTTGGTAAATTATAAATAAAAAAAAAACTCTGACTTTTGTACATCCTACGCAAGGACAACGCCTATCAAGCCGGTCGGTAATATCAATTAGGTGTCCTATGATCAGTACAACGGGTCCTATCAACCTTTACCTTGATTTTCCTGATCGGTGGCGCTATCAAGTAGCTTTCCCAAATTTGATCCCGGAGTCTGGGTTGACTCCGTCCCATAGACCCCAGCTAGAGAAATTCCCTAGCCAGGACTGGGATCACGAGAATGTGAGGCAGCTACACTATCTCCCACCATATGCCGCCTTTGTAAATCATAAATATATACATATTTAAAACAAAATATTTGATATCTTCATTCGAACGCCACAAACAAACAACTGAAATTTTGTAGTACGCTATTTAAAGAATCCTCATTGAAAAATAATAAGGAAAATAACTTTATTAACGACTTTCGTATATGTTCAATTAAAGTTGAAATTTTTAACTGTAATTATTTTCTGAACATACCAATAAAGTAGAATCAAAAATTAAATAAACAATAACGAATTTACTTGTTTAAAAATTGAATAAGATTCGCTTGAATTTATAAATTCAAATGCTTCTAAATCCAATCCACCATTGTCAAGTTCTAAAATTATAAAAAGTTGGTCATTATTAAAAATATCTGGCGAATCATTTTCAGATCCTAAAAAAAAATGAATATTAGTGTATTTTTTTTCTACATCTAATATAATAAGAATTCTATAAATAATTAAATACCATTTTCTTCCAAAAAATTATTCCATAAAGTAATGAGTTCATTTGGATATTCTCCTTTTAAACAATATATACCAATTAATTCTATAAAACATGAAGTGCTAAATTCTACTCCATTTCGAAGATTACTTAATTCTCTATAAAAAAAATATAAGATAATATATTAAAATAAAATAAAAGAGTAATGAAAGAGATCGATGCTAATGATTTTAAAGTTATTTTATTGAATTCTATTTTATAAATTAATTTAACATATTTTAAGGATATTACATATTGTTAATTTTTAATTAAAAAATAATTTAAAATGAACTAAAAAAAGACGATTGATTATAGTTTTCTCATTAAAACATAAAAATCTACATTAGTATTTAAATAGAATCTCTATTGATTTTTTTTATAGAATCGTATGTCAAATATATTTTCAACTAAATGATCAAATTCCTACAACTATGAACAACGAAAATAAAATAAAATAAAATACGAAATATCTACTTAAGTAAAATATATTTGTTATAAAATTTCTGGAAAAATAAATTACTCATTTAGAATCTTAGCTTTGAAGGATGGTGATCATTAGAAAATTAGAATAATAAACCGAAGATATCCATATAATAATAATAATTACTAATATATGTAATATTATACATTTACTAGTAAATGCGAGGTTTGTTCAAAAACAAACAACCATATAAATTGATATTCATAAAAAAAAGCAAGATATAAAATTCATTCATTTTGGATTATTATTCATATTACTTATTATTAATTATTAATTCATATTACTAATTATTTATTATTATTATATTTTTTTTAAAAAAATGGGATATTTCATTTTAATTATGAAGTTTGTTCAAAGGAAAAGGTGAATTTTGAATTATTTCTAAAAGTATTTATTTATTCATCAATATCCATTTTTTGTCCTCTTCAAAGTAATTCCCCTCAGATATAATAGTTATGCTAGCGCTTCTTCCAATTGTCGAGGCACTTCTGAAATGCGCTTTTTGGTATCGCCATCAGCTCGTTTTTCGACTCCGACTTTATCTTCTCAATTATGGCATAATGCTTTGTTTTCATTGGTCTCTTCAGTTTTGAGAATAGGAAAAAGTCACAGGGAGCCAATTCTGGTGAATACGATGGATTAGGCATGATTACGGTGTTGTTTTTTACCAAAAAATCATGAACAAGTAATGATGTGTCGTTATCGTGCTGCAGAATCCATGATTTGTTTAAGAACACACAAAACGTGACAACTTTTGTCAAAAACTAACAGTTGTCAAAAACAAACTATTAATCTAAAATGCTTGATAATTTCAACATTTCAACATATGAGAACAAAAAAAAAATTCGATAATCGAATGTAAATAACCAGTGAAAATTCAAAATTCACCTTTTCTTTTGAACAGACCTCGTATATATGGCCAGCGAGAATGACACTAAAACCAATTAATTAAAGTATTCAGATAAATAAAAGCAGTATATATATTTATAATGATCAAGCCATATAATAAATTATCCAAGATTTTTATAGTAAATTAGAATATTATTAAATTGCTCAATACTTTCGGACACATTATGAAAACTCTCCTGAAAAATCCAATTATTATATATTTCTTAAAATTAACTTACTGAGTAATAACAATTTCAGAAAAAATATCTTGAAATGTTTTTTGTGGCTCGTCATTTATTAATTGATCTCCTTCAATTGGGATAATTTTGATTACTGTTTGTCTATCTAAGTTATTAAAAGAAAATACTTCACCAAAAACGCCTTCACCAATTTTTTTGCATTTTCCAGAAAACCTTAAAAAATTTGAATTATATAAAAAGTATAAAAAGTAATACATAGATTACGGTTTCACTTGATTGTTTTTTTTACTTTTTATTATAAAATGATTCGAAATCTAATGGTTCAGTTTGATTACATTTTTTTAAGACACTTTTTTTAAATTTATCCTCATCTTCATAATTATTATAGAAAGATATTTGATCTATGAAAGAAATTAAAATAGAAAAATAAATTATTATTATTTTATTAATTAATATAAAAATTATAATATAAATCAAATATACTTACTAATATTTTTATTATTATTTTGATCACATCTTACATTTTCCAATAAATCATTTATATATAATGTACGAAAAAATGTATTTTCATAAATAGGGATGTGATTTAATGGTAAAACCCGATGACTTTGTCTTCTACATAATGTTAATCTCTTATTTACTGATTCAGACGAAAAATTTCTATATAAACATAAAAAAAAAATTTTATAAACATAAATATAATAGAAAAAAAAAGGAAATTAATTTTCACACCATATTAAAATATAAATTTCATTTTTAATAAAAAAAAAAAAAAATGAGTTGTGGCCATGCACAGAATCGACCGACGATTTTAAATAAATTAATTTCCAAACAACATTATAATATATAATATATATAAAGTATCAAAAAAATATATATTTTTAAAACTTGAATTAAAATGACTAAATTATATTATCTTGGTTTTTATTTTTAGTTTAATTACTCAATTATTAATTACTGCTATATTTTAAGTGAAAAATTTCCGACAATGAATATAAAATTAATACTTTGTAAACTACCACTTCCGGTTTTCAGATATACACCAAAAGTTGATGAATTCATGCTACTGATGCATTAAGTAAGTATACCAAATTTTATCAAAATCCGACGGACAGACATCATGCTAAAAATACTTTTTTCTGTAAACAAAATACATGATTTGTGGAAATATGTAAAAATATACAAATGTGAAATTTGGTATAAAAACAATACCTTCCCTACCTATCGTCGGTAGGTAAAATGTGAAAATTCAATTATTATTATTCCAACTACTTCTTTAATATATTAATATTTTATTTGATTACTACTGAATTGAAAAATTTGATCAAATTGAAAATAAAGCTATTATTAACAACAAAGTTTATATTTTTAATTAAAAAAAAATTTACAAAAAAATATATTGTCATTTTTTTGATAATTTATTAAAAGAACGTTATCTATATACATAATAACTTATTTAAGTTTATACAATATTATTATGTATTAAGATTACCTTTCCGGGGCATCTCCAGAATTTCCAGCTTCACTTAAGTAAGATGCATTTTTTGAAAATTTTTTTTTGAAAACAGCTTTTTTTAAACAACAGTTACCTAAAAAATAAAAATGATTAGTAGAATAATTCAAAAATTATATATATATATATATATATATTAATTATTATATATTTATCCTGACCCATTAAAAAGAATACAAAATAAAAAATTTATTGCCGAATAAAATGATTGGCAACAAAGATATTGTTAAAAAAGCATTATAATATACATATATGTATATAATAAAGTTAATTAAAATCCTGAATAATTAAAAAAAAATGGTTGTTTGTGAGTATTACATTATTATTCATTGATTACATTTGATTTGAAAAATATTACAAGCTTATACTTATTAAAAGATTTTTTTTAAAAAATTAATTAAAAAAGTACTAATGTTTATAATAAATAAATAATATTATACATTTTTTAAACTTTTACCAAATTACTCTTTAGAAATAATCCTAGTATACCAACCCTATTAAAAAAAAATATTAATTTAATTTCATTAATTAATTAATTTTAAAATAAATTCAATTTTTGTTTTTTTAATATAATATAGTTGTAGTTTAAATTTTTCCTTTTTTAATTTTAATTTTAATTTTGTGATTGAAAAGTAGAAAAATAAAGAATTAAGTTATATTGATCATTTGAAAATTGAATTATATAATTTAAATGATTAAAAAAAGTATAGAAATAATTCTAATTTATATGTAAAGTTGAATCTTTCTAATTTTTTACTAGGAATAATTTTAGATATTTATTTGTAATTTAAAAAAAAAAAATAAAGGAGGAAGCAAATTTATAGTTTAATAAATTACTTCATATATTATCATATATTTGGCTTGATATTGAGTATAATAAATAAATAAATAAATAATATATATGATATGTTTGTGTGTGTGTATGTTTGAAAATATAATAGTACATATAATATTATAAAAGTTTTTAACATGGAAAATTTGTGATCCACAATAAAAAAAATAATTCAAAAGGAACCTAATAAAATATGAATTTGATATGCTGCCTACTTTAGTCTAGAATATTCACCCATGGGCCCATTTTTTTGGACTAAAGGGATAAAATGCCATGTCACCAGTGATGTATTGGTAAAATAAGAAGTAAGGGAACGCATAGTGGGAGCGAAAAAAAGTCCTATTTTCAGTAAACTATTTTTTTCCATATAAGTTTTTATGTTTTCTTATTCTTACTATATAAAATATTAACGACCACAAAAAAAGAAATTCTAACAGTAGATTTAAGTGGGAATTGTCGGGACATGAAAAGTACTGGAACGCGTTTCGGTTCTGAAAAAAGGTAAGGGAACGTCGTTCCCCCGCGTTCCCCTCCCAACACACCACTGCATGTCACTTCTCTACATTACCAAAAATGTTTTCAAATTTATCCGAAATTGCATTGGAATTTGTATTTTTTAAAGCGTCGCGGTAGAACTGGTTTGATATTAACTAGTATCAGTCGCGGTCTTTATTTGTGAATTTATTTGCTTGCAATATCTATAATTTAGTACACATTTGCAGGAAATTGGATCATAATTATGAAGATAAAAGACAATTTGGAAATAGTTTACGATATTCGTCACCAATTGGATTTTGATTGATTCCTTGATTAATTCTAAGAAACTTTTTCCATTCTCAACCACTGTGCAGCGCACTTTTGTGTGACGCGTGATTTTCAAAAGTGTGCCGCGAGATAATCAAAATGTGCCGCCAAATTATTATAAATGTAAAGAGACTCAAACATTTCCGACCTTTTTTCTAAATTTTTCCAATTTGGTTCTAAAAAAAATAGGTAAATCTTTTTTGGGACTAGGCTCTTAAACCCTTATCTTTTTCTTTGTGTGCCGCCAAATTTTTAATCCGTTAAAAGTGTGCCGCGGTAAAAAAAAAGGTTGACAATCACTGCATTAGGCAATATATGGGGCAAACATCTAATTTCATCAAAATCCAAGAGGTGACAAATATTGTTAACTATTACCGACAATTTTTCCAAGAGGTCCAGCAGACAAGCATCATACCACCAAGCTATTTATAAATTAAATAGAAGGATCAAGCTGACTGTGACTGAGCTACTGTTAATAAACAGTGGTCATCAAAAATCAATAACTACTGAAGACTATTTTTCAATGTGACGGATATTGAAGTAATGAATATGAATTATAGATTGTTCTAACAACCCTACATTTTCGGTTAAATGTCTTTCATGTCGGGCCATGTATGAAAGTTTTCATATACTTTTGACCATAAATTGTCAAAAACAAATTTAATTAAATTAAAATATTCAAATACATATTTCATACACAAATTTTAAGTGTTTTGTAAAGGAATCAGTAACTTATTAGAAAATAAATTTAAAATAGAGAAAATACAAAACAATCAGTTCATGAATTGAATTCAACAGAAGTGGAGCAAAAATATATGTATTTACAAATAAAATAAATACATACATAAATTCTATAGAATTAAATATATTAATTACATACTCGGAGTTAATATATCGAGATTCAAAAAAAAAAAAAAATTAAATTTTCGATAGGAGCCCAAGTTAACTTAAAGAAGAGATGTATTTAATCAACCACCGTTGGTGTATATGGTATACTATAGTGCAGAGGTTCTTAAACTTATGTACTCCGCGGACCCCCACTTGGAGAAATTTTTTTTGACGGACCCCATCCCAACTTTAGGTACTTTACGTCATTTTAGTAGTTAATTTCTGGCTTACGATCTCATAAGAACAAGTATATATGTTGAATATTTCTAACAGTGATTGGTGAATAACGATTTTTTTGCATATTGTAGAACACATTTTATTAGAAATTATAATATTGAAGAAAGAAAATTCAGCTAAATATGAAGATGGAAACGGTAGCAATAGTTTTCTTGCACATTTCGTTGAATTTGGGTATTTGATCTCTGTTTCCTCACAAAGCCATGCCATCGCTCCTTTTATATTAAATAAAGTTTTAACTGACTCATCATTTTCTCTTGCACCTGTACGATGGCTTCGCGAACCCCCAGGGGTCCGCGGACCACAGTTTAAGAAACTCTGATTTAAAGAATTCTAAATAAATAAATTTGTATAATTACTAAAACTCTACATTTTTCTTTTTCTATCATTCTGACGTTACTAAATTCGAAAGTTCTTGGTTGCAGCAACCACATTCCTCCAACCCTTCCTATTTTAAGTTAACCATCTAATCCCTTCATATTTCCGTCATTTTCTCGTGCACCTGTACGATGGCTTTGCGGACCCCCAGTAAAGTCTTCGCGGACCACAGTTTAAGAACCTCTGATCTAATCCCTTCATATTTCCGTCATTTTCTCATGCACCTGTACGATGGCTTTGCGGACCCTCAGTAAAGTCTTCGCGGACCCCCAGGGGTCCGCGGACCACAGTTTAAGAACCTCTGCTATAGTGAATTGAACCATTTTAACAGTTTTCCCACTTAGTGTTAGTTATTGTTTATATGTCTGAACTTAATGAAGCGTTAAAGTCTCGAGTGGCCTACATGCGATCAACGAAACAATTCATCATACTTTAACAAAATTATATTTCTTTTATGATGGCCAAAATAATAAAAATCATTAAAAAAAAATTAATTAAAAAATACATTCTTTATATAAAATAATTTTAAGCATTTTCTGCCTGCGAGTTCAATGGGATTACCCCCCCCCCCCTTGGATTAAACTAAAAAATTATACATTGAGAAAAGTATATATATATATATATATATATATATATATATATATTAATAAACATAGTTAGAGTTATACAATTGAGAAGTCTTCGATGGACAAGACACGTGGCTAGAATGGGAGAGGAAAGAGTGGCGAATAATATATTGGTGGGGAGACCGATTGGGAAATGTCCGTTTGGAATATCAAGGACGTGGTGGGTGGACAATGTAGGAAGGAACGGGAGGGAGATGGGAAGGTTAGGAGTTGGATGGTTATCGCACAGGAATTGGGGCACTTGAATAAATGTGGTTGCTATGGCCAAAAATAAAAATGTATATTAATATATATATATATATATATATATAAATATTAATAATTCAAAGTTAAAATATATTTACCATTTTTCTTTTCAACATTAATGTTTTCAATTTTCTTTATAAGTTCATCTATAGAAACATCAACATCTTCCAATGTATTATTTTCTTCTTTATTATTAAATATTTTTTTAATATTCTGTTTAAAAAAAAAATATTATTATTTTTTAAAGTAGTAATATGTAAGTATATATATTATCTGTATTATTTATATAATCTTTTTTTCTTTATTATCTATATTTAGTTTTTTATTTTTAGAATATAAATTAAATTTTTAAATGAATTTTTTTCGAAATTTTGACCTACCAATATATTTGTGGAATCATTTAATGAAGAATGAAATGCTTCTTCGCAATTATCGAATATTTCATTATTACTGAAATATGAAGAATTAAAATTAAATTCACATATATAAGAATCATTAAATGATTCAAAGAAGCCCTGATTTAAAATTGAATTTGAATTATTATATTCTTCAAAATCTGAAAATGAATCGCTATCGAATGAACGATTCTTATCGATATCATAATTGCAATTTTTAGTATTTAAAATAAAATGGTCATTATTGTTCAATTTTAAAGGTGTACTATTTCTAAAATTACTCATAAATTTTAAAGGACTTAAATCTTCCTTGAATGGGAGATTATTTTTAGAACCTCGATTTGATCTAAAAAAAAATTAATATTATCATATATAAATTATATATAAAAAAATGAAAACATTGATTATATATTTACTTATATTATATTATTAAATACTCACAGTTGACTATATTTTTTTCTTAGTGTAATCATATTTAATTTTACCTTTGAAATTAATTTGAACTTTTAAAATAATAAACCAAATAAAATAAGTTAGCAACGAAATTATATAATTTCTCTCTTCACTTTTATTCTCTAAACTCTAAACCTATATATATATATATATATATATATATATGAATAATTAAATTTAAATTAATAAAAAATTCAAATTAATTTATAATTTATTTATAATATAAAAACTGCATAATATAAGTATTCTTATATGTATCTGTCGATCTAAAGTCGTAACTTTTTGGCCATAGCAGCCACATTCCTGCAACTATCCCTATCCTCAAACACTAATTCTTGTATTCTCTCAACTAACGTCCCTTTTGATTTTGTCAGCCCACCAATTATTATTTTATATCTATTTATTTAAATTTTTTTAAACTTATATTTATTTTATTATCGAATGTAATTTATGTAATTAATTAATTACATCATTACATTTAATGTCCTCTCAAACAAATGTTCTGCCCTGCGGTGTTATTCAAATATACAGTTAGAAGAATGAATCAAAAATTTTGAAGAATTAATGAATTTTTCACTTTTCTATTAGAAATAATAGAAATAAGTTAAGGAGCAAAACCTAAAATAAATTAATTTCCAGCTACAGAAACAATTTCAAATAATTTTAATATATCTATTAATGTAATAAAAACAGATATGGATAGAACATAAATATTTTTAATTTTATTAAAAGACGTCATGCAGAGCTGGGTGAACGTTATATAATTATAAATTAAGAAAAAACTAATGAAGATGATTTTCCCGAGGATAAAACCAATACAAAGTGCATGATTCGTGGAGATATGTAAAAAAAATCTCCTCATGTGAAATTTGGTGAGAAAATAACCCTTCCCTTCCTATCGTCGATCGCTAATACATCCACTTCCGGTTTCAAGATATATAAAAATCTCCACATGTGAAATTTGGTATGAAAACAATACCTCCCTTACTATCGTCGGTCGGTAAAAATGAATTTCTCGATAATTATTGAATAGATATATTTTAAATATTTGTAGTACATTAATTAAATTTTATATTTTTCCTTTTTATTTTCAGATTGGAATAATAAACATTGGAAAGTAGTCATTTTCATTAGATTATTTTTGTTAACAGAAAAAAGTATTTTTAGCATGATGTCTGTCCGTCCGTCCGTTTGTATAGATGTGTAGAGCTTGAACGGCTCAACGGATTTTGATGAAATTTGGTATATTTACTTAATGCATCAGTATGATGTCAATTTTTAAAATTTTATTTTAATTAAGAAATTCCTTTTGGATTGTTCATTTAACAATGAATTTTAGTTTTTTAAATTATTTGTATTTTGTTAGAAAGGATAGATACAATTTGTAATAGAAAAATAATAAATAATAACAAAAGATAAGAAATTGAACAAAGTCATAAATATTAAAAAATGTCAAAATTTTAAAAATAGCCTAAATATTTTCAATTATATTTATGAAATTATATGAAAGAAAAAAAATTTTTTTTTTTCAAATTTTTGTTTATTTTGAATTGAAAAGATTTACCTGTAAATTTTGTCTATTCAAAGGGTCAAAACAAACCCCAATACAAAAGGTACCTGTATAACCCATGCAAACCGGAACCCATTATTGTATTCCTTTATTAAAAAGGGAGTATATATACAGAAAATTTGTGTTGAGATTCATTCAGTGATCAGTTCTCTTGGCAAGCAGTTGCTCTCAAGGAATTTTCTGACCAACACAGCCACACTATCTTCAATATTTCTTCCCTCATCTGTCCTCTTCATTTTATTATATATCATTAATTATTTTTGATTTTTTTTGATTTCAGAATGGATTTAAAACAGGAGTGGAATGTTCTTCACAACATCATAGAAGAAGGACTCAATTACTATCATCATAGAGCATCCTTCAACGTTTTCCAGGATGAATCAATAAGAATTGAAACCCCGGAAAGATTAGTTGGTGGTGACATCAATCTTTCAGATATCATGGCAAATAAAGAAAATATTCCGCCGAACGAGGATGACATCGAGACGGTGATAAATCACCCGATTAATCGGCGACTAAGCAGGAAAAGAAATCTGGACTTAACAAATAATAGAGTCAATAGAAAAAGAAATTTTTATTATAATTTAAGAATTTAATTATTCTTTTATATAATATGTAATTTTTATTTTGTTATAAATAATCTATATAATATTACTATTCTCTAATCCTATGTAAATATTATATTATATAAATATAATTGTATTATTAATAATATTTATTTTTTATATTTTAATAAATATTTTTGTAAATAAGTTAATTAATTTTTGAATTTTTCATTAAAACTCCTATTGGATATTTTAACTTTATCCCCAACCTTATTGGATATTTTAACTTTATCAAAAAAACAATTTATATATAATTAAAATATTAATTTTAAATATTAAAAAATATATTTACTATATCCTAGCAAACAATAAACTTTTTTAATTCTTCTATAAAATATATTTTATAAAATTAATTTAATTTTTATTTTTTCATTTGGGAAAAATATGTATATTAAAATTTATATTAAATTAAATTATATATCAATTAGCATTGCATTTAAATAACCTATATTTAGTTTTAGAAAAAATAAATAATTAAATCTAAAATTTTTGCAAAAATAAATGTTAAAAATTTGTCAATAAACCTTGTACAAAAACCCCTCTTAACGCCCCCCCCCCCCCCGATGAATACCTTGGATTAATAATAATTAAATTATTATCTCTCCTATTAATTAACTTATTTAATTCTCTCCTCGTGATATTTTTTTATTTTAACTAGAGAATTACATATTATTCAAATATATTAGTGTATTTTCCATACATAATAAAAATTGTATAAAAGTAAATGTTAAAACAATAAAAGTACAAACAATTTATAATAAGTTGACCTGTGGCCAGGTCCGAACCGACCGACGGTTTGAAGTAAATTAATTTCCAGCTACAGAAACTATCTTATAAATAAAAATGACTTTCGTAATTGCATCACTCAATAACGCCTGGACCAATTTTGACAATTCTTTTTTTAAAATGTTCGTTGAAGTCCAAGGATGGTTTTTCCGGCGAGAAAAAATCGAATAATTGTCGGGAAAACCCTAAAAACAGCCCTTTTCTTTACATTTTCTTATTGATGACGTCACAGCAAGGGAGGACGAACATTTGGAATAAAAGTTGTGCCTATCTAACCTCCCTACCACTCCGAGAAATTCTCACAAAAAATGTTTATAATATTTTTACTTATTAAATCAAACTAAATATTATTTTTTATTTCAATATTTTTAATGTTAATACAATAATTTTTATTTTATAATTTTTAATGTTAATACAATAATTTTTATTTTATAATCTATAAAATAATTTAATTATTTTAAAAAACGGCGGTCTTCATTTTTTTTACTCTCTACTGACTGTGACTGTAAGGATGCTCTGTGCTGTGAATCCCTTCCTTCTCAGTGTCGAATAGAAATAGATGATATTACTTGGATAAATAATAATAAGATAATTAATTAATTTTATCAAATAAATATCTAATTATTTTCAGGTAATTTTATATATATTTTAATATTATTATTATAGTTTTAATTTTTTTAAGTAATTTCTTTTTATTTTAATTTTTATATTTAAGCTAAATATCATTTAATATTTTTTAAATTTAATAATTTAATTAAATACATTTGTTTAAAATTGTTTTTCATAATATCAATTAGTTTTAATTTCTATTTAAAACGTTTTATTTATTTAATTTAATTTTATTTATTTTTTGATCATATTATTTGTATTTTTATATTAATAATTGTTTTTTTTTAGATAATTTAAAACATTTCAATTGCCTTTTTTACTTGATTAATTTTGAATTTTGATTTTATTTATTTATTTACTTAAAAATTTAATTTTATTAAATAAATATCTAATTATTTTCAGGTAAGTTTATATATTTTTTATTTTTTAATCTCATTATGCTAGCTAAAATTGTTTGTTTGTATTATTGAGGACCCCAGTTCAATTCATTTTAATCAGATTGATGCAATGATGCAAAATTTAATAATTGTAATAAATTTCTATCTTGAAAATTGTTACATATTATTTAGGATATTATAAAAACAATTTCTTTCTTTAATTAATATTCATTTAAAATGATAATTAAAGAATATCTTATTCAAAATAAACTATTGAATAAATATGATCTAATATTATTAAATCTTATCTTATAATATCTCTCTTATAATCTTATCTCTTATAAATCTTTTATTTTTATTTTGTTTACTTTGTTTTTTACCGACCGACGATAGTAAGGGAGGTATTGTTTTCACACCAAATTTCACATGTGGAGATTTTTACATATCTCCACGAATCATGCATTTTCTTAACAGAAAAAAGTATTTTTAGAATGATGTCTGTCCGTCCGTCCGTCTGTCTGTCCGTCCGTATAGATGTGTACAGCCTGAACGGCTCAACCGATTTTGATGAAATTTGGTATATTTACTTAATGCATCAGTGGGATGAATTGATCAACTTTTGGTGCAAATCCGGAAACCGGAAGTGGTAGTATTAGCGATCGACGATAGGATGGGAAGGGTTATTTTCACACCAAATTTCACATGAGGAGATTTTTTTACATATCACCACGAATGTATTGGTTTTATCCTCGGGAAAAATCATCTTCATTATGTTTTTCTTAATTTAAAATTATATGACGTCACCCAGCCCTTCATGACGTCACAGCCTCCGTATTATGATCACGGGCAACGCCGGCTACTTCAGCTATATATTATAAATAAAATAAAATTAAAAATATTTATGTTCTATGCCTATCTGTTTTTTATTACATTAATAGATATATTAAAATTATTTGAAATTGTTTCTGTAGCTGGAAATTAATTTATTTCAAACCGTCCGTCGGTTCGGAACTGGCCACAGGTCAACTTATTTTTAAATAAATTAATAACATTTAAAGTAGCATAAAAAAATAATCGAGGCAGGAAAAGTGATGGGGTTTGAAATTAATAGTGATAATGCAAAATATAATTAGTATCAGAGCGAATAATACTTGCAAAGAATTTAAATCGAGGTTGCAATCGGGAAATTATTATCAAAGGGGATCAAAATTAAAATATATAAAACAATTATTTTTTCTGTTGTATTATATGGGTGGGAGGTATGGTCTATAACCCTGGGAGATGAGAGTAGATTCAAAGTATTTGAGAATAGGATTCTTCCCAGCATTTATGGGCCAAAGAAAGATGAGGACACCGGGGAATAGCGGAGACTGCATAACAAGGAATTGCATGACCTCTATGCATCTCTAGATATAGGTCATAAAATAGAGAAGGCTGGGATCGGCAGGGCACATGGCTAGAATGGGAGAGGAAAAATATATTGGTGGGGAGTTCGATTGGAAAACGTCCGTGTGGAAGACCAATTGTGAACAGGGTGGACAATGTAGGAAGGAACGTGAGTGAGATGGGACAGGGTAGGAGTTAGATGGTTATAGCTCAGAATAGGGACACTCGGGGGGGGTACAGGGGGCGGAGCCCCCGTCTAGGTGTGGAGAGCGCCGAAGGCGCTCGGAGCAGCTAGTTTCAAATAATTTTAATATATCTATTAATGTTATAAAAAACAGATATGAATATAACATAAATATTTTTAATTTTATTTTATTTATAATATATATGTAAGATCAAGCTGTGACGTCATGAATGGCTGGGTGACGTCACATAATTTTAAATTAAGAAAAAACTAATAAAGATGATTTTTCTCGAGGATAAAACCCATACAAAGTGCATGATTCGTCGAGATGTGCAAAGAATCTCCTCAAGTGAAATTTGGTGTGAAAATAACCCTTCCGTCTATCGCTAATACTACCACTTCCGGTTTCCGAATATACACTAAAAGTTGATCAATTCATCATACTGATGCATTAATTGAATACACCAAATTTCATCAAAATACGTTGAGCCGTTCAAGCTGTACACATCTATACGGACGGACGGACGGATGGACAGACGGACAGACATCATACTAAAAATACTTTTTACCGACCGACGATAGTAAGGGAGGTATTGTTTTCACACCAAATTTCACATGTGGAGATTTTTACATATCTCCACGAATCATGCATTTTCTTAACAGAAAAAAGTATTTTTAGCATGATGTCTGTCCGTCCGTCTGTCCGTCCGTATAGATGTGTACAGCCTGAACGTCTCAACCGATTTTGATGAAATTTGGTATATTTACTTAATGCATCAGTGGGATGAATTGATCAACTTTTGGTGCAAATCCGGAAACCGGAAGTGGTAGTATTAGCGATCGACGATAGGAAGGGAAGGGTTATTTTCACACCAAATTTCACATGAGGAGATTTTTTTACATATCACCACGAATGTATTGGTTTTATCCTCGGGAAAAATCATCTTCATTATGTTTTTCTTAATTTAAAATTATATGACGTCACCCAGCCCTTCATGACGTCACAGCCTCGGGTAACGCCGGGCAACGCCGGCTACTTTAGCTATATATTATAAATAAAATAAAATTAAAAATATTTATGTTCTATCCATATCTGTTTTTTATTACATTAATAGATATATTAAAATTATTTGAAATTGTTTATGTAGCTGGAAATTAATTTATTTCAAACCGTCGGTCGGTTCGGACCTGGCCACAGGTCAACTTATTTCTCTTAAGAAAATGCATGATTCGTGGAGATATGTAAAAATTTCCACATCTGAAATTTGGTGTGAAAACAATACCTCCCTTACTAACGTCGGTCGGTAAAAATGAATTTCTCGATGATTATTGAATAGATATATTTTAAATATTTGTAGTACATTAAATAAATTTTATATTTTTCCTTTTTATTTTCAGATTGGAATAATAAACATTGGGAAGTAGTCATTTTCATTAGATTATATTTTTTAGTTTCATTATCTATTTTTACTTTCATTTGGGTTTTTGCAAAAGTTTTAATTATTATAAAAAGTTATTTCAGTGTTATGTTCACGTTTTTTTGTGTGATCTGAGTTTTAACGTTTCGGCGCTCATTTTGGAGCCATATAGTAGGAATTTTTTGAGAGTCATTGTATGTGTAAACATAAACTAAAATTGGTATTTTGGGTTGATTAGATGGATATTCTTTGACTTAATGGGTCCTGAACCCATGAAGAATCTTTGGCACTAACAGTAACACTAAAAAATGTCTGGTTCGTTTCGAACTGTCTTAAGCCCAATTTACACGGGTTTAGTACTTGTCATTTGTTAAGGGTTGCCAAATACTTGCACGGGCCAAAATGAGATTTTCAAAATGTCTTCCGGGCCGGAGGACCATATTTCGAAAACACTAATAAAAAAATTTATCTTTTTTTAGAGACATATTGAACGAAAAATCAAAATAAGAGCCAACTTTTTCAACGGGCCGGTGGGCGTTCAAAAAGCCCGCGTTTAAAATTATTTGCCCACCCCTGAACTAATGACAAGTCCTAAGCCCAATTTAATACTTTTAAGCGCGGGCTTTTTAAACGCCCACCGGCCCGTTGAAAAGGTTGGCTCTTATTTTGATTTTTCGTTCAATATGTTTCTAAAAAAAACATAAATTTTTTTTATTAGTGTTTTCGAAATATGGTTCTCCGGCCCGGAAGACATTTTGAAAATTTCATTTTGGCCCGCAATATAATTTATTTATAAATACATTATATAAACGATAATTTAAAGAATTGAAATTTTTTTGTTTATTAGAAATTTAAATAAAAGTTGATATATTTTAATAATTTTGGGTTTATTTTGAGAAAGATATATTCTCTGTAACTAGGAAGTTTTAAAATTTTTTTTATATTTTAATTTACTTGTATTATCTCTTTTTTTAAGTAAATATTTATCAATGGTTAACAATCGAATGTATTAACCTAATTATTTCAATGCAATTTTATATTATCATTACAGTTTTTTCACTAAATCTCATTAATTTAACTCCATTTTTGTAACTTTTATTTTGTTATAAAGATTCTGGTCTTAATTTATTTTATGTCTAAATGTCTATTATGATACAGATTTTAAAGATAATATTTTTAATAATTATAAAGGTGGATACAAAAATTTTCAAATTATCGTTTTGTATTTTCTTTATTTTACATTTATTTCATTAGATTTTTAAGTATACTCCACATATCACTTAAGATGTTTATGAAATATCTAACCCTTTTAATTTAAATTTGAATTTTTATATTGTTACATAACTACAATGTGAATCTGGGTAGGTCGCCATTTGCAATTACTTAAGAAGTGTTTTTATTGTTGAGACCGCTAACTGTAAATCATCCTTTATAAAATGCAGAGGTGGAGGGTTGTTCAATTTTAAATTATGAATTGATTGGCGAGTGTTTAATATTAATGTCAATAAATTTAAAAAAATAATTACTGGGTTAGATTTTAATAAAATTTATAGCCTATTTTCAAATGTTGTTTGGGATGTAGCTCGACGAGAAGTTATTTGGAAGCAATCGTTGCGATTTGCTACTCTTTGTTTCTTCACTGCAGTTTATATACATAAAACAATTAATAGAGAAACAAACACTTCACTCACTCCATGTGATTGGCCATCCCTAGTTTAAACCAAAAAGAAAAATTTGTAAAAATTCTAGAGTGAGAAAAATATATATATTAATAAAAATTAATAAACATAGTTAGAGTTATACAATCGAGAAGGCTACGATGGACAAGACACGTGGCTAGAATTGGAGAGGAAAGAGTGGCGAATAATATATTGGTGGGGAGACCGATTGGGAAATGTCCGTTTGGAAGATCAAGGACGTGGTGGGTGGACAATGTAGGAAGGAACGGGAGGGAGATGGGAGAGGTTAGGAGTTGGATGGTTATCGCACAGGAATTGGGGCACTTGAATAAATGTGGTTGCTGTGGCCAAAAATAAAAATGTATATTAATATATATATATATATATATATATATATATATATATATATAAATATTAATAATTCAAAGTTAAAATATATTTACCATTTTTCTTTTCAACATTAATGTTTTCAATTTTCTTTAAAAGTTCATCTATAGAAACATTAACATCTTCCAATGTATTATTTTCTTCTTTATTATTAAATATTTTTTTAATATTCTGTTTAAAAAAAAATATTATTATCTTTTAAAGTAGTAATATGTAAGTATATATATTATCTGTATTATTTATAATCTTTTTTTCTTTATTATCTATATTTAGTTTTTTATTTTTAGAATATAAATTAAATTTTTAAATGAATTTTTTTCGAAATTTTGACCTACCAATATATTTGTGGAATCATTTAATGAAGAATGAAATGCTTCTTCACAATTATCGAATATTTCATTATTACTGAAATATGAAGAATTAAAATTAAATTCACATATATAAGAATCATTAAATGATTCAAAGAAGCCCTGATTTAAAATTGAATTTGAATTATTATATTCTTCAAAATCTGAAAATGAATCGCTATCGAATGAACGATTCTTATCGATATCATAATTGTAATTTTTAGTATTTAAAATAAAATGGTCATTATTGTTCAATTTTAAAGGTGTACTATTTCTAAAATTATTCATAAATTTGACCGGGCTTAAATCATCTTTGAATGAAATATTATTTTTACATTCTCGGTTTGATCTAAAAAAATTAATACTTTCAAATATAAATTGAAATATGAAAACATTTATTATATATTTATATTATTTTATTAAATACTCACAGTTGACCTAATGTTTTTCTTAGTGTATTCATATTTAATTTTTCCTTTGAAATTAATTTGAACTTTTAAAATGATAAATCTAATAAAATAAGTTAGCAACGAAATTATATGATTTCTATCTTCCAAATGTGACTTCCGGTAACCTAATTTGTTTTTACTCTTATCATTGGTAGATGGCGATGTTGTTGAAAAATGTTAATCACTTTTGATTATTTAATGGTCATTATTTGTTGTTAAAGTATTAGTTTTTTTTTTTAAATGAGAAAATAAATAATTGAAATATTTACTATACACTACTATACGTCAAAATAGTGCCTCATGAATTACTGGTAGGTACTTGGTTAGTCATATGTCCATGGCTCTTCTTGGGTATAGTTTGATGGAGGATACATTAGTGCAACCGTATTGAAAAAATTTTCTACTTATTCGTCTAAATAACCCACAAGATACTTCTCGATTGTATTAAAGAGTGGTTACTTCCAGGCCTCCAGGCACGAGAATAATGTCAGATTGTTAAAATTCTGTTTGTCTTCGGAAGACTTCCAACATCTGACAGTAAACAACAGTAACACAGTTATAATTTTATCGACCCTGACACCGGTAATTAATATTTATAATTATCAAAAATTATAATAAATACTTTTACTTTTTTCTAAAAAATATTTATTATTTTCGTAACGTAAGTATTTATAGATGCAAAACATTAAAGCGACTTTGGAGAGAGGTTTGCAGTAATATCCCAAGATTTGGAACCCGCGAGACCCATTTTGAGAGTTATTTATAAGCCAATATCTCTTTAAACGATTTTATAGGCACATGTAACGTATAGAAAAATTTTCGATAGCGTAGCTCTAATTTATCCTCGATTATCCCATGACCAAGAAGAACCAGGGACATCTGGCGAACCATGTACCTCCAATCAGTGGCGTCGGGTCGGGGAGGGGGGTAGGCACGTGCCTCCCCCCCCCCAATCATTGTGCAAAAAATAAATTTTAAAGTGTAACTGAGAACCCAAAAGTAAAAAAACACCTTTAAATTATGTATAATCATTGTCTAAACGTTATGAATAAATAAATAATTTATTTCGTCAAAATTTTTTCCCAGGGGAGCCCCCCGGATCCCCTGCTACGCCACTACCTCCAATACATGAACAATATTAAATTAGGCACTCTATATATAGTTTTGGTTAAATCATTAATTTATTTTCACATTTCTATTTTAATAAATAAAAAATAATAATAATAATTTTATTTGATTAAAATTAATTAATTTTTTAGTTTTCGTCTAAAACATCACCATCTCCAACTTTAAATAAATATATAGAGAGAGAGATTTAAAATAGCCACCATAACGAAACTTTTAAGTTGCAGCAGTTGGCAATAATTCTAAGGGAAATTTAAAACCACTCGTTTACCGTGATCTGTATTATTACCTTATTACCGAAATTTAAATAACTATTAATCCATACTGATGAAAAAACATTTGAATATTTGATGATTTTTTCAAAAATATATGTAATTTAAAACAACACATATTCATTAATTCTGAGAAAATTTTTAGGAATAAACTATCTAAATGTAACTATAGTCTAAAAATCAATTTTAAATAGACATTTATTATTCATATTAGTAAAAAATCATTTTAATGTGATATTTATTTGTCATTAAAATTTTAAATTTCCATTTATTAATCTACTTTATACCTATTCTTTCAAAAACAAAATCTTAATGTAAAAAAATACATCAATATTTTTATCTTAAATTTTGAAAATTATATTTAGTTTAGTCAATTGATCTTGAATAAAACAAGTAATTTATATAAATTTACATTTATAATTATTTATCTTAACCTTATTTTCCAAATATCCTTATAACACAAAAGGCAATTATATGTCTTTAAATTTATTTTATTATTGTTTTAATTAAATAAGCATATAATTTTCTAATCTTAATGGTACTCAATGTAGACATGGAGAGAGAATATATAAATACTTAAATTAATAATAAAAAAATAATTTCTACAGCATTAATAAGTCCAAGAAAGATCATTGGGAAATTGAGATGAATTCAAATTAAAGATTGATTGATCTCTTAATATTCAAAATCATAAAATTGAAAATCTTAGATGCAAAAGATGTGACTGAGTCTCTGGAGGGGTGAGGAGAGAGAAAAAGAAATAGTCTATTAAAAAAATGGTGTCTTGAGCTAAGAAGTTCCGATTTGAATAGAACTCAAGAGAATAAATTAATAAAAATTTTCCAAATTTATTTTTTATCTTAGTTTTTTAAATATTATTATTATTTATACAGTGCTGCCATATGAAAGTGGCTCATAGTGACAAACCAACAAGACCAATGATTAAAAACTTAATTAATTAATTTATTTAATATATTATTATAAAAAAAAAATTGGTTATTTTATTTAAATATTTATTAGTACGGTTAAGTCCTAAAAATGAACATTGTTATAGAATGTTATAACTTATAGATACATTAAGACGATACTTGTTCTGACTTAAATTGCATTTGTCATTTTCTGATTTTCAATTCGATTAAATAAAACCCCTTTTTAGTTTTAAATTGAAATTACAATAATATAATGGAGGTGTTTACTCAAGAGGACATTAAATATCCAATATACATAGGTAATTGTAAATACATATATATTATTAATTGAACAATTAAATTATTTTTTTAGGTCCTCTAGATACATGTACTTATTGCCAAACGAATTTTATAAATCAAGAATTTCTCACTAAACATTTAAAAAAGTGTATTCATAAGAAGATATATTCACTTTTAAAAAATCAAATCAAATGGAAAATAGATTCGTTAAAAATATCAAAAGACGTTGAAAAAACAAGGAAAATTATTAATAATGAAAAGCCATATCAATGTAACTATTGTCAAAAGAAATTTAGTTTGAAATCAATTTTAAATAGACATTTATTAATTCATACTGGTGAGAAACCATTTGAATGTAAATATTGTCAAAAAAAATTTAATGTTAAAAGTAATTTAAATAATCATTTATTAATCCATACTGGTGTAAAACCATTTGAATGTAATTATTGTCATAAGAAATTTAGTCAAAATATACATTTGAATCATCATTTATTAATTCATACTGGTGAGAAACCATTTGAATGCAATTATTGTCATAAGAAATTTAATGACAAAAGTAATTTAAATAAACATATATTAATTCATATTGGGGTAAAACTTTTTGAATGTAAATATTGTCAGAAAAAGTTTTCTTTTAAAAATACTTTAGATAGACATTTATTAATTCATACTGATGAAAAGAAATTTGAATGTAACTATTGTCAGAAGAAATATATATATAAACATTATTTACAAAGACATTTATTGAGTCATACAGGCGAAAAACCATTTGAATGTAACTATTGTCAGAAGAAATATATGTACAAACATTATTTACAAAGACATTTATTAATTCATGTGTCCGAAAACTATTAAACACTAAAGAATTGTTACATGCATCACCTGAACGATATTTTTCAATATTTTAATTAGTAACCAGTTCAAATAACTCCTTGATCAAGAATCAGAACTGGGAGGGGGGAATATTTAATAATGTTGTAACATTTTAGTTTAGAAAAGCTGAATGATATCAACATTTAAGGAAAATTGAATATAATTGAAGCAGTTCTCTATTAAACTAATTTTCGTTTCATTAACCATTTAATTATTATTATTTCGATTAGAATAAGGCATCTATGCCTTACCTCACGCTGTGTACGTTCAAACACAATTGATCACTCAACATTCCATTACAAAAGAACAATGTATAATCTAAAACATGAAACAATTTAGTATTCGCATTATATTATAAATATTTAATTAATTCATGTATTTTATTTCTTTTAATTATTCATTAAAAAATAATATGAATTTTATATTTATTTAATTGTCCCAAATTTCCTTCCAATTTAATTTCTTATACAATATTCAAATCCTTATAATCTGTGCTCCTTAAGCTTTTTGCAAGTGTTCAGAGAAAGTATTTCTTGAATTATATACTATATAATTTTGGCTCATAATAAAATAAATTAATTATTCAATAACATTAAATAATAAAATTATATATATATATTTTAAATTATTTTATTAAATACTTGGGCATTTTATTTTATTTTTTTTTTTCATTTTTCTGATATATTAGAAACATTTGTTTTTAAAATTATAATTTTTTAGAAAATAAGAAAAATTGAAAAATTTAGAAGAAATGTAAGTAGTTTAATTATAACTTTGTTTTTTATTATTCTAATAAAAAATTAAAATTAGAAAAAAAGATCTGAATTTCTCTACCTATTCTTGTTAAATCCCAGGATTAAATAGTGAAAATTGAAAATATATAATAAATATTAAATGAAATATTATAATAAATATCCTTAACCCTTTTGCTCATTGTATTAGAATAGGTATGTTTGAGTCAATAAAACAAGATGAATAATAATTTACAAAAGGACATTAAATATCCAAAATATATAGATAAAATTTATTCTAAACATTTATAAATAAAAAAAAGAAAAGATCAATTTAGACTAACAAAATCATTATTTTAAATTAAGATTTTTTTTTCAATAGAAAGAAATTTAATTGCAATCAAAATTTAAAAAAAAATAATAAATGTACACATCAAAGTATAAATTAGAGTATTTGAAAACTAATGAGTAATTTTAATTCATATTTTATTATTAAAAATATAAACTATTACAAAGTCAAAAATGAAAAAAAACAATTCAGAATTGTATAATTGTTTTAAAATAATATTTTATATTCTATGAATTTTTGTATTTTTTTATTTTCGTAATAATATTAAATAAAATAAGAATTTATATTTTAAATTATCTATTTATATACATTTGTTATTTTATTTAATATTTATTTTATTTATTTTTATCCAAAAATATTGAATGACCGGTTTGTTGTGCAGATATAATAGTCAATAGCGAAAATAATTAAAAAAGTCAGACATTTTTGTTTATTACATATTATTTTTTAAATATATTGTGAATAAGATTTTTTATTATCTCTTAATTTAATAAATGTAATAAAAATTATTATCTAAAAAAATAATTGTGTAAGCGTTCAAAGCCAATGATTGGATTTAATGTGAAACATTAAAAATGGTTCCATTTTCTGGATTATAAAGAGAAATACTTTTAATGCAGGTGTTTGAAAATGAAGGATAGACCAGAATTAGAAAAGATATTAGAAAAGATATTAGAAAGGATAATGAACGGAGAATGAAGAAGGAAAATTGTATTGATGTAAAGAGAGACGAAAGATGAATTGGAAAGATCAAAGGAATGCATGATACAATACAATTTCAAATGATAAGTTTCTTCCGAGATTTGCAGACGATCTTTTCGAGAAAAAATTAAAAAAGAATTGCTAATGAGCAATATTAAAGAGCTCAATTGGTTAATTATATGCTCTCAAAAGAAGCTGATGGAAAGGTATTGTTTAAAGGAATGGAAGATTATTTTGGGAAGATTTTTGAAAAGCATTTGTATAAAGTATTGAAGAAGTAGAAACCCAACCAAAATTAAGAGCGCAGTTTTATGAAATGCAACAAAATATAGGGAAGTGACAGAGACTAGGGTTTGTAAAGAAAAGAAAACTGTTTATGAGAAGTTTATGAGGAGATTCTCATATAAAAAAATAATTTCCACAATTGTTCTTTTTTGATTTAAGAAGATCATGCAAGAAAAGGAAAATGTTCAAATATAAGACTTTTAATTTATACGGGAGAAGGTGATAATTTTTTGACTAGAGAGTTAGTTAAAGATTTGCAAAGTCATTGTTGGTTAAGAAGAAGTAGGTTTGTGTTTCAGAAGACATGTAAAATTAAAATAAAGTTATCAATTAAAAATTTAGCCTGACTATTAATCATAAAAAATTCAAGAGTTAAATCACAGACTAAAAGAGTTAAATATTTTCGTTGCTATCTTAAGAAGGAATATACAGGGGAACACATGTTAGAAGATACAAACAAGTTTTTATCTGTTTTTATCATTTAAAGAATGTTTAAAAAATAACTTTTACTAATAATCATAATATTATATAATCTATTTTTATATTTAAAATTTTTGTTATTAATTATTACTAAATTTAATTATGAGATTTCAAACTACATTAATTAAGCCAAATTTGTTAATGATTTTGTCAAATTTCCAAATAATAATTGTTTATTTGATTCAAAATCAACATTACTAAGATTTTGTTTCTTATACATACTTTGGAATTTTGAATCCATTATTATAATCCAATTATTTTTGTTTTAAATTAAATTATTATAATATAATGAATGGCTATCTACAAGAGGAAATTAATTTTCCAATATATATAGGTAATATTGATTTTGTATATTATTTTAATTAAAATTATATTAATATTAGTGCATAATATAAGGTTATATATAATGTATATATATATATTCTGACAATATTTTATTGAGAGCACAGACCATGGAAGTAATATTTTTAAAATATAAATTAAAAATGATTTTTATTATAATATAAATATTTATGTATTACAAGTATATTATTTTACTTACTGTTAATCTTGTGTTTAAATTTATTTATAACGGGCAATATTATTATTTTTACTGAATTTATTTTAAATAAATTAATGAGATTTATTTATATTTTAGGTCCTTTGTTTACTTGTACCAATTGTCATACAAATTTTATAAGTGAGGATTTCTTAAATAAGCATATAAAAAAATGAATACACAAACAGATATTTTCAATTTTGGAAAATCAAATAAAATTTCCTCAAAGACACCATATAAATGCTCATTTATTATTTGATACAAATGAAAAACAATTTGAATGCAAATATTGTAATAAGATTTTTAAACGAAAAAATAATTTATCTAAACATTTATTTATTCATACTGGTGAAAAACCATTTTCATGTAAATATTGTAATAAGAAATTTATAAAAAGACATCATTTAAAACAACATCTAATAAGTCATAATGGTGAAAAAAAATTTAAATGTAATTATTGTAATAAGAAATTTATTGATAATGACAGTTTAACAAAACATTTGTTAATTCATAAACGAGAAAAAACATTTGAATGTAACTATTGTCAAAAGAAATTTAGTTTGAAATCAATTTTAAATAGACATTTATTAATTCACAGTGGTGAAAAAACATTTGATTGTAAATATTGTAATAAGAAATATATATATAATTCTCAAAATTTTAATTTAACTAAACATTTATTAAGTCATATAATGTAAAAAAATAATTTTTTAAATTAAAATTTTATAAATTTAGCAATATAAATTTGACTTATTATTGTCATCATATTATTAATTTACTTAACTAATTTAAATTGTATTAAAACTTGAATTTATTACTATTATTTTTATATATCTCTTCGGAAAGTTAATGAAACAACCATAAATTTTCAATTGTCCATATCTTTACTCTTAATCCAATCCCTCATCTCTTTCACTTATATTATTATTGTCTTTCTCTAAGCTGTTCTGATTCATCCATTCCTACTAATATTAATTAATGCTCCTTATCATTATAAAAAATTGATTGCAAATTTCTTTTTAAATTAAATTTATTTTAAAACTTTTATCAAGAAGTGAAGGATATGCCCAGATTATACTGCCATTCATTTATAATTATTTTTGTACATATTCGCAGAACATCATTCGCTGCTCTACCCATCTAACTGCTCTGTTGCGATTTTCTGGTTCCCCGTCTAATAGTCTAATTTTCTTTTGACACTAGATATGCTCTGTGTGTGTGAATCTACAATAAGTAAATATTAAATATATAAGAATTATTCTCAATTTCAAGCTTCTCGTGATCGCTTAGGATTTAATTAATTAATTAAAAGTTTTTAATTGAAAATAATCTTGATTACTTAATTAATTACTAGAACATTATTCATTCCTTCTAGTGGTTGTGAGGTTTTAGATAAAACCAAAATTTTTGAAATTTGAGATAAATAAATGACCTTCATGACCCTGGAATGTTACAGCTACCCCATATATTTGTAACAACCAGGATCGCCAAAAAATCTTAGTTTATAATAAATTTTAATAAGTAAAGTAATTATAAGAATGAATGTCCATAACTATTTTATAAATAAATGTTATTATTCGATTCAAGTATTCAAAATTAAGATTAAATTTTAAAAATATATATCTAGATTTCTAGAAGATGCTGGTATAAGTTAAAACATAAAAGAAGATATTAAGATACTCAAACAAGCGCCTACTATACATTTTTAATGATGATTTTTGTATAATTTTTTAAACTATTTTAATACTTAATTTAATTGAAGAGATTGGTTCATTGGAATCATTTATACTGTTTAAAATTAAGAAAAGAAGTGTTAATAATGTTTGGATTAAAATTTAAATTATCAATTTTATTAAATAATTATAATTTTATATAATTTATTTATATACGGGTTCCTAAATAAGTCAATAAACCTTCATTACAACCACACTGCATTTTCTTAGTTGAATTATGCGGCACTATATTTAAAATTTTTGTTATTAATTATTATACTAAATTTAATTATTAGAATTAAAATTATATTAATTAAGCCGAATTTTCTAATGATTTTGTCAAATTTCCAAATAATAAATGTTTATTTGGTTCAAAATCAACATTACTAAGATTTTGTTTCTTATACATACTTTGGAATTTTTTATTCATTATTATAATCCAATTATTTTTGTTATAATATAATGAATGGCTAACCACAAGAGGAAATTAATTTTCCAATATATATAGGTAATATTGATTTTGTATATTATTTTAATTAAAATTATATTAATATTAGTGCATAATATAAGGTTATATTATATTGAGAGTAATATTTTGAAAATATAAATTAAAAATGATTTAAATCATATTACATATTACAATAATATAAATATTTATGTATTACAAGTATATTATTTTACTTACTGTTAATCTTGTGTTTAAATTTATTTATAACAGGCAATATTATTATTTTTACTGAATTTATTTTAAATAAATTAATGAGATTTATTTATATTTTAGGTCCTTTGTTTACTTGTACCAATTGTCATACAAATTTTATAAGTGAGGATTTCTTAAATAAGCATATAAAAAAATGTATACACAAACAGATATTTTCAATTTTGGAAAATCAAATAAAATTGAAACTAAATTCATGTGTGATATTCTATAATAATCAAGACCTAGCAAATGAAAAAGTTAATAAAATATGTTGTCCATATAAACAATATGAATGTTACTATTGTGAAAAGAAATTTACTCATAGTCTTCTTTTAAATGAACATTTATTAATTCATTCTGGTGATAAACCATTTAAATGTAATTATTGTCATAAAAATTTTAGACAAAAACATAATTTAAAACAACATTTAATTTGCCATTCTGATGATAGACCATTTGAATGTAACTATTGTAAAAAGAAATTTACTCTTCATTGTAGTTTAACTAGACATTTATTAATACATACTGGTGTAAAACCATATGAATGTAATTATTGTCATAAGAAATTTACTCAGGGTTGTATTTTAACTAGACATTTATTAATTCACACGGGTGAAAAATTTAAGTAAAAAGAAATCTTTTTAAAAAATACACTTTACTTAAAATTGCATTAAAAAGTAAAAAATAAAATCAATATAAAGTGTGTGCTTTTATGGTGTTATTATAATTTGAGCGCACACACTTTATATTGATTTTATTTTTTACTTTTTAGTGCAATTTTAAGTAAAGTGTATTTTTTAAAAAGATTTCTTTTTACTTAAATTTATTTTATACTTTTTAGTAGAACTGCTATCGCCATATATGATTGAAATAGTGAACTATTCCTTATTCCGCATATGAAAGTTTAGTTAATTAATTATCACTAATAGATAAATAATTCAGTGGATTTTTCAATTGATTCGTGTATTATTAGCAGGAGCAAGCGCGTATGCAAAATTTCAAGTTGATTGAATGACGGGAAGTTGTTGAAATATCGATTATAAAATGCCGCGGACAAACATCCGGACAGTGTGAGTTAAGTAAAAGTGTATAAAAAGCATTTGAATGTAATTATTGCCATAAGAAATTTACTCAGAGTTGTATTTTAACTAGACATTTATTAATTCATACTGGTGAAAAACCGTTTGATTGTAATTATTGTCATAAGAAATTTGCTTATAAACATAATTTAAAACAACATTTATTGAGTTATTGTAAAAATTGTAATAAAAAATAATTTAAATGTTTATAAAAAGTAATTAATTGTGAATTACTAATATTTTAATTAAATTATAATTTGATTTCCGTAAACAATTTACCAATTTCTTATATTCATTATTATTATTACTCTTACTGTTTTAGCATCACAAAAAAATTTAATTTTATTTTAATGTTATTTTCTTTATTATATTTTTTTCAATGAAATAGAATCTATCTATTTGTATTTTTATGATATTATTTAATCATACAACTCTCCTTATCTACTCTGCATGACTAATGCATGGTGTGTGTCAGTTAAGAACAAAAATGAAGAATGTGGAAAGGGGTGATTGCGTAAGTCATTCATTTGGAGCTTCTTTATGAATGACAATCCCGAAAATACTGACACAGTGAATGCTCAGCGCTATCTGCATATTTTGGACATTTTTTTCCTACGAATGATGGCGTTCGTTTTCAACAAAAACACACAGAAAGTGTCAATAGATTTTCTCTTATCAAACAACGAGATATTTACAGGCTCCCTCGGTGCCCTTATATAAGCTCACTAACTTACCTTGTACTATTTTTGTTGGAGTCCTGTTTTCCAATACTTACATTCCTAGTATCATAGAATTTCTCAAAAAAATGTTCTCTGTTGCTTTAAATAATGCCAAATTTATTAATAATTTGATAATTTATCATATCATATATATATATATTATCATCCATTTAATAATGGTTTAACCATAAGGAAATATATTTTGCTAAAAGTTTTTATTTTTTATATAATGATTCTACTCTTTTCTTTTTTGAATTAAAAAGTTAGTATTAGAGCAGGGTTCAAAGTGGTCTATATAGAACTCCCCCCCCCCCCCCCCCGAGGTCTATTTAACGAATCGATTGGGACTCAAAGGAGAAACAGGTCTTAATACGCAAATCACAAATACCTAACTGCGTATGAAAAATTTTAAATTTTTTATAATTGACTTAAAAAAGTTTGGCGACCTCGGTATTAGAGTATGTTATTCTCATATATATTTATAGAATATTTATTATTCTGCATCCATCAATTAAAGTTTTTATAGCCTTTTACTCATTTATTAATTTATAAATTATTTTGTTCAACATTTGTATAAATTATATTTCCTAAGTTATATTTTTTTCAATCATTTTAAAATCTATTTGTTTTAGTTGAAGAATTAAATAATATTAAAAAGCAAAGATTATTAGGGCTTATTAGGTCCACGCCATGCATAGAAGATTCCAAATAAATTAATTAAGGTAATAATGATTAAAAAAAAATTATAAATAAATAATTATATATTGTATTGGATTTAATACATATTAGAATATAGTTGAAATTAACATAAAATTAATTTTTTTCTTTTTATATTATCTTAAAACCTTGTTTTATGATATATATATATATATATATATATTAATATGTGAATATTATTATATGTATTAATTACATTAATTATATATATATATATATATATTATGCAGTATTATTTTAAATTATTAGGCCTTGTACGTGTAAATATTGAATTAATATAATAATAATAAATTTGGAATGTAATATTAATATGAAATAATTATTTTAGAATGTAAATATTTTTAAAGTAAATGAGAATGTTAATATAAAATTGATAAATCTTAATATATATGTAAATCATATTTACCACCAATCATAGATATTTAATTTGCCTGAAGATGTCAGAGTGGAGGGGGTCCTAGATAGGGTCCTAGGTAGATAGATATTCGTTATAAGATATGTTTATAATAGATAGCGTGTGAATATTGATAAAAGGACTAATTCTGTTTCATTCTCAGGTAATTAAGTTTTAGTGATATAAAATTTAAATTTTGGAGGTTTAGAATATATCGGCAATGTCTTGTATAATATTATGAGATCAGTAAAATGAGAGGTCACTGATTTGATGGGATGTCAGCAATTGACAAACGTAGTTTTTGTTGACAATAATACTATAAGGCAGGGGTTCTAACAGACAGGAGTTACTTCAACGAACAAAATTGGAGAGAATAAACATTGATGATAGATAGGAAACAAGTATTTCAACAAACAGGAACAATTAGAGAAGGACTTGGCGAAAATACAGAAAATTTGAGATGAGTGATAAAGAAAACAATTTGCTAGGCCATATTCTTGATTCTATAGTTTGCCTTAAGTACAGGTTTGAAGAATTAGGTAGGACCATAACACAATAAGTATTAGTTATAGATGATTTTGGTATTTTATCTTCAATTACAAATTGGTAATTCGTATACGAGAAAAGAGTTAGGAAACTCATTTAAGAAGAATAATATATTGAAGAAGGTTAGATTTAAGAAAGAAAGATGAATTATTTCAGTAAGCAAGCACAAACTAAACAAACAAAATAAATTAATGACTGCTAGAAATAAAAAAACTCCTTCATTATCAGTATTTCAGGAAGATAGAAGAGAATTTTGAATTTTCTATTCAAAGAAGCACTTTTTGAGTTAAATTTATTTTATAGGAGTGAACAAGTTAATAATTTCATTTCCAAAAATAAATGATATGATAGTGAACGTAATAATAGTAAATAGATTACATCAATAGACATGAATCTAGTATTTTGATCACCAATAAAAAAGATAGAAAAAACAACATTTATCACTCAGAAAGGTCATTGGGAATGGAAAATATAACCATACGGATTAAAAAACAGCAGTGCTTTAAAGAGTCTAACATTAGAAGAAACAATATAAAAAATTTTTTGTCTTTACATATCAAATATATCAAGTTACTCTTTGAAATTATAAAAGAACAAAGAATAAAATTAAAAAAGTGCAAATTTGCTACAACTTCAATAAAATACAAATAATAGAGGAACAGTATATCCAATCAATGACAATCTTACAGATAAGAAACAATTTAGGAGTTTACAAAAAAGTTTTTTTTTGAAAACTCACAGAATAGTCAGATAAGAAGAAAAGAAAGGATTGATAAGATTAGAAAATAAATATAAAGAAAATGATCTGGAACATATTTCAAATGGAAATAGATTAAACATAAGAAATTTAGAAGAAATCAGAATAAAGAAAATATCTAATGTCATTTATGAAATTGATGTTTAAAAAAGGAATCGTACTTCTAATAGATTTCATATTTCTAAATTAATTCTTTCCTTATAAAATTTAATTATAAATATTTGTAAATAAAATCTGTATCAATTTGTTTCAGAATCATTTAATGCCATTTGGTATTCACACCCTGATCCATCCTCTTATATATATATATATATATATATATATATATTAATAAAAATGTGTATTTGAATTTGTTTTCTTTTTTTTTTCATCACTTGAATCTCCTGTGTCAACACCGGAATCTTCTTCTAACGCCAATCTTTGTTCAATACATCGTATTAGTTTCTTGAAGAAATGTGGAAATCCATCATATCCTGTAAATAATAAACAATATTAAAAATAATATAGATTCAATCTTTATGAAAAAAAACATTTTTACCATATACAAGGAGAACATAAATTCATCTATCACTTTAGCGTTAGTAAAAAATTTTGGTCACAGCAGCAACTACATTCCTTCCACATCTTACTCATATATATAATAGTTAGGTAACACAATAGTTTGATCTATTTTAATTTTATATCCTTCGATAATATTTAAAAAAAAATGAGTTTTCGTTATTGAATAATAACAAACGTGACCCGATTGCAACTTTATATAATCTTATTTAAATTATTTTATTTATTTTACTTCATTAATAATTAAAGTACCTAACACATAATATATCTCTATATTCCATCATAAAGATTTATATCAAAAAAAGCTACCATAAATTATATTATAAATTAGAAAAAAATATTGACAGATTCGAGTAGAAGAGGTGTGTTGTTTTTTGTTTTTTAGTTTATTAAAATTATATTAGCTTTAAAATAAATTTCGAAAATAAATCACCTGGGTATGCATTTACATCAATGATTGCATAATTGTTTGTGTTTTTTTCTATTACAACATCAATTCCAATCATTTGCATTCCTAATATCCGACGTAGTGTAGATGCAATCCGTTCAAATTTTTCTAAATCATATTTCGGTGGATCTTCTTTGATTCGATCAGCATCAATTGGATCAAGAATAGTTAATGCTGAAGACGAAGCCGCCTTTGATACGTCACTACTCTCGAAATGTATTGATGGACGATCTATAATAAACAGAATAATAGAAATTTAATAGAATTTTAATGATAATAAAAATTAATTTTATATATACATCTTCTATCTCTTCGGAAGAAGTTCTTGGCCAGAGTAACCACATTTATTCAAATGTCCCTATCCTGAGCCACAACCATCCAACACCTACCCTCTCTCAACTCTCTCACATCCTTTCTTACATTGTACACCCACTGCGTTCATGGTCTTCCAAGCATATGTTTCCCAATTGGTCTCCCCAACAATATATTTTTCGTCATTCTTTCCTCTCCCATTCTAGCCACGTGCCTTGCACATCGTAGTCTTCTCGATTTATAACCCTAACTATGTCTGGAGATGCATTGAGGTCATGCAATTCCTCGTTATGCAGTCCCCGTCATTCCCCGGTGACCTAAATGCTGCGAAAAATCCTTTTCTCAAATACTCTAAATCTACTCTCATCTCCCAGGGTCATAGACCATGCCTCACACCCATATAATATAACCGGCAAAATAATTGTTTTATATCTATTAATTTTGATCCCCTTTGATAATAATTTTGACGAGACAAGCCCCTTTAATGCATGATAACAGGCGTTATCCGAATGCAACCCCGATTTAAATTCTTCTTGAATATTATTATCATTCGTGATTACAGAACCTAAGTATTTAAATTTTTCTATATTTTCAAATTCTACGTTATGTATGTTAAGACTTTTTGTGTTAATACTATTCTTGCGAGGTTGTTTTAAATTAGTACTTATAGTTCCAATCTTTTTAATGTAATAATTAAAAAATTATTTTACAAAATTTTTTTATCAACTGTGAACTATTTTCTTTGTACAATCTTTCTCTTTAGAAAAAAATCAGTAACTATCTAAAAAAGGAATATTAAAATAAAATTTCTTAGAATAATGAATTTTTCATTTATATATATAAATCCAAAGTTATAAATGATTCAATTAATATTCATCTTTCGTATTATTGCTTAACTCAATCAACTCAATACATTTTAATTAGAGAAATTATACATTTTTATTTCATAAGCGAATTTGACCTTTATATCTATTAATAAATAACTAGTTAGAGTTATTGAAAAAAATCTATGGAATGTTTGACCTGAATATTATATATATATATATATATATAAACAAGTTATAATAATAAATGCTTTCTCTTTTATAAAAACAAAAACAAAATACCTATATATTATTTAATAATAATAAACCTATACAATTAGTTCCATTAGCAAAAATATTTATACTAACCTGATGAATAAAAATTTTTAAGTGAAGGTCTCTCTACTAGATGAAATTCTTCACCAACAATAAAAACTTTATATAGAATAGCATTATGATTAATAAAACTTTGAGCCACGCAAGGAGGTTTACAATCATTTAAATATTTCTCATTAAAAATAACTGACATCTGAAATTTATAATATATTATTTAGAAAAAATTAAATATTCAAAATAATTGTTAAAAAAACAAATTAATTATTACTTTATGTGCAGAACTGGACCCATGAGCAACGCAAGGTTTGCAAACTAAAAATTAATAAATAAATAAATAAAAATAAAAAAATAAATAAAATAAAAAAACTTACCAAAAGGAAATTTTACTCCTGCATTTTTCAGTCTTTTTAAGTTTTCGGATAAATCCTGTGACGTTAATTCCACAAATGTTGGTATAAAAACATCTTAAAAATAAATTATAATTTATAACTAAATAATTGTGTAAAAACAATTGTAAATCAATAGCAGCTTTTCATTATAGATTTACAAGGTTATTATAAAAGAATGGTGCGGTTTTGAACATGGTTTAAATAAAAACAGAATTACTTACAGTTTGTTTTTATTTTTTGAATTTGTCGTATCACATAGTATTTTTACATAATTAATAAATTTCAAAAAGTGTACCCTAACCCAAAGTCGCGCGACAAATACCCAAACGTTACTCAACTTCTCTTAAAAATAAAAATGTTAACTGTAAGTAATTTTGGTTTCATTTAAACCATGTTCACAACCGCGCCATTCTTTAATAATAACCTTGTATATTAAATTTAATATTTCCTGTTACATGCGAGTTTATCAAAATTTGATAAATTTATTATTATTTAATAATAGTAAGTGATCAATAATTATCGTTTGCCAAAACCACAACGATAAATATTAAATATTTATTTAAAATGCAGTAGTTTTTATTTAATAATTTATATATTTGTTTAAAATTAATTCCAATAACAATATTAGCACCTTTTCATGATCATTTTCCAATTTCCTTTGTGAATTTCTATTTTAATTTTATTTTCAATTTAATGTTTCTAAAGATTCCTACTAATTATAAATATTAATTGGTTTCTTTTATCCAGCAGACCGATATTAACATTATTATTAAATTATATCCACAATACTTTATTATTTTCTGAATCTCAATACAACACAATGAAAAATATTTTTCCTCTAGATCCTATGACTATTATGTTGTAAATAATACATTTACGTAAATTTATAAAATAAAATAATCATATTACCTTGTATATCTGATTTTTTTAATGTTGAATATGTAGTAAACCTATCCAATAACATGCATACATTAGGTAATGGATCAATTATAACTACATGAGGATGAGAACGAATATATCGCTCCACTCTTTCAATCATTTTTACTGCCTGGAATAATTTAAAAACTCAAATTTCAAAATCTCTAAATTTCATGTAAATATATGTATAAGTATTACCTTAGAATCTCCATTTTTAGCTGCAGCTATGATATCTGTTAATTTATGAAGGATAACATCAAAAGGTCCCTGATCTTCTAAAGATTTATTTAAATCAATCTAAAATTAATTTTTATTAATTATTACTTTTTTAAACTTTTCAATCTCATATATTATATTAAATTGTATATAAATATATATATATACTTGTTTAGTATGATGAAAATTTCAGAAAATTTAATTTAAAATTAAGATTTGTGATGTCACAATCAAAAATTTATTTTAATAATTTTTGTATCTTTTGTAGAAAATAACGAAAGGTAAAGATGACTAAATTATCCTAATAATATAAGATTTAATTCCAAACCGACAAATTTTTATTTATTTTATATATATATATATATATTTATAAAATAATCTTATCAAGATATGCCAATCGTTTTATCTTTTAACATGTTTTGTACAAATAATAGTATAGGTATTAGACAACTTTTTATTATAATATAATACTAGATTAAAATATAAATCTTCTTTTTTTGTTGTTTATCTTCCCATAAGAGATAAAGTTAAAAAAAATACTAATTTCCAAATACCATATTAATTTTTTTTTTGATAACAAAAAAATAAGTTTTAAGTTAACATAAATATATATTTAATTTTGATAGTATATTAGGTTTAAAAGTTATCAGATATTAAAAAAATTATCTGTGATTAGAGCCAAAAATAATCTAGAATGTAATGTAATGATCATTTAAAAAAAGAATATTTCTTTAAAAAAAAATAATAAAATATATATTTAATTACTTAAATTGTAAAATAATTATTAAACTTTTAAATCCTTGTTTTAAATATAAAGATAATATAAAAACAAAATGAGAGAATATATTTACCTTAACAAGTTGAAAATTATGTTTTCTAAAAAAAAGAATATATATATATATAATATAATTACTAAATGGGACTATTTCATATTTAAAACTAATAAATAAAGTAATACTCACTTGCATAAATTTGATAAATCTGATAAATTCATTTTTTGGCTTTTCTTTTCAGACAACCAATAACCAATCGTTTTTAATTTATTCTTTAAATCCATTTTTATTTTAAAAAATTATAAATATTATTTTACATATAAATCAATTATTTCATAATATGAATAAAATGGAATATATATTTTATGTATTAGAAAAATAAATGCAAATATTGATATAATATTATTAAATTTTAAAAAAATATAAAAATACAAAAATATGAATTTTTTAAAAAAACATAATTAAAAAAATAATTAAAAAGGAAAATTTTAATGGAATTAATAATAATAATTAAATAAAAATGTTATTAAAATACAAAAAAGAAAGTTTTAGGAGTACATGCTGTGCGTTGTTTTGAAATAGAAATTTAATATATCTGTAAACATGTTTGAATGGAAATGTCAAACATGTATGGTGTGGTGGTGTTTAAATGTTGAAACTTATCATAAATTAAGAATTGCAGAATTAAATGAAATAGTGACAATGAGGAGAAAAATAAGAAAAAAGAAGGGAGAATGATTGAGAAGTTGGAGAAATATTTTTATCAAAATAAAACACAAATTGAAAAAAATGTCTAAATGATCATTTGAGCCTCATCTAGTGGCAAAATGTATAATTAAAATTAAATATACATTAAATTTAAAATATTTCTACATTTTGAACTGTAATTACTAGTTAAATTAATAGTTGTTAAATAAAAAAAGAGATTAAAATAATATTATTAGTGTGAAAGTTCTCCCAGATCGAATTTCCTAGTTCTAAGAGTCAATTTATTCTAGTGCCCAGGACGTTGTAAATTCTACAGCATATGCGCTAGGTCAGTGGTTCTCAACCTTTTTTTTTACCGCGGCACACTTTTAACGGTTTAAAAATTTGGCGGCACACAAAGAAAAAGATTAGTGTAAAAGTTTACAATATTGAAAAAAAGTGGTCCCAAAAACGATTTACCTTTTTTTTTAGAACCAAATTGAAAAAATTTAGAAAAAAAAAGTCGGAAGTCATAATCTCGCGGCACACTGGTTGAGAATCAATGCACTAGGTAATTGGAATTATCTTGGAAGATCCATGTAATTCAAATTATATATCAATAGTCTTTAAGATTAGTTAAATTCCGATATAATACTATTATTCAAGACACGTAAGTTTGCAGAGTTAATTCTATAATTCAATCGTTTATTTTGAGAGTAGTTAAGCTGAATTATATTTAAATTAAGATAGAAATATTAGAATTTTTATAATGGTAAAGAATTCTAACAGAGAATTACTAAAACTGGTTAAACATGTGTTTGATGGGTTTTGTCAAAAATGAACCGTATCAAATTTTCTAAAAATCATCAATGAATGAGAACTTAAATAATAAACTCTTGAATTAATTACAAAAGTTCGAAACTATTGTATTATCACCACTGATTAGAAATATCAGACAAGTTACAATAGTAAACAACATAAGTGACCTATTACGATATATACTTCCGGGACATTATATTTTCTTCAAATACCTTTAACACACACAAAATGCGGAAGATTAATAAATTGTTTTGTAAATTTTTGTTTGTAATTTTCTATTTAAAAAATATTTTGAATTGCATAAATTATGTTTTTTAAGTGATGTAAAGATATATAAAATAAAAGGATTGTTTGTTTTTCAATTTGAAGCAATTAAATGATTAAATGATGTTGAATGTACTTGGGCTCCTTCAAATTTTATAACGAATCTTGTTAATTTTGAAACTTAATTCTTGGTAAAAAAATGCATATTATTATTGAGTTAATATTTAATATTTGATTGAAATAAATTACTATAATATATTAATAAAAATGTATGTTTTTTTAAATTGTAATAAAGAACGTGTAAATATGTGGAAGGGTATACATATATTTATATCTAATAGATTCACAATAATAGGCTTTTTGAATTAGATTCTCTAATTCATCAAATTTGAAGATAAAACATTTTTAATTTTAAGGATTAAACAACCATTTATGTAAATATATATACATATTTACTTTAATGGAGGCTGCTCAGAGGACCGGGTACTAATGGTATATATATATATATATTTACTTGAGGTGGTGAAATAAGGAAGAATAGATAAGATAAACAAAGAATAATTTGATCGAATGAAAGAATTGTGTTTAAAATGCACGGTGAACCAACATGGCGGATATTCAATTTAAACTGTCAAAATGAATTAATTAATATTTAATTAAAGAAGCATCGTAAAATCATATAATGCTAGTCAAAATGAATCTACATTTCATGGCGATTATGTTGGCATTTGTTTTATCTACTGTTATAAGGAAATGTCTTTTCATATTGAAAAAATTTACCAAGTTAAAAATTAACTGCAAAATAAAAAAATGATTTTAATTAAAATCTGGCTAAATTCTATTGAACAATCTCTTATTGTTAATATTTTAAATCACTATGCAATAAATTTATATAAATTAATTAGAATTGAATAGATGTGTTTTTTCAAATCTCCAAAGAGTATATAATAAATATGAGTTCCAAATTTTCTATTAATAAGAAGGGTGAGAGAGGTGGGTCCTCTCAGAGACATTTATAAGAATTTGTCTCACTTATTAATTACGGGTTTTGCTGCTCAGAAAATGCGCATAATCAACATATATTTGAATTTACCCCCCCCCCTAAAAATCATAAATATATATAGGGGACTCTTAGACAGGGATCTTCTATCCATATAAGTAATCAAGATTTAAATTTTTTTCTTTTTAATGAATATATGATAGGTATTCTCCTTCATCGAAATAATGTTGATTTTTATTGAAGAATCAAGGGAGTCGTTAGTTAATAGTAAGGGAATGGAATAAAAGGGGTCAATTTATTTAAAGGACATGATTCCTCCGGGTAGAACTGGGAGGTAGAAGAAATCATGAGCTCACGTGAGGGCAGGGACGCTACTCCCTGAAGGAGTTTCTTTTCTACTGGAATTTTAGAAAAAAAACTACCCGTTACCCATCAATTATGTTTTTATGTATTAAAATTATTTTTAACTTTTATTATATTTTTTAATGTTATCATTTTTCCTCTTGTAATTAAATTTTTTTTTTGAAATTATATTTATTTATATTATTATTTTTCTTTTTTTTATATATATTGTCGTATATTGGAGGCTTAGTAGGGGTTGGGTTATGAAAAACAAATGGGTTTTAAAATTATTAAAATTAATGTTTAATTTAATTTAGTATCACTCTGGTTAATTTTGAATTAAGCGACGGTTGATAAGGGAAAGGGTAAATTGAATTCATTCAGAAGAAAAGTCAGATATTAAATTAAGATAAAATTAATATTTAATAATAAAAAGAATTTAACATAATTATATTTAATATTATGATAAATTATAAGGAGGTAATTGATAATAAAATAAAGTAATTTATTTAAGATTACCGTAAAAATTATGAAAGGTCATCGTAGGATGACCCTCCGTTTTCGGCATAAAAAAATAATTATTCATCAGAAATATCAATAAAATATTTTTTTAATATTTTTATGATGTAAAATGAACGAATTTATTATTTATTTTAAAAAAAATTTCATTTTTTAATTTTACCGTAAAAATAATGAAAGGTCATCGTAGGATGACCCTTATTTACCGTAAAAATTATGAAAGGTCATCGTAGGATGACCCTTATTTACCGTAAAAATTATGAAAGGTCATCGTAGGATGACCCTCCGTTTTCGGCATAAAAAAATAATTATTCATCAAAAATATCAATAATTTAATTTTTTAATAGTTTTATGATGTAAAATGAACTTATTTATTATTAATTTTTAGAAATTACATTTTTTTATTTTTATCCTACGATGACCTTTCAGAATTGTTACGGTAAAATTAAAAAATGAAATTTTTTTAAAATAAATAATAAATTCGTTCATTTTACATCATAAAAATATTAAAAAAATATTTTATTGATATTTCTGATGAATAATTATTTTTTTATGCCGAAAACGGAGGGTCATCCTACGATGACCTTTCATTATTTTTTAATTTTACCGTAAAAATTATGAAAGGTCATCGTAGGAAAAAATAAAAAATGTAATTTCTAAAAATTAATAATAAATAAGTTCATTTTACATCATAAAAATATTAAAAAATTAAATTATTGATATTTTTGATGAATAATTATTTTTTATACCCAAAATCAAAGATTAGAAATTAAATTAAATTTTGTAATTAGCAATTGCAATTTTTATTAAAGGACGACCACTTAGCTGTTATTAAATAAATAAAATAAAGAGTTCGGGGTGAGGATTCTTGGGTTATTTCTTCAAGGCATCTGATGATCCGTCTTCTATGGGCTGACAACTCGTTCATTCGCCCGATGGTTGATGCTGCCACTCTCTCACTTAGGGATGAAGTCTCCTTGTCCGAACTCTATTCCATGGATGGTCTGTGCCCAGAATCATCAAGAATTGTCCATACTTTGGGAAACTTTTTATCCTCCTCCAAGCCGCCCTCGGCGGATACTCCAGCCACTCACCCCACCTTGCACATTGGGATCACATGCAATTTATGAGTTTTTACAAAAAAGAATTCAAGAAATATTTTTGGTTCTTTAATTGAAAATACTTCTATTATTTCTTTCGGCTTTTAGTTCCCTTATTAACGTAAAGTTTTAAGAAACATGACATGAAATTTATGATTATTTATGAGTTTAATTCATGACAATAGTTTTCTATTTTTAATTGAGAACATTTTTTTATCTATCATCCACCTGCGTGAGACCAAAATTGAAAGTGGACGTGAGGGTGTCAATGTCTGATATAAATGTTAATTTGTAGTATGTATATTTTATGCCTATATATATATATATATATATATAGGCATAAAAATGCCCTTTAATACAGAAATATATGTAATGATAAAGAATTTCCCTCAAATACTGTTTTAAATATATTTTTCTTTATATATATATTAAGGTGTCCATTTTTTGAAAAAAAACAAATCAGGACATTTTACCTTTTTTTAGAACCAAATTGAAAAATATTCGGAAATGTTCAAAAGCTTAGACCAGAAAACGTTTGACTTTTTTTTTAGAAGCAAATTGAAAAAATTTTGAATCTGAAAGGCGGCATTTATTATAATAAATGCTAAGAGCGGGCACTGACTCCATCTAAATACTTTTAAACTTATTTATTAATAATTGTATTTTTGATTAAAATATTTTAATTAAGAATAACCCGTTGCTAAAGGGGGAAAATAATAGATTGAGAGAAGATAATAATTGTAAAATATAAATACAATGTTACAACTTGGACATTTTTTTTTTTTGATACTTTATAGTTTATATAACCGATTTTATCTACGAAACTATTTTAATATGAAAAATAGTGTTACTTTGGAACGACACTTATAAATATTAATAAAAAATAAAGTCTAACTTTTGGTTGTGCTTTAAGGCGAATATTGAGCTATATTTTTTTTTATTGAAATAGCACTAGAACTAGAATTATTAAATATATTTTCCAATTATGCAGTTTTAAAATTAAGGTAAACTGGTAAACGATTGTAAGAACTAATGTGTTTAGAAGGAAGAAAAATACTAACACCATATAATGCAGAGAACTAAATAATAATATGAACAAAAATAAATATACACATTCGTAAAATTAGAACGGAAATTTTCTTAGAACAAATAAAATGAATATCAAATGTTTTTTTTTAATTAAAAAAACTAATTGGCAGAATCAACAGCCTAATTTAAATAGACCCCATTTTCATTTATTACAAGCTATTATTATTATTATTATTTTAAGTAAATGAACTAAGATTCTTTACTTCGTATGTTTTAGGAGATTAAAAATATTTATAAAGAAAGGATTGTTTTTTATTAAAAGGAATAATTTATATATGTACAATATCATATAATTATTATTTACAATTACAAACAATAAATATATAAATAATTTTTTTTATATATAAAAATTTAAATAATATATTTATTCCGACTAGGAATTCTAATATATTATATATATATATAAATAAATAAACTGTTTAAATTTAAAATTAAAATATGTTAAATATAATTGCTTTGTGTAATTATAATATCCCTCAGAGTGAATAATAATCCCCTATTCATAACCCTCCTCCCACTTCTTCGCTCTTCACATTCGCAAGTTGATGTATAACATTTTCAAAATTGAATGATAAAATTATTAATTTATTATATTTATAGATATAATTAAAATTTCAATTTGAATTAAATTCAGTATAAATAGTTTTTTTTTTTTTTAAATATTTTATATATCTTTATAAAAGTTTACTTTTTAACGTAAAAATAATTACTTAAATGATGAGTTTTGTATCAAAATTGGATTTTCGTACTTTTTATTTTTTAACAAAAATTTTATTTTTCACTAGTTTGTGCTGGGATATTTCTATTGGATTCACCGTTGAAAAAAAATAAAAAATTATCGAAAGCTGAAAATTGAAAAAAGTAAAAAAGTCCGACTTTGATACCAATTAAACATATTTTCATAAATTAGTATTAGAATTAGAAAAATGGAAAAGAAAATATATAGTAGCTTTATTTATATTATATAATAGAGTTTAAAAAATTTTAATTTCATGATCGAATGCTTTTTTTTAATGATATTTATAATTTTTTTATGAAATATATACAAATGTGTGTACAAGTGCAAGTTGAAAAAATTTATTCTTATAAATTAAAATTAAAATAAAATTAAACATTTAGATAAGTAATTTTTGATATAGTGCTAGTCTATTAAACTTGATGACAAGAAATCAAACCTCTCCAAGTTTAAATTTAAGATATATTAGACAAATTCATAAAGTAAGGAACGTTTGATCATTAAAAAATATAAGAAAATATTTTATTTATCCACTTTCGTTTTATACCTAATTTCCAATAAATTCTAAACAGTTTTGTAAAGCTATTTCAATTTCTTTAAATATTTCTGTACTAAGAGAATACAGAACCTTAAATTGTGATGATGTAGAAAAAAAAGTAGAGATGTAGTTAAATAAAAAAAATTTCTTATAAGTTTTTTTATTATATTTTTAATGAACTTACTTTATGAAATAAACTATAATAATTCAAAAAATGAGATAAAAATGGATTTAAATTCAGATGGTCAACAAATTAGAATAGTAATTTAATGATTTAAAAAAAAAAAGAGAATACATTTGTTTTTAAAAAACTCTCTCTCTCTCTTTGCCAAGCTTAATTAATAAATAACAAATAAATAACAAAAAACATTAAATAATATATGCATCATATAATTAATTTAAATAAATGCTAATATAATTTAATATTTACTATTATATAGATTGATCACTTTTTGCCATTCTTAATGTTTTATATATTAAATTAATTATAATTATAAAATATAAATAAATTTTTTTATAAAAGATCTGTTAACCAGATCTGTAACAAAAAAAAATATTATTTTAATCCCAACATGAGATCTAATTTATTTCAACCCTGGATGATATATTTATTTTTATTTATTCAAATTAATAAAAAATATATATTTGTAATTATATTTTTTTTAGCTTTAAAGAGTCTTTTCCTTAGTTTAATTATTTACAAAAGTATTTAACATAATTGTTAATTAAAAAAAATAGTTTGTTAATAATCATAATAATATACTTAGAACCTATGTCTGGAATTATATTTATATAGAAAAATGGTGGAAGGCGAGTGAAAATGAAAAAAATATATATCAATTAATTGATATTATCTTATTTAAGCACCAGATAAAATAGAGTTGTTTTTTAACATGAAAGTATTAGCTTTATAAGCTCTAAATTAATGGATCAAGGGGGCAGAGAGATTCTGATGCTCACTAGTTATATAGATCAATTGATTTTTTCATTTTAAATTTTCATAGTTTTATGTACAATTTATTATTATGGAATTTGATCTAAGAGTCAAATAATTTCTATATATTAATTTTGTGTTTTTCAATGATAGTACATTTTTGACTGTTTAAATACTTTTGTTGATTCTTTTATATACTTTGATTAATAAAAAAATAAATAAGTGTGAGCTTGATTGCTGTTTTGTAGGTAGTCCTTCTTTCATACTAATGTTATCTATCTATCTACCCCCTCGGAACTATAAAATAGATTTTTTTTTATCTTTATCGTTTCCTTGGACTAGACTGAAGCAAATGTTGAACTGATAATGTTCGAATAGGATTCTACTTCTTGTGTGGCATTGGCACTGATTGCCATACACAATTGATGATCACGTGGATCACCCCATCCGCCATTGCCTTTTCTTGCTTTGCCTGCCTTTCCATGTCCTGTTACTCGCCTGGGACCACCAACAATTGTTGAAACAATCAACCGGGCTGGATAGAGATGTCTTCGGGCTAATTTCAGTACATGCTGAACCTAAAAAATATTTAAAATAAATACCTTATTCACACCTACTTATTTGTATTCTTATATATCTTCTATCTTATTTTATTATACTAGCAAAAATTGTATATATATATATATTTGTATTTTTTAGATATTAAACCGCTCTCTGAGGATTTTTTTGAAATTCACATAATAATATTTATAAAGAAAAATCGATATGTATTGATTTCAATCTCGGAAAAAATTATCTTTGTTAGTTTTTTCTTAATTTAAAATAGTAAATTTAAATGACGTCAGCAACTACGTTAGTCAGCGCTTCCTTAAATACCAAATATTATAAATAAAATAAAATTACAAATATTTATTTTAATAATATTGTGTAATCAAATGATGAAATATATATTATGTTATATCCACAGGCCATACTTTTCTGACTTTCAGTGCATTAATAATTACGTTTAAGGGCTATATGTTTTATAACTATTTTTTTTTAATTTATGTTCTGTTAAATTATACGGCTTCGTAGCCAAATCAATAATAAGGAATATTTTTTTTTAATGACCGAGGAGCGGCTCGGTGAACAAGATACTGAATTATAATCGAGATAAATAACAAACCTTGGCAACCGTACTAGCAGCAGCACAATCTGCTTTTCTATGATGCTGTCCACATTCTCCAATATGGAATACACGTGGGCCCTTCAATACTAATGTTGTCATTCCTTTTGGCAATTTTTTGCCTAATTGCATACATGATTGACTCGTTTGCTAAAAGTAATAAATAAATAAAAATTTTTTTTTTCATTAGTATTTGATATAATAAAAATAATTAAAATTAAATATAAGAACCTGTAGGGACCAATCCCAATTGTAATCATCATAAACACAAAAATGATGTGCACAGGCACGTATTTTTTCCCATGTGGTTCGATTTAATGCCATTCCCATATTATGTTTAGAGGACACCCAAGGAGTAATTTCTGCCTGAAAAAAAATATTTATATGTTTTATATAAAATAAATAAATTCAATTAAATTTATTTTGTTTAGTTGTTTTCTATTTAAAAAATCAATTGAATAGATTTTTAAAAAAAAATTTTTTTTTAGAAATTTAACTGAATATTTGATTATTATTATTTATTTAAATTTATAAATAAAGCATGCAAAACATATTGCTAAGACTATTTCTAAAGGATTTTTTTAATATGGTAAACTTTTAAAAATAATATGTCATAAAAGAATTGAATAATGAAAATAAATAAAAGATAGGATCTTTTAAAAAACAAACCAAAAATTATTATTTATTATAGTTAGGAATTTACTTATGTTTAATTAATTAATTTTCTTTAGTTAAAACTCTAATTTATGTTTTAATTTGGTTCTCTGTCAATATTTATCATCTTTCTATGTCTATTAATATTTTCATATGTCTACACTTTACAACCACACACAACAAAATTGAATTAAATTCTCAAAAAAGACTAATCTAATTTATAGTATTACTAACATTAATGATTGATATTATTATTCTTTGATATATTAATTTTTAATATAATATACAACGAATAGTTCTGAAGCGAATTTAATTAAACGTGTTCGAAATATTAATAAAATTATAAATATATTTTATTCTTAAAACCAATCCAACAGAGAGAAACAATTATAAAAATTATTCCTTTTCATTTTCTACTCAAAAGATCCTATCTTTTAATGCAAAATCAAATAACATCTAGTAAAATATTTGAAATATAATTGTGAAAATTTAGATAAAAAAAGGAATATATAAATAGAAAGAGTGAGGAAAACAAGAGAAATTTTTTTATAAGAGTTTTTTTTTTGTGCTAAGATAAAAAGACGGCTGATTGATTTATTTATACCTTATTTTAACAAATACCTATTTACATACCGTAAATAAATATATATATATAAACTATATATATATACATGATGATTACTATTGGTCGGATGATCATATAAATCTCTTTTAGTAAGTAAAGTATTCATTAAAAATTACAAATTACAAATTATTTATTTATACTTAAATGGTTTTTCTTATAAAACAACATTTAATCACCAATGCTTCAAATATTTAAAATTAAAATATTAAGTTATAGATATTCAACCGTCAGAAAAAGTATAAATAAGTAGATAAAAATAATTATCAAAGCATTAGCACAGCAGTAGCAGCAACAGCATCAGTAGCATTAGCAGTAGCACAAGACAAATAAATAAAAAGTAAAGGATATGGGAGAAAGAAAAAAGATTTAGAAAAAAAGGAGGAAAAAAAAAATAGAAAAAAAAGAAAAGGGTTAAGCGGAGTGGTTTGGGTTGGAGGGGGCGCAAAGCGTCGAGGGGGCGCTAGGCGCTACCTTCTGCGCGCGATGATAGAGTGTCGGCAGCAGTTGAAAACCCCACGAGGGGCGAACCGACCCCCTCGTCGCTGACTGCCTCTACACATACCAAAGGTACGGCCACGATCACGTCACAACAGGCGTGGAGAGACGGACGGGTGCATAAGATAAACAACAACATTATACAACGGATACGGAAACGGAGAGTTATAAGAAAATATCTCAAGCAATCAGACAGCCAAGGCTCTCTCGAACATTACAAAAAAAAAAAACAAAAAATTAAAAAAAAAAAAAAAAACAATTTACAAAATGAAGTGATCAGCATTTCAACTTTAATTATTAATTTATTAAATAATAAAAAAAAAGAAAATTTGTATTAATATTAGAATTATTTATATTTCATTACATTTAATTAATCAAAGAATAAAACAAGAGTTAAAAAAAAACAAACACTTCAAATTTAAATCAAAAGACTGGACTTACCAATATATCAATACATTAAGAAAAATTATATATATATGTACATTTAAATTAAAAAAAAATACAAAATAAAATACTTAAATATATATAATATAGCCCAATCCAAATAAAATTACTGAATTCATTCTATAATTTTTGCTAATCTTATAGTATTATTTATATTATATATTTATTTAAAGTTTCAATTTCTCTCCCTCCCTTCTCAACATTATTATTTTATCTTAAAATAATATAAATTATTCAATTAATCTTAATGTATATTAGATTTAAGAACCTGTTTAACAATACAAATTTTATTAAGTTAATTTATCATAAAAAAAGAGTAAAAACTAAAAATTATCTTCAAAATTAATTAATTTATTTAATTTTTTTTTTCTTTTTAAAAATTGATGTATTGGGATGTCTTTTGATGGATTAATTTATAATTATATTATTATTTAAATTATTTATTTGTAATTAAATAAATATTATACATATATATGTATATATATATATATATATATAAAAAACAGTGGCGTACTTAAGGGGGGGCGGTAGGTGCGGTCCGTACCGGGCGGCACTTATCTTGGGGCGGCATTTTTTATATTTAGTTATAGTTGTAAAAAGCAACTTATTCATTTCATATTTATTTTTTTTTCTTTCTTGAATAATAAATGATTATTATGATTATTATAAGTTTACTATTTGATTTATATAAATTATGATCAACTATATGATTTCGAATATTATTCCTCGGTGTATATAAATGCATTTTAGTGTATATTTTGAATTCTAATTCCAAGAACAGGATAATAATTTTATTTTATTGTATTCATTAAAATTCGTTGAATTCGTAAACGCATCTTTAAGATTTTGTTCGTCAAAATTATCTTCGTTCTACAATGAGTCAATTAAGACTACAAAATCTTGCAATATTGTCAATAGAACAAGAAATTACAAATAATATAAATTTTGAGAGCATTATACATGATTTTTCTAATATGAAAGCTAGAAGAGTAAATATTATATAAATATGTTTACGAGTGCATACAAATAGGTGTAAAAAAATTTACTCTGTGTATTAATTAATATTGATTAAATAACTTAATAATTTATTTATGTGTATTAATTTATAAAAACCACTATTTGATTGATAGAAAGGGCGGCAAAAGTTCTAGGTACGCCACTGATATAAAATGTATAAACTGAGAAATAGAATGATTTAAAAAGGATATTAAGCTTATTAAATTAAATTTTATGCTTTCTTTTTGTAAATTCTAGACTATTCATAAACGAAGGGTCGAATTTAATATTTTAATTTATTAGTATATATTTATGTGAATTTGTAGAAATGAAAGTTTGTGATCGGTTCAAATTTTCCAATTATAAATTTCAATCGAGACATATTTTCCTTATATTTATTTTATTCAGCTTTGTTTATTTTATTCATCTGTTTTTCTTAATATTTTTATAATATGTAAAATTAGAAATGATTAATAATATATAATTATTCATTAAAATTATTATTAATTTTAATTTTTTTTAAGAAAGAACTTTTTTTATTATTATTTTTGATATATATATAATAATATAAAAATAATCCTACTAAGAATAAGTTCGACCGTATTTAGTTCTGACAAGTACTTTTTCTGAATTATTGATTATTAACCTTATAAGCTTATAATTATTACATCTCTGTCTATGTATGTATCTATTTATGTATGTACAGGAAATTCAATTCAATCTTCCTCCCCCCGCCTAAGTGAAATTCATAGGACCGCGTCTTACAGACAACACCCCGTAGACTACACCAATATTATGGTTTTGATAAATCTACAATTACATAATAATCGATTATGATTTCCCACTGATCTATTTGTTTTTTTAATATTTAAATTTATAAAAGTCATTAACGATTAAAAATAAATAATTATTAATTAAATAAAAATTAGTTTTTATTTCCTCTTTTCTCTAAAAGGGTTGAACCAATTTAAAAGAACAATTTAATCGACAAAAAGTCCTTACCGTACTCTCTAATCAAACATTTTTGCATTTTCGAAAAATCAAAAAAAAAGTTCTTTCAAAATAAAAATAAAAAAAAAAAATAAAAAAAAATTTTAGTTTATATTAGTAGTTTTTTTAATAAAAAAAAAAATAATATATATATATTATATATTTATGTATATATAAATGTGTAAATGCTAAGTGAGGCGAATGTCTAAAATTCGCTTAAATTGTATTTACTATTTATATATATTAAGAGGCAATTAGTAATTTTTTAAACAAAAAAATAAAACAAAAAAATTTCGATTAATTAATAATAAAAAAAATGTGTGCCTCTTAATTCAGATAATTAAATTAATTAAAAACATCAAACATTCATACACAATTAATAGAACAACAACAAGCATTTTGTGTTTTTGTTATCAAGCAAAGTATTAGTTAAATCTAAATTTGTATTTTTGTTTGTTTGTTTTGTTTGATTTTTTTATATTATTTTATTAATTTATTTATTTATTTATTTGGTAAAAGAATAACAATAATAAATAAATAAATAAAGTATCATACCCGTTGTGCGTCACCATAATAAGTGTATGTTTTGAGATAAGTGCCCAATGACCATATATGACATTGAGGACATGCTGCTTGCATTAATTGTAATGTATGGACGAAGTCCTCCGCGACATAATGATCTTCTTCTAAAAACAAAACTGGACCATGATGATGTCGTGTCGCCTCCAAACCGAGAAATACTCGATTGCCTTTCCACCACCAGTGATGTTTTGTTTGTGTAAATGATGCTTCGCGATAATGCCCATATCTAGAATCAATTCATTAATTTTGTTTTTATTTTTACAACTATTAAGTTAAATAAATAAATTTGAATTTTACATAAAATACTAAATCATAAGGCGCCACAGGGTGTGATGGGTAGCGTCGGTGACTCACATTCTCGTGGTCCCGGGTTCAAGTCCCGGGCCTGGCAAGGGAATCTCTCTAGCTGGGGTCTATGGGACGGAGTCAACCCAGCCTCCGGGATCAACATTGGGGAATAGCTACTTAATAAAAAGTAGCGCCTCCGATCAAGAAAATCAAGGTAAAGGTTGATAGGACCCGTTCTACTGATCATAGGACACCTCATTAATATAACCGACTTGATAGGCGTTGTCCTTGCGTAGGACGTACAAAAGTCAGAGTTTTTTTTAATATTAAATTATATTTGTAATATTACATATAATATTTATAGTGATAAAATATACATTTATTTATTTTATAAAATATAATGTTTTTTTCGCTATTTTCTGAGATCCTTGTGGTTTGGTGGTTTGGTTAACTTTTTATTTAAAGAACTCAAATGAATGAATATTTAATGAAAAAGAATACTAATTTAAAATCATCCAAGTTTGAAGAACCTTATATGAGCATAAATTTAATAACTGCTTTACGCGTTATTATTAAACAGTTAGTTATTTGAAATGAAATGTTTTTGTTGGGTCCAGTAGCTACAAATTCATCTCCGGTAAAGCATATTATAATGTGCCCTTTTGTGTTTCTTTGTTTTATTTTTTTATTTTCTATTATATTTTACTTTTTCATTAACTTGTCATTAGGAACAAAACCTATATATTTAGATATATAATGCAAAATAAAAGACTTGTTATAAGTGCGTAACAAATAGGTCATAGAATTTATTTTAATTTTTATTTCTTAAAAAAAAAAGTTTAAAAATAATTATCCTATTGTCTTCTTGAAAATATTACTAAATATTTACTTATTTAATAAGTGTATACTAATTATACCAGGTGTGTAGAAGTATGAAACCGAAATTTCTCTATAGATGGTACTCGCAGGGGCGGACTAAGGCCTAGGCACTTGAATAGGGCTCGAATCTGATAATTAAATAGGTCTAGATACTATATGCCAACGGTGGCTCGCTAAAAAACAAAAAAAGGTAAAATTTTTCTGAAAAATAGGCCTGGAATTACAATGTTGCCTCGGGCCCACTTTAGCCTTAGCCCGCCAATGGGTATTCGCTATCAGTATCTTCTACCTCTAACATCTGACGGAGGTTGTCAACACACAATAACTAACCTAAATTTCATAAACCGGTATATTTTTCTATAACCTTAAACATGTCGAGTTTTATGTCTACGAACTATGTTTTGCGAACAGCATTGGTTTTCTACTATCATTGGAAGAAAACTGCTGCAGAATCGCATAGAATGCTTGTCGAAGCATACGTTGAATATGCTCTTGGCAATGCTTTGAGCGGTTTAAGAAATTTAAAAGTGGTGAGATTTTGACGTGAGAAACGAGGAGCGTGGGAAACCACCGAAAAAGGGTATAATATATTATGTGCTACTAAAATAAGCTAAAAAATGTATAAATTTCAATGAAGACTATTTTGAATAAAATATTTTTTATAATTTAACAAATAACAGACGTGCAATTTTTACAAAAAAAATTCCGGTTTCATACTTCTACATCTGGTATACCTGATAGAAAATTTTACAAAAAAAATAACAATATGATTTTTTAATTTTTTTTTATGAATTCCCAAATACTTTTAGAAAAATCATAATAAACTATAAACTGTAAAAAGGAATAAATTAATAATGTTAATAAATTACCTTGAAGTAAAAATAGTTAACTAACTATTGTTCTTAACTTAACAAATAATCTATATAAAGTGGGAATTATTTATCGGAGTTAATAAATCTTGGTTTGTATTTAAACGTAGTTTATATGGTTCGCTCTTTATGAATTTTAGATTTAAATAAAGTACTTGAATATTTATGAATTTTTAGTTTATTTATGGTCAAGGAGAACTCATAAGTAGCTCGCTTAACTTTAATCCCTAAATAATAATAACAATAATAATAATAATAATAATACCTGTCTGGATGATTAGCGTTAATGCATCCAAGAGTGAGCGCCTGATGTCTCGGCAAATCGCGCGGACAATCACTACTACTTGGGCCCGGAAATGAATCCGGATGTGCTTGTATCGAATACGGATAAAATATTTGTACAACACGACAAAAGTCCACTGAACGAACAAGTTCATTAATATCACGATCCCATACATCATGTGAGAACACAAGAAGAGAACGTTCAATTCCACGGGCCTGACCTAACGAGACAATCAAATGACGAAGATAGGCAAGTCGAGTGTGCACCTGGAAACCAAATAAATCAAATATATATATATATATATATATAAATAGCATAAAATTTTAAAATTCTATAATTCTAATAAAATAATATCTCTTTTTAAAGGTTGTTTATTTGAAGGACAAATGATTATATAAAAACAATTATAATAGATAATATAAAAGTGTTTTAAGGTGTTTTAGTAAGTATTTGATAAAATTTATTAGATATACAAATGTTTTTTTAAATTAGAAAAAAATAATAATGTCATATTTAAAGGTATTATTATATAGATATGTTTTTAAAAATATACAATGTTAAAATTAAGTATTAAAATAAAATTAGCTGGAGTGTCTCCACTCGACTATCTCGCAAATTGGAATTGGATTAAATAACATATATTAATTTAAATTAAATTAAATTAATTAAATTATAAATTAAAATTAATAAATAATATTTATTAAACCAGCGCATGTTTGGCTCTTTGTTGATGGAAAATGTCACGTGTTGGCGCGTGAGATTTGCAGTGTTAAAAAATTAATTCTAGTACTTTCAGCGATTCAATCAAGCTGAAATTCTATATATAGCAGTTTTATACAATTTTTAATCATGTGAAAAATTATCAAACATATGTCTTTATTTTTACGGTCAGTTTAGAGGAAAAAAAAATCAAAACGTTGTAGGTAAAAAGTTCTCAAAAGTTGATAGAAAACTACGAATTTTGAATAATGCCCGTATTCCAAATTTTATGATTCTAGCTCAAACCGTTTTTGCGTAATCTTGTCTACATACATACACACATACACATACACACCCACACAGACATTTTTCTCAACCTTATTGTTAGTGAAGATGATTCAGGAACCTTCAAAACGTATCAAAACATCAAAATCTCAACATCGAAAATTTTCGTGATCGCAATACTATCTCTTACGAGATAGTAAAAATTGTAATTTTTTTGATACTTAAAAAATTGAATTTATTAAAAAAAAAATTGATATAAATCAATTAGTAGAGAGGGTCAAATATTCTAAGATTAAATATCAAGGCCATTGTATTTTATTTTGTTTTATAATCATTATCAATCAATTTTCAAATCTATTTTAATTATTTTAAAGTATTAAATTTATAAAATATATAAATTATATATATATATATATATATATATTTATATATTTGACTAAGAAAAGTTTGCATTATCTCCTTTTTTAAATTATATTATTATTAAGTTTTGATTAAAATTAAGTAATTACTTATTTCTGTAAATATTATAGAAACACACACACACACACAATTGAAAAAATTATCGTATAATAAAAAACTCCAAATAATAGAACTTGAATATAAAATGATTTTTTTTAACACATACGAGGTCTGTTCAGAAGAAAAGGTGAATTTTGAATTTTCGCAGGCTGTGTACATTCGATTATCGAATTTTTTTTTGTTGTTATGTTGATACACATATGTTTCTTATATATTGGCAGTTATCAGCCATTTTGGATTAGTAGTTTGTTTTTAAAAACTGAAAAAGTTAGTCACGTTTTTGTGTGTTCTTCGATTTTTTAAAGAACCTGTATTAAATTTTCCGTTCAAAATGGAATAAAGTGCTCCAACGCACTTAAACCTCGTATGTTAATAAATAACCATAGTAAATATTTTACTTATTACTCTAAAAATAAAGTTTCATATATTCAAATAATAGTTATTTAATCGATCAATACTCTGTAGGGAAAAAAATGATTTCATGAAAGTCAATATCATAGAAATAGTTACAAAAACTAAGCCAATGGTGGTCCAATACAGCACTTCATATTCAATTTAACTGCGGCTCCCATTTTCATTTACTAATGTTATTTTATCATTTAATTTTATTCTAATATTTTATAAATTATAGTTATATATAAGAATATATAATTAACAAATTTAAATATCTTTTATAAGTAATCTAAAGAAACTAATTTCTATTAAACAACTAAAAATAATGTAGAATAAAACGTTTTCAGGGCTTAAAAATTTAAGTTTTTCACTTTTTTATATATATATATATATATAGAATATATAGGTGTGAAAATTATTATATATTTAATTAATAATAAAATTTAATAATTAATAAGCATACCTGAACGACAATAACTATACCGTCCGGATCAAGAGGAGGGAATTTATTTTCATTTAAAACTTCTTGTTTAATATTAGCTAAGGCAATTGCTTCCCGAAGACGTTCTTTTGAAGATAATGGTGACTCCACTCCATTATCTAATGAACTATTCTTCGTCACTGAAGATGTTCTGAAATATAAAAAAAAAAAAATTTTTATATAATTGTAATATTATTTGCTACCTGTTCGAAAAGAATTTAGGTCATCTACTTCATGTTCTGCCTTCTCTGTTGACGTTTAGGGGATATTTTTAACTAACTAATTCCTCTACATTCAAAATGTATGTATTTATTTATTTATATGAAATCGTGATGAAAAGTGTCATCTTTGATGATTATATTATAATATTCAATTCTTTATCTTAAGGTGCCGTCTCTCTTTCGGAGTTTGGCTATCATCATGACTAGGATAGCCTTAGAAGCTGCCCAGCCATGATGATTTTTCTTGAAAATGTTATTACGGTGGTTTCCCGTTGCCCCGTTTTTTTTTATTTTTTTGTAAATCCTCTACCCCAAATAGGGAGAGGATAGAGATATACTGGGTTGTATATAATCTCTTTAATTAAATAAATAAATAAATAATTATTCTCACTTATTTTTAATTGATTTATAAGCATTTTTAAAAAATGCTTTCTAAAAAATGTTTTGCTTTTGAAGCTAATAGGTTTAAAGATCTTTTAGAATTAGTATATACTAATTTGCCTTAATGGAATTTTTTGTTTTAAATGACATTTTTGAAATGTCATTTTTACAACCTGGGTTTTCCCATAATAGCTGCTTAAAGCAATGTTCTATATATTCTCTAAGAACAAATATTGTAATCATGTAATCGATAAATGATTTTTCTTTAATAAAAAAATTAAATAAAAATATTTTTTTACAAATCTATTCATTATTATAAAATATTATATTATTTGAATAATATATATTAATTAAAAATATATTTATAATTAATTAATTCTTATTTCTTTAATTTCAATAAAATATTATTAAATAATAGTTTATATATTGCCATCTATTAAATGTAAAGAAAAATTATTATTGATTAGAAATAAATTCTATATTTAAATTTTATTTTTTATAAATAATAAATAAAAAGAATTAATAATTGTATAAATTAATTTTAAATATTAATAAGTTGACCTGTGGCCAGGTCCGAACCGACCGACGGTTTGAAGTAAATTAATTTCCAGCTACAGAAAAAAATTCAAATAATTTTAATATATCTATTAATGTAATAAAAAACAGATATGGGTATAACATAAATATTTTTAATTTTATTTTATTTATAATATATATGTAAGACCAGGCTTTGACGTCATTAATGGCTGGATGACGTCATATAATTTTAAATTAAGAAAAAAACTAATAAAAATGATTTTTCTCGAGAATAAAACCAATACAAAGTGCATGATTTGTGGTGATAAGTAAAAAATCTCCTTATGTGAAATTTGATGCGAAAATAACCCTTCCCTTCCTATCGTCGATCGCTAATACTACCACTTCCGGTTTCCGGATTTGCACCAAAAGTTGATCAATTCATCCCACTGATGCATTAAGTAAATATACCAAATTTCATAAAAATCCGTTGAGCCGTTCAGGCTGTACAAATCTATACGGACGGACTGTTACGAAAATGCATGATTCGTGGAGATATGTAAAAATCTCCACATATGAAATTTGGTGTGAAAACAATACCTACCTTACTATCGTCGGTCGGTAATTAAATTTTAGAGAAAATAATATAATATAGAGAAATTGGCAAAAATAAATTTTATTTGACATTAGGGTTTTGTCATATTACTTATTACTCAAACCAAAGGGGAAATTACAATAAAAATACGAAACCTAGATAATAACTGTTAATTGGACAGTTAAAAATATTCTAAGCCACAAATTTTTCTATATTCTTTTGAAAATATTCATACCATTAGGGAGTTTTTGTTTCAGTATACAAAAACTATCCAAAAAGCGAAATATTCTGAACTTATTGTGTGCACTGCACAGATTGAACAGCCACGTCGTTTTTTTTTCTGTTGAACACCTTACATAATCAATATACATGTTTTAGTCCATTTGATGATAAGAGATTTGTTATCTTTTATTAAATTAAATCTGTCTATAAAATGAGAAATTTGACATTGATTTGAAACTTTAAAGTTATTAATCGAATCGTTTAAATTTAAAAATAGTTATATCAATTTATGAAATAGAAACTTATACAATCGGATAAATATGCAAATTAATTAATTTTTAAATAAATATTATAATTTAATTTAATTTTTTTATTTCCCTAGGAAATTAGAATAAAACAAAAACTTACTTGAAATCACAAATAAAATAGACTATATTTATCACTTCTAATTATTTATTGGACAATTCAATTAACTTATTTGCTATTGTAGTTAATCTAGGATTTTATTTATTTTGACCTAGATTTTCAATTTTATATTTTAATTTAAGTTGATAAATAAATAAACACGAAAAAAATATAAAATAATAATAAATTAAATTAGAATGAAAAAACATTTCATTATATTTTTGACGAATGAAGAATAAGAGAAGTTATTTTTAATATTTCTTTTTCCCTTCGCTTTAATTATTATTAAAATAAAAAGAAGATTTAAAAAAAAAACATGTTGTATACCCGCTGCTTAATTATAAAAAAATGATGTATTGTAACTAATTAATTTTTAAAAAATATTTATTTATTCTTTAGGTAAAATAAATAATTATATTACATGTCCTGTTTCCATTTGATTCACCGTACCCATTAGATCAGTGATTCCTAACCTTTTTTTTTACCGCGGCACACTTTTAACGGTTTAAAAATTTGGCGACACACAAAGAAAAAGATAAGTGTATCTTTTACAATAGTCGGGCACACAGACCATCTTTCTGGACCACATTTCTGAAATAATATAACAGAGGTGGGTCCACTCGGTGATACTTAGAGCCATATTGAAAAGTCGAAAATGTTTAAGAGCCTGATCGCAAAAACATTTTACCTTTTTTTTAAATACATATAAAATAAATAAGTACTTTTTCTTAATTTAAACTTTAGATTTGTAAAATTTGGCGTCACAGTGGTGGAGAATCACTGCATTATAAATTAATACCCATAAATATTTTTGTTTTAAATTTTTTTACTGATTTTTATTTATTTTATAGGCATATATAGATATTTTATATTTATTATTTTTTAAGGTACTAATACCTATATAGTATATAATAGTAATATTTAAATACATGATTAATTATTATTTTCTAGAGTCAGTTGGTTGTATTATTTATTCAGAACTTCCGCAGTACAAAATCTATTTAAAAAACTGTGCATCACTTATCATATGAAATCATTAAAATTCATGACCCGAACAACCCACAGACACAACGGTCCTTCTTTAATGTATTTTATAAGAAAAGTAACAATCTTCTCTATTAATTTGTTCTTTTATATAAATACTTTTATTATTTCATTTACTTAAATTTTATATAATAAATAAATAAAAATATATATTTAAATGTCAAAATTTGGGTATTTTTATTTTTTTATATATTTGCTTTTAATTTTTAATTATTCCCTTATAAAATAAAATCAAAAACAATTAATTATACTAATTATATACTAACTTTGAAAGTAATCAATTATTAATGAATTCTTTTAGCATTTTGAATAAATTTCATTTATAAGCATCAGTTTAGACACAATCATCAGACGCCACTGGGCGCTGTTGTCGGGAAATCAAGTGGATGAAAAAGGCGCCATTTGAGAATTACAATTTTCCCAACAACAGCGCCTCCATGGCGTTTATATTTTTTCGTCTGATGATTGCGTATAAACTGATGCTTATAAGTGAAATTTATTCAAAAAGCTAAAAGAATTCATTAATAATTGATTACTTTCAAAGTTAGTATATAATTAGTATGATTAATTGTTTTTGATTTTATTTTATAAGGGAATAATTAAAAATTAAAAGCAAAATATATAGAACGGGGCGCTGTTGTCGGGAAATCAAGTAGATGAAAAAAGCCATTTGAGAATTACAATTTTCCCAATAACAGCCTCTCCATAGCGTTTATACTTTTCTGTCACTAAAAATCTATAAATTTATCCTAATAATAAATAAATAATTTATTATTAGTATAGAGAAATGACTCACCCCGTTGTAAGGAATTTGCGAAGGGGCGGCGGCACTGCCGCCAAAAGCGCAGCCGCTGTCTCATTAGCTGTGGGCCCTCCAGTGTTTCCGCCTCCACCGATGACGCCCCCGCTGCCCTCTGAGCTTGCAAGGTTTGCCACATGGAACTGCAACATAACACCACCAGACATGATTGCTTACCACACACACACATAAAAAACCATTAAGAGATACTAGAATTCATTTGATTTTTATTATCACTTTATCATAACATGAATGGATAATATCAAAAGTTTATTCATGTTTAATATTTAATATTAAATTCATCACGAAATAAGTTGGAGTGTCTCCACTCGACTATCTCGCAATTTGAATTGGATTAAATAACATAATATATTATTGGTTCCGCACGGAACCTAAATTCAAATTAATTTGAATTACCGCCCTCTGACTAAGTTTATATATTAATTAAATTAAGTAATTATAAATGTTAATGTTAGGTAATTATATAATTTATTTAATATTTTTAAGTTATTTTCAATTATAATTTTAAGCCTTTTACTTTAATTTAAATAAACTAATAAGTTTGACCACCTCCCTCCCTTAACACCCCTAATGAGTGACATTCCCCTTCTTACACATCATCAATTATATTTAAATTAAATTTAATTAATTAAAAATTATAAATTAAAATTAATAAATAATATTTATTAAACCAGCGCATGTTTGACTCTTTGTTGATGGCACCACGTCACGTGTTGGCGCGGGAGATTTGCAGTGTTAAAAAATTAATTCCGGTACTTTCAGCGATTCAATTCAAGCTGAAATTCTATATATAGCAGTTTTATACAATTTTTAATCAAACATATATCTTTATTTTTACGGTCACTTTAGAGAAAAAAAATCAATCCGGTTAAGATACATTTCTTAAAGGTTGATAGAAAACTACGAATTTTGAATAATGCCCTTGTACCAAATTTCATTATTCTAGCTCAAACTGTTTTTGCTTAATCTTGTCTACACACATACACACACATTTTTCTTAACCTTAGTGAAAATGATTCAGGAACCTCAAAACGTATAGAAACATCAAAATCTCGAAATCGAAAATTTCATGGTCGCAAAACTATCTCTGGCGAGATAGTAAAAAATATCTAATTCTCATTAAAAATAAATAAATTCAATCTGTTTAATAAATTTGAATAAAAATAAAGAGAATTAAAGAAAATACATGGAGAATAAATACCTCCCTTGACCTAGATCAGCAATGTCAATCACGCGACATGAAAAAATATTATTTGCGACTCGCCAAGACTAAACATAATTTCAAAAAAGATACTAATGTATTTAAAGTAAGTTTGATTCAAATGCAGTTTATATATGTATTATTTTTCAATACATTTTAATTAGTATTTGAAAAGAGGGAAAATATAGGACTAATTTTGTTAGGAATAATTTACATTTTCTATTTAACATCTGTATTTATAGAAAATCACTTTTTTTTTACTAATAAATATTTTTTATTTTAAGCTACTTTTTTTTGAAATTCCCACCATAGATAATTTTTATAAACACAAGTCAATCTGTAATGGATCACCCTCGGGAAAAATCTTCTCTGTTAGTTTTTTCTTAATTTAAAATAGTAATTTTAATAATAAAAAAATTTGATATTTGGTAACATTTATATATATATATATATATATATATATAGAATAAAGTGCTACTTCCGGTTAACTGATATTTTAAATGTAAAAAAAACAGATATGGATATAATATAAATATTTTTAATTTTATTTTATTTATAATATAAGGGCTGGCTGTGACGTCATGAAGTGCTGGGTGACGTCATATAATTTTAAATTAAGAAAAAACTAATGAAGATGATTTTTCTCGAGGATAAAACCAATACAAAGTGCATAACACGTGGAGATATGTCCTCACGTGAAATTTGATATGAAAATAACCCTTCACTTCCTCTCTTCGATCGGCAATACTAGCACTTCCGGTTTCCGGATTTGCACCAAAAGTTGATCAATTCATCCTACTGATGTATTAAGTAAATATACCAAATTTCATCAAAATCCGTTGAGCCGTTCAGGCTGTACACATCTATACGGACGGACGGACGGACAGACATCATGCTAAAAATACTTTTTTCTGTTAAGAAAATGCATGATTCGTGGAGATATGTACCTAAAAATATCCATAGGTGAAATTTGGTGTGAAAACAATACCTCCTGTATCCGCTTGATACATCGACTATAGAGGCTTGTAAGACCTAAAAAATAATAGAAAGCTATTGTTCCTGAAAATCGAAAGTGGGAGGAAATGGAAGGGGATGAATCCTTAATATATATTAATTTTGCTCGAAGGCTAAAAAGAGGAATTAATAAAATTACGATAGCAACCTCTTCACTTCTATCGCACCTGGAAATTTAAATGGACTGTATCAAAGGTCTATGTTTAATATATTAAGAATTTGGGATTGAAAAAAGCTCGCTAAATAAACACTATAATCAACCTTTACAATATTTAATTAAATTAAAATTAGGTTCAATTAAAAACGGATTAATTATATTTAGGGTCACCTAAATATTTTAATATATCAACTTAAATCTAAATTTTCAATCTAAAATTAATATAGTTCAAAGTGTTCATAAGTGCACTTATCTGACCACCGGGAATTGAATTAAATGGGGGTTTACGCTGCCGTTCGCTGCCTGGATGTCTTCTCTGCTGGTTTCGCAATTGATCCAACGATCAATTGGCTTTGGACCCTCCTCGAGTTTCCAACGGGATGAATGGACCAGCACGGATCCAAAGGTAGAGATGATCCCCTCAGGAATCACTGGGTTTGCCCCCTCGGAACAAACTCTGGAGCACAGGACCGGCGGCTGCAATCTGTAGCCTCGTCGACGACCCCAAAAGCACCGCGTTCGAGTTGTAAATTCGAACGGGTCGAATAAGGCGTCGGTGGGCCAAAAAGCCCCAGTAAGCAGTGGACGAGCAGATAAAAACAACAGGCCGCAGCGACAGACAAAGGCAATAGCACTCGGGCGACAGGGACAACAGCAGCGGGGCTTCAGAGAGCTCGGCCTGTCTTTTTATATGTAGATAGTAAGGGAGGGGGGTGGTCAACCTCATGAATTTATGACAATAACAATTAAATATTTAAAACTATAAATTAAATTAACTTAAAAATATTAAACTACATTATATAATTAATTAACACTAATATTTATAAATATTAAATTAATTACTATTTAAACTTAGTCAGAGGGCGGGAATTCAAATTTATTTGAATTCAGGTTCCATGCGGAAACACCTCCCTTACTATCGTCGGTCGGTAAAAAAAGAAACGCTACTTGTATAGGTAAAATGTCACTTCCGGTAGTCAGATCATGATGAAATTTGGTATCTCAATTTTTTTCATATTTTTAAATCTATCTACAAAATATGAAGCAAATATCTCGAAGCAAACTGGTACTTTACTTGAAAGGTAAACGCAACCAGTGTAGGTAAAGTACCACTTCCGGTTAACCGATTTTGACGAAATTTTGATAGAAATCTACAAACTGTGAATAATATCGGTGTACCAAATTTCGAAGTCCTAGCTTGATTAGTTTTTGAGTAAATTTGCTTACAGACATTACATACATACATACATACATATATACATACATACATACATACATACACACACACAGACATATTTCGAAAAATGGTATTTTCCGACGGTCTAAAACGTCAAGATCTATCGAAATCTCGAAGTCGAAATTTTTGACGATTCCAATACTTCCCTTATACGAAGTATGCGGGAAAGTAAAAATGGCGCAAAACCGGACAGCGCTTCCTTAAATACAAATATTATATATAAAATAAAATTAAAAATATCTATTTTAATAACATTTTGTAATCAAATTACGAAATATATATTATGTTATATCCACAGGCCATACTTTTCTGTGTATCAGTGCATACATACGTTTAAGGGGTGTATGTTTTATGACTATATTTTTTTTAATTTATGTTTTTTTAAAATATTTTAAATTGTTTCATATATTTTGTCGTTTATTTATTTCAATTAATAATCTTAATCTTAAATATTCATACTTTATAAGGAATAATTTTTTTTAAAGCACCGAGCGGCGGCTCGGTGAACAGGTACTATGTAGTAATAATTTATTCCTAGTCTATTGTACAAAATATTATTAATAACATGGTATCTAATAATAAATAACATAACATTGTTATTCATAATATTCATACATTATATATTCTAAAAACCATATTTTAAATGAATTTTTTGAAAATTGAAAACGCCCCCTACACTCCAGACAAAATAAATCACGTTCCTCATTCCTATAATAGGAGTATCCTATCAGTTAGACATGCCTGACCCAAATGATGATTTCAAATCCAAATGAAAGTAATTTTTTTTTTTAATATAACTAAATGCATTTTTACTATCTCGCCAGAGATGTATTGCGATCACGAAAATTATCGATGTCAAGATTTTGATGTTTTTATACGATTTGAAGGTCCCTGAGTCATTTTCACTAAGGTTGAGAAAAATGTCTGTATATAGAATTTCAACTTGATTGAATCGCTGAAAGTACAGGAATTAATTTTATAAATTTTTTAACACATTGGCTGCCAATCACGCGCCAGCACGTGACGTGGTGTCATCAACAAAGAGGCAAACACGCGCTGGTTTGATAAATATTATTTATTAAATTTAATTTAAAATTTATATAACTAATTAAATTTAATTTAAATATAATATATATGTTAATTACTTCAATACAAATTTGCGAGATAATCGAGTGGAGACACTCCAGATTTTTACTTTAATCTTTCATTCGTTAAATATCATTACAAATTTAATTTTAACACATTTTGTTTTTAAACTCTCTTTTCTCTAAACATTGCATACACTTTTATTAAATTAATTGTCTGAAATGTTCTTTTGATTAAATCATTAGATAAATTTACGTTTAACTTCTCCTTTCATTAAATTGTTAACATTTTTAAATAAAATATTAAGAAATTATATTACAACATAAATTTTTATTTTTGGCGTAGTAATTTTTTTAAAAGGAAATCAATTTGAATTAATTAATGTATATCAGGAAATCCTAGTGAATAATAATTATTCAGGTAGAATTTGATAACAATTGTTATATGATGATGATGACAATATAAAAAAAAACCTCTGACTTTGTACGTCCTACGCAAGGACAACGCCTATCAAGTCGGTTATATTAATGAGGTGTCCTATGATCAGTAGAACGGGTCCTATCAACCTTTACCTTGATTTTCTTGATCGGAGGCGCTACTTTTTATTAAGTAGCTATTCCCCAATGTTGATCCCGGAGGCTGGGTTGACTCCGTCCCATAGACCCCAGCTAGGGAAATTCCCTTGCCAGGCCCGGGATTTGAACCCGGGACCATGTGAATGTGAGGCGCTACCCGAACACCCAATGGCGCGTACCGGAATTAATTTTTTAACACTGCAAATCTCACGCGCCAACACGTGACGTGGCGCCATCAACAAAGAGCCAAATATGCGCTGGTTTAATAAATATTATCTATTAATTTTAATTTATAATTTATAATTAATTAAATTTAATTTAAATATAATATATTATATTATTTATTCCAATTCAAATTGCGAGATAGTCGAGTGGGAACACTCCAGCTTTTTTTTAACATTATCGTTCTTTGGTATAATAATAAAAGTAAAATTCTGTATAGCTCGAATGTCATGGTTTTTTTTAAGTATTAATTTAATATTAAAATTAATTCTATAGGGTTCAGTTGAAAAATATATTACCGTAAAGTTTGTAGACCACTGGTTTAAACCAATCGTAATTAGTTTTTGAAGGAGGAAGATCAATTTTTATTTTTGTCACATTTTGTTATACAAAATATTTTTATGTATCAATGACTTTATTATGTTTGGTTATTGTTAACAAATGCCCAGGTTATAAAAAAAACGGAATTGTTTGCATATAAATCCATTGATATTCTATTTAGCTACCATGTTTTATTATTTGACACAGGAGGGCTCCACTAATTTCTGTTTGTTTTTTCTATAAGTTCGGTTTGGATATAAGAAGATTAAAAAATTAATAGGTTGTTGCATAATTATCAGGCGTTGATATCGGTGTGTTTTTCATCAGTAGAAAGTAGCATTTTGTTTTTTTTACTATCTGGCCAGAGATAGTATTGCGATTACGAAAATTTTCGATGTTGAGATTTTGTTGTTTTTATACGTTTTGAAGGTTCCTGAATCATTTTCACTAAGGTTTGAGAAAAAAGTCGGTGTGTGTGAGTGTATGTGTGTAGACAAGATTAAGCAAAAACGGTTTGAGCTAGAATCATGAAATTTGGTATACGGGAATTATTCAAAATTTGTAGTTTTCTATCAACTTTTGAGAAATTTAGCTCAACCGGAAGAAAGTCATTACCTACAACGTTTTGATTTTTTTTCCTCTAAAATGACAGTAAAAATAAAGATATATGTTTGATAATTTTTCACATCATTAAAAATTGTATAAAACTGCTATATATAGAATTTCAGCTTGATTGAATCGCTGAAAGTACCGGAATTAATTTTTTAAATTTTGACTTAAAAATGAAGGTAAAGTATTTAAATTTAAATTTAATATATGTGTTAATATAATATATATAATATGCCCTAAGAGACCTGGTTACACAATTTTAAAAAAATTATAAATGTAAATATTGTAAAAATATGTATTAACAAACCATAATAAAAGGCTTTAAATAAATAAATAAAAATGTGTAAATTAATTAATTTAATTGAATAACAATACTATACTGCAAATTTAAATTTTTTAATTAATTAATCCAATATAATTTTACTTAATTTATATATAATTTATATAATTAATTAAATATTAAATTTAATTTAAATATAATACATTTTAATTAATCCAATTCAAATTTGCGAGATAGTCGAGTGCAGACATTCCAGATTTTTTCGGAATAGAAAAAGAATTCGTATAATAATAAATTTTTCCTATTCAAAGGGGTGAAATGAAATAACAAATCATGAATTTTTTTAATTTTATTAACTTAAAAAGACATCAACCTAATATCTTATATTTTCAAATAAAAATATTGTCTTTTTTAATATAATAGAAATAAAAGATTCCAAGTTAGTAGGTAAACTTCACAAATACAAGTTACAAGTTTAAAATTGAAAAAAAAACTTTTGAAGCCTTCATGAATTATAATGAAAATTTCCGATTTTTTTTTTAATATTCTTTCTCTTGTCTGTAGATCTTTGTTCAAAATATTTTATTTTAAAGCCAATTTCATGAATATTAATTTCAGATTTATATTTTTAGATGTTATTTTCAGATCGAAAAGTAACAGAAATTGAAAAAAGAAAGTAAGAAATAACTTTAATGTTCTAATTTGTTATTATATATATATATATATATATAAATAATAAAATAATAATAGATAGAATGTCTTAAATTTATATTGGTAACACGAAGGACGTGAGAAAAATTCTCAACTTGGCCTATTAAAGTAGAACGTAAAAAATAAGAGTACGTATTTCTTTACGGGATTCGTAAAAAAGTAAGGGTTGGAGGTACGGATTATTACCTGAAGCCAGACGAAAGTGACCAGAAAAAGGAAGATGCCGGTGCGCAGGAGGGAGGCGGCGCGAACCCCCCCTTTGGTGGCCTGCTGGTAGGGGAGGGGGGGCGCATAGGCGCCGCCGCCCCGCATCGCTCAGCCCCTTCGGGAAGGGTCGTCACGGCCGCCTAATTGTCTCCATCCCCCTAAAACAGATACATCAACAATTAACAATTTTTAGAGATAGTATTGAGATCAGGAAATTTTCCGATGTCCAGATTTTGACGTTTTTATACGTTTTGAAGGTTCCTGAATCATTTTCACTAAGGTTGAGAAAAATGTCTGTGTGTGTATGTGTATGTATGTAGACAAGGTTACTCAAAAACGGTTTGAGCGAGAATGATGAAATTTGGTACATAGACATTATTCAAAATTTGTAATTTTCTAACAACTTTTGAGAAATGTAACTCAACCGGAAGATGGTCATTACCTACAACGTTATGATTTTTTTTCTTCTAAAGTGACCGTAAAAATAAAGATATATGTTTGATAGTTTTTCACATGATTAAAAATTGTATAAAACTGCTATATATAGAATTTCAGCTTGATTGAATCGCTAAAAGTACCAGAATTAATTTTTTAACACTGCAAATCTCACGCGCCAACACGTGACGTGGGGCCATCAACAAAGAGCCAAACATGCACTGGTTTAATAAATATTATTTATTCATTTTAATTTACAATTTAATTAATTTAATTTAATTTAAATTAATATATGTTATTTAATCCAATTCAAATTTGCGAGATAGGCGAGTGGAGACACTTCAGATTTTTTTAATTTGCTATTTTATAAACCTGCTAGTATTTTTATAAATTAAATTTTTATTTATTGTTTTCTTTTCAAAATTATCAAATTTCGTTTTTTTTGCTCTTCACCATGGGGTAATATCAACTCACACAAAAATATTTTGGGGTAATGTTAAAAAAAAGTTCCCCCACCGCTGGAGTAGTTGATGAGATTCCAAGTGCCTAATGATTCCCGATCTCCTTAACAATCATTCACAATAGATTTGTCCATTCTATGAATATTCATAAATTAATTAATAACTAAAAAAATATTAATATCATTTTCAGAGTAATAATAATTCTCGAAATTATTATTAGATCAGATTAATGGGGATGACAAAAATAATCAATAATTATATATCAATAATGTAGGTCTGTGGGTGTGTAGGTCTTTGGGGTGAAATAACATTAGCCACTTGTAGGACTCGATCTAATCTTTTCTAATTATTCTATTTCAATAGAAGATATTATCATTTCTATAGTAAAAATAGTTCTTATTATAAATTTAACAATAGGCAAGATAAATAATTAATGTGTTATTAAGTGTGAAATGCGGATTTTTTTCAAAGTTTATTTAAAATATGATCTATTGTCAGTTATATATATTTTTTTTATTTCCTGTAATTAGTCGTTATCATTTCAATAAAAATCATCTTTTTTTTAGCACAAACTATTCATCAAAGTATTTGTTTACATTATAGAACAAACCGAAGAGCTACTCATCAAATTCGAGATCAATAGATGCAAATAAGTAAACAGTAATCGAAAGGAGTCTGTCTGCTGACTAAGGCGCATGGAGTAATACTAAAGTTCTAAAGAACCGATTTTGCAGTAAAGAGCAGTGTTATGGAGAAAGATAATGTGATAATTCGTAGATGGACAACAAGGCTTCATCCTATAACTGCTTGCAACTATTCAATTTGGACGGTTTCTTTTCTACAGCATCGAAATTATAACTATTAAAACATTGAAACGATCGTTTACTCGTATTATGCGATGGAGCATGTTTTCCATAAGCTTCTTGAAATAATTTGTAAAATTCAATAATGGTTTTCGAGTTCAAAAGGACCTTGACCAATATATTGAGATTACATTTTATATTTATTCTTAATTATGTTTTCTTTGTGAAATGAAAATAATTGTTATTAATCTTTATGATGCAGAATTTTTTTTAATAATTATGAATAATTATATTTTAAATCGAATATATATAATTTTACTTTAAAATATACAAATTGAATTATAATTTGATTATCAATTGACTCGTCTAACCAAATTAGGCAACTTTGGGACCCTACACATTATTTCTTACCGGACCCCATTTCCAGCCCCTAAGAATTTTAGCAAACAAAACATATAACACCTTAATTATAGGAAAAGCATAATATATCATGTGACAACCTAAAACATCATTATTATTAAAAGTATTATTAATCATAACGATATAAAAAGAATTCTAATTTGTCAGAAAAATACATATTCTTTAGTTTTTAAAATAAGCATAGGAGAAGAAATATATATATATTTTTGTATACTACAGTTGCTTGACAAAAAACTAAACATCTTAATAAAAAATATTTCAGAATAGAATGGAGCCTAGACAATTAGACATTTGTATCATTTACTTCTGCGATAATGAGGTAATGTGAATTGATCTTAAATAATAATTCAGATATTAAATTTTTAAATTTTATTTACATTTTATGATTTATATATGTATATATTTATACGAGGTGTGTCTAAAAAGTTCGGTGAAAACTGTTGGAGAAGTCTTGATGTGGAATCGTTCTCAAAGTAGCCGTCACAACGTTCAGGCCGGCAATCCACAAGCAGGACACCAGAAAACACTGAACGTGTACGAGAAATGCTAACAAAAGATCGGCGATTGACTCTGCGACTAATAGCCGAAGAATTGGATATGATCAAAGACACAGTAAGTAGTGTTTTCTGGTGTTCTGCTTGTGGATTGCCGACCTGAACGTTGTGACGGCTACTTTGAGAACGATTCCACATCAAGACTTCTCCAACAGTTTTCAAGCGTTATACAAACGTTGTTAGAAGTGTGTTGTGGCTAGTGGAGAGTATTTTGAAGGTTAATAAAAGTATTTACAATTATAATATTCTCTTTTTAATGTTTTTATCATACCATTCACCAAACTTTTTATACACACCTCCTATGAATATCTAAATCTTAATTAATTATATTATACATTATTTAAAAATAAAACCAAAAACGAAAAGTATATAATAATTTCAAAACATCTCATATATATACATATAAATATATATCTTTAGATTAAAGTCTATAATAATTAAATGTATCTATTTATAAAGCATATATACTTATAATTATACCATAATAGATAAACATTTTATTTAAAAAAAAAAATCATTATTAAATAAATTCTCTATACTTATTGTGTAAATATACTATACGAGTACATATATAGAGCTAATATTAAATCTGCCTTTAACTAAGTAATTAGTAGAGAGAAAATGACAAAGTCAATGGATGATGATTAATACTGGCAAGGTTAAATACGTGCGAGAAAATCAACATTCAATTGAATTAACTACTAATTGAATAACATGCATGTCTTAAATGAATTGAAATGCAACACATATATACATATTTCTATTTTAAAATATATATTTTAGAAGGATAATAATTGAAATTTAATATTTATTAAACATTACGTTCATGATAATAAAAAACTAATTTTTATTTTTTCTTTAGATTTTAAAAATTAATTTCTGAAATTACTTAAGGTGATATCTGTTTCGGATATGGAGAGAGAAGGAGAGGGAGATGGATTATGAAACAACATCATTTGTCTAATTTAATTTTCTAAGTGTAGAATATTTATTCCCAATAAATGGTCATAAGTGATTTAAATAGAAAATGTTTTATTATATTCATTTAAAAATTACTTTTATTTTATTTAATTAATTTACATAAGTTAAATGAAATGCCAAAGAAAGATGAGGTCACTGGGGAATGGCGGAGACTGCATAATGATAGATAGATTAAAAGTTATGGTTATAAAAGGAAAGGCTGTGATGGGGAGAGTAGGTGGCTAGAATGGGAGAAGAAAGAATAGCGAAAAATATATTGATGGGAAGACCGAGTGGGAAACGTCCGCTTGGAAGACCAAGGACGCGGTGAGTGGACATTGTAGGAAGGGCCGTGAGACAGATGGGAAAGGGTAGGATTTTGATGGTTGTTGCTCAGGATAGAGAGGAATGTGATTGCGACAATTTTCGAGTTCCGTTGAGCCACAGAAAAATATTGATCTATCATTCTATTTCTATACATAAGAATGAATTGGAGGAAAAGTCTACGATAATACTTAACTATTCTGATTATCATGTAATTAGACCTCTAAATAATTTAAATCCACCTACCTAACAAACAATATTTTATAAAAGATTTTCATTCTATTTTTAAACACCTAATAATTAATTTATTATATTTCACAAAATAATATTAGACATTGTTTTTTTTCCTATTTAACTGTGACATTAATTATTAAGGGAATTTTTATTAAAAGACCACATTGTTTATATAAAATTATTTATTAAATTAAAATAACTGTACAACGTTTCGACTGCTTATTCTGCAGTCGTTTTCAGGAGCAAACAATGTCATTTCAGGAGCAAGCTTACGGTACTTGAAAACGACTGCAGAATAAGTAGTCGAAACGTTGTACAGTTATTTTAATTTAATAAATAATTTTATACAAACAATGTGGTCTTTTAATAAAAATTCCCTTAATAATTATCAAAATAACCACCCAAGTTTTAATAAATATAACTGTGATATTAATAGAAGATACTATTTAAAATATAACAATTTATTATATTATGAATGTGGCTCAGGATAGGGACGTTTGGAGAAATGTCGTTGCTGCAGCCAAGAACTCACGAGTAGAGCCACAGAGATAGATAGAAGTTAATTGAAATAATAATATTTATTTTAATTTAATTTAAAAATAAATAAAAAAACTATAATTATGATAGAATTATTAAAATCATTAAAATAATCATAGAAATATAATTTTTTTTTATTTTCTTATTAATCTCGAAAATAGCAATTAATTTATTATAAATTATTATTATTGTTATATTTTTATAAAAAAAAATTAAGAAAAATTTAAATGATTGGGATTTGAGAGTTGATGTATTCATAAATGTTCTGTTCCTACAAATTCATTTTATTTAAAATTGTCTATAATAGTTTGTGAGAATGAAACAAGGTCATTAGAGCTTAACTTAACAAAAATTAACAAGCAGAAAGAGAATCATTTCGAGACAAATCTCCTATTTCATTTGCACACAACATGAAATATAAGATGAAAATTATTATAATTAATATTTTTGAGTGACTTGCTTTATCAGAAGGCATCGCTTTAAATATTCTAAAGATCATAATTATAACCTCTCTATTTTAATAAACAAAATTGTTTTTAATTTTTATATATATAATGAAATGTTTTATTTATTTAATAAGCTGGAGCATCTCCACTCGACTATCTCGCAAATTTGAATTGGATTAAATAACATAATATATTATATTTATATTAAATTTAATTAATTATAAATTATAAATTAAAATTAATAAATAATGTTTATTAAACCAGCGCGTGATTGGCTCTTTGTTGATGGTACCACGTCACGTGTTGGCGCGTGAGATTTGCAGTGTTAAAAAATTAATTCCGGTACTTTCAGCGATTCAATCAAGCTGAAATTCTATATATAACAGTTTTATACAATTATTAATCATGTGAAAAACTATCAAACATATATCTTTATTTTTACGGTCACTTTAGAAGAAAAAAAATCAAAACGTTGTAGGTAATGACCCTCTTCCGATTGAGCTACATTTCTCCAAAGTTGATAGAAAACTACAAATTTTGAATAATGTCTATGTACCAAATTTCATTAATCTAGCTCAAACCGTTTTTTGTCTACATACACACACACACACACGCACGCACGCACAAAGACAGAGATTTTTCTCAACCTTAGTGAAAATGATTCAGGAACCTTCAAAACGTATAAAAACATCAAAATCTCGACATTGAAAATTTTCGTGATCCCAAAACTATCTCTGGCGAGATAGTAAAAATGAACTACAACTTGTATAGTTTTTTTTTTCTTTTACACTATTTAAATAGATTAATATCTTTCATCTAAAAAATCATCTTTCATCATACTAATCTTATTTATTTAAATATCGAAATAATTAATTAATAAAATAATCAAAATAAATAAGATTACAGAAGAATTTCCGAGATTGAATACATAACGAGAAATGATTACTTGACCTTTAATATGCATATGCATTCCTTAACATAGATACATACATAGATAGTTATAAAATCGTGGAGATTCCGTTAAGTGAAACATATTGGGTTGAGGAAAAGTTTATAAAGAATAGATTATAAGAAGGCGAAAGTATACAAGAAAGAGATAATAGGTTGGTACGAGCATATTAAGACCGAAAGAAAACGTTGAAAGATTGCAGTGGGTGTAATAGATAATTAATTATAGTTATAAATTTTAAAAATTAAATTCATTTTAGTTAATTGAGATTGAGATTTTGATATTTTTATAAGATTTGAAGGCCCCTAAGTCATTTTCACTAAGATTGAGAAATGTCTGTGTCTGTGTGTGTGTGTGTGTGTGTGTGTGTGGTCAAGATTATGCAAAAATGGTTTGAGCTAGAATAATGAAATTTAGTACACGGGCATTATTCAAAATTGGTATTTTTCTATCAACTTTTGAGAAATGTAGCTTATCCGGAAGTGGGTCATTACCTACCACGTTTTCATTTTTTTTTCCTCTAAACCATAGATTCCCAAACTTTTTTTGTGTCGTAGACCCTTTGACATGTTTTTCGGTTTTGGGTTGACCCTCTACTTAACAAATTGACTTTTTGTAAAAAAATTTTACCTTTTTTACCGACCGACGATAGTAAGGGAGGTATTGTTTTCACACCAAATTTCACATGTGGAGATTTTTACATATCTCCACGAATCATGCATTATCTTAACAGAAAAAAGTATTTTTAGCATGTCTGTCCGTCCGTCCGTCCGTCCGTCTGTCCGTATAGATGTGTACAGCCTAAACGGCTGAACGGATTTCGATGAAATTTGGTATATTTACTTAATGCATCTGTGGGATGAATTGATCAACTTTTGGTGCAAATCCAAAAACCGGAAGTGGTAGTATTAGCGATCGACGATAGGAAGGGAAGGGTTATTTTCACACCAAATTTAACATGAGGAGATTTTTTACATATCACCACGAATCATGCACTTTGTATTGGTTTTATCCTCGAGAAAAATCAAATTTATTAGTCTTTTCTTGATTTAAAATTATATGACGTCATCCAGCCATTCATGACGTCACAGCCTGGTCTTGCATATATATTATAAATAAAATAAAATTAAAAATGTTTATATTTATTATTTATGTATCCATATCTATTTTTATTACATTAATAGATATATTAAAATTATTTGAAATTGTTTCTGTAGCTGGAAATTAATTTACTTCAAACCGTCGGTCGGTCCGGACCTGGCCACAGGTCAACTTATTTTTCTTTTAGAGCCATATTGAATTGAATATAAGACGATAAGATATTATAAGATAGTAGAATGTAAGAAAATATCATAGACCCCCATTTTCATTTATTGGACCCCCAAATTTTTTATTCGCTGGCGTAGACCCCTTGCAGGTCACCATAGACCCCTGGGGGTCGATATAGACCACTTTGGCAATCACTGCTCTAAACTGACCTTAAAAATAAAGATATATGATTGATAGTTTTTCACATGATTAAAAATTGTATAAAACTTCTATATATAGAATTTCAGTTTGATTAAATCGCTGAAAGTACCGGAATTAATTTTGTCTTAAAAATGCAGGTAAAGGATTTAAATTTAAATTTAATATATGTGTTTAATTGATTAATTGAATTGAATAACAATACTATACTGCAAATTTAAATATAATATATGTTAATTAATCCAATTGAAGTTTGCGAGATACTCGAATAGAGATACTCCAGATTTTTTTTCTATAATTTCATTTTTATTAATTATTCTCTAGTCGATCATTTGTAAATAAAAGTATAGCCGATAATTAAAATAATTATTCAACTATTACTATATAAATTAATATTTCGGGCAATTTAAGAGAAACTACAAAAAAAAAAAATTATTGGAGTAAACTGACATTTCCAGGATTTCATATATTTAATATTAGCAAAGTTTTAAAACTAACTTAAATATACAATTTCAATTTTGTATAGTTTTTTATTTAAACTTTTTTCATTTATTAATTTTTTTGTTTCATGAAAAACTTTTCAATGTGGGTAAATAAAAATAATATTTTTACAACTCACAAATTTCTCCTATTTAGTTTTTAATTCCAATTGAAACACAATAATTTAAATTAAACTGAATTTGAATTTACATTCAAATATTATTTCCGATTGGAAGAAGCTTATAAGACATGAATAGTGATTTATTTTTAATGAAAATAACAATCTATTATTTTTTTTAATTTAAAAAGTTTAATTTTTCGATTATATATATAAATAAGTATAGAACGTTCAATATATAATTAAGAAATATTTATGCATATATTATTATTTTTAAATAGAGAAAGTGTTCTGATGGTGATTGGCAAGATTTTTCATTCATTTATTTACTTCAAGTGAAAGGAAAAGAGAAAGAGAGAGAAATTATCTATACAATTTAAATGAAGAAATGCCAAATATAATGCACTTGCAATTACAACTTTAAAATGAATATAAATTACCTTGAATTTTCGCCTTTGGTATAATTCTTGTTTTGTGGTTCGACACAGCGGCTACTTTTGTCTCCTATAAAAATAAAAGAGAAATATATTAAAATATGTTAAAATAATCAAAGAATAAAATTAATTTTTGTTTATAATAAATATTCTTTTACAATTATAATCTATATATATATATAAAAAAGGTTTTTGTCTCACATTGCTCAGAATTTAAAAATTTTTGCATATCTTCGCGTTTCATGGCCTCTAGAATCCAAAAGTGACTTTAGAATTTTTCATGTCTGTCTGTCTGTCCGGAAAATAACTATTTCATAGACTCAGAATTGGCTGAACCGATTTCTATGAAATTATATCACAATATTCTTATATACCTCGAGAGTAACATAGGCTATAAATTTTATTAATATCTAATCAATAACCGCAGAAATTATTTTTTTAAAGTTTATATAATTCTCCGTGTTCATTCAAGAGCATCTCGCGGCTCACTGGCCCTAGCGGAAGCATTTTAAACAATGAATTATCATAGCGATTCCCAATCAAAGAATTATTATATTTCACTTTTTATTTTAAATTCTAATTTTATTTAAAATTGTCGCTACTTTCGACTTCATAAGAAAAATGGAAAAACAGGAATATCGCGTCTTGATTAAACATTGTTTTTTAATGGGAAAAACTTGTGAACAATCATCACAGTGGTGGCAGGAATGTTATCCCACATCTGTTCCTTCGAGAACAACAGTTTATCAAAACGCGATCTTCCTGTTTTTCCATTTTTCTTATGAAGTCGAAAGTAGCGTCACTCAAACGACTGTAGCTTGTAAACGAATGGACGATATGTCATGATACTTCGTACATAGACTAGTGACAGATGAGCCTCTCGAAATGAGTCATGTTCATTTTCTAGTGGCGTCACCTATTGAAAAATCCCAGGACTTTTCAGCCCATGTAGTATATATCTTTATTTTCTTATATTATTTTTTGTCCCAAGCGCTCAATTAAAAATTTAAAATATAATCAAAATAAACTTTCTTTATTATCATAAATAAAAGATATAATTGAATTAGAGATTTTACAAATAAATTTATTTAAAATAGTAAAACATTGTTTTTTAATGAATTAAGAAAAATATATAAAATTTGTCAACTTCTATTAGAATATGAAATTAATTTATAAATGTATATATTGTACTTAAACAAACAATGTTACATATATCCTTAATTGAATCAAATATTAATAATTTAATATTTATAACAATAAATATGAATATACAATGTACCTATATATATACTAGATTACGAATATATTATATTTAAGACTTTGCCATGTCCGAAAAACAACAAACGACAACACTAATTGTCAAAAATATTTTATTTTTTTATTCATTGGTTCTTAAAGCGTGTATTTTGTTTTTCTAAATTAAATTTTTGAACCCATTACTTTATTCTTCTTTAGTACGACGGCAGGTCAATAAGTCCGTGACTTTTTCAATGATACACAGGTTTTTGGATAAAAAATTATTTTATTTTTCAACGTAAAGCTCTAAATACTTCGTCCAACGTTTCTCCAATTTTTCAATCCCTACCAAAAAATAAAATATGTCGAGGACATCAAAATTGGTTTTTGTTTAGGAGGTGATTTCATCGTTGGAATCAAATCTCTTTCCGCTGAGCCATTTCTTCAGGTTTAGAAACAAGAAATAGTCACTCAGGGCTAAATCCGGAGAATAGGGCGGAAGAGGGAGCAATTCGTATCCCAATTCATGGATTTTCATGGAAATTCACTTTTTCCCATTTTCTTCTCCAATCACGAGATAGTGTGCTATTAATGGATGTCAAACAAAAACTAAAAGACCCAGCTGGTTCAAATTTGTACAGGAGTCAACTGATAGTTATCTGCTGACAGGAGTAGTGTTGCCATTTTACTTAAGAGACGGGAAATTCCAAAAGTAACGAACTTATTGATATGCCTTCGTAATTTATTGGTAGATATATACATATTTAATAATCTACTAAGATTTCTTTATGGTGGTTCCATTTGGTTAAAAATGTACTCATTTAAAAAATTTTATCAAAAAAAAAAAAAAAAAAAATACTACAGGGATAATAAATTAATCTTATTGGTGAAAAATTTTAATTAAAAATTTTCAATTAAATATTGATATTAAATATATAATTTAAACTTTTTTTTAGTATGTATTTGATTATTAAATTGAAAAATATTTTTATCTTTCATTTAAATTTTTTGAACTTTCATTTCTACTAAATAACATATTATATACATAAGTGAAAGTCAAAATAGGCTACTCCAGTTTTTATTCATGTTTAATCTAAAATCTATAAACAAATATATAAATAAATATTTTTTATTTATTTTCACTAGCATATTAATTAAAAAAACATATTTAAGTGTAAATTACTCTTCAAGTAGTTATTATATAATAACATAATATATAAAAAAATAAAAAAAAGGTGAAGGTCTCTTGGCTAGTATTGTGATTTGTTTTCATGCATAATCATTTGATAACGATTTTCTAATTAACAATTTTAAATCCTACATTATTATTAAAGAGATATTAAAATATTTTTAGTATTTTTTTTCCTGATTTCATCATATTATTATTATTATTATTAAAATATTAATTTATAATGCATTTCATGAAATGTTGAATGTGACTGACAAGAATAAATGTTAACAGTTAAGAAAGAATTAATATCTACCGTCGTCATCTTTAAAACAAAAAATTCTATTAATAACTGATTTCAAGATAATTGGATCTATTATAGATCAAAAAACGATTCTCTTTCCACTTTTACTCTGGCCTTTAAATAATTTTAATTCACCTGTCATTTGGCATTCTATTATTTTATAATAACTTTTATTTATAACTTTATAATCAATAAATAAATAAAAAATATTAATCAATGTCAGAGAATGCCAGGAGACCACTACTACTAATACGAGAAAATACTTTTTTTAATAAATAAATAAAATATAAATATGTAAATAAATGGGATTGAACTTAAAAAAATTTTTATTTTAAAAACACTTTTTTTTATTTACTTTGCAAAATTAAAATTTTTTTTTTTTTATAACAATTTATCTTTGTTCTCATACTTAAAAAAGAGAAAAACAATATTAGCATTAAAAATATATTAATTAAAAATATGATAAGTCCATTTAAAGACCAAATGTTGTTTTAATCTTCGCATCATATCAACTGATATGCAGATAAGTAAGTAATTATAAAATTCAGAATTTAATTTTGGTATATTTATTAATAAATTTTAAGAAAATAAAATTAATATTTTTTAATAGATTTAATTTAGAACTAGAGTATAGGTTTAGTTTAGAAATAATTATGTAGTATAGAGAATAAACTGGAGTGTCTCCACACGACTATCTCGCAAATTTGAATTGGATTAAATAACATATATATTATATTTATATTAAATTTAATTAATTAAATTATAAATTAAAATTAATAAATAATATTTATTAAACCTGCGCATGTTTGGCTCTTTGTTGTTGGAACCACGTCACGTGATGGCGCGTGATTTGCAGTGTTAAGAAAATAATTCCGGTACTTTCAGCGATTCAATCAAGCAATAGCAGTTTTATACAATTTTTATTGATATGAAAAACTATCAAACATATATCTTTATTTTTACGGTCAGTTTAGATGAAAAAAATGTAAATGTGGTAGGTAATGACCCACTTTCCGGATGAGCTAAATTTTTCAAAAGTTGATAGAAAACTTCGAATTTTGAATAATGCCAGAGTATCAAATTTCATTATTCTAACTCAAACCGTCTTTGCGTAATCTTAACACACACATTTTTCAACCTTAGTGAAAATGTCTTAGGGAACTTCAAAACATATAAAAACATATAAAAACATGAAAATCTCGACATATATCTTTATTTTTACCATCAGTTTAAAGGAAAAAGATCAAAACGTTGTAGGTAAAAAATTCTCACAAGTTGATAGAAAACTACGAATTTTGAATAATGCCCGTATATCAAATTTCATGATTCTAGCTCAAACCGTTTTTGCGTAATCTTTTCTACATACACACACACACACACACACAGAGAGAGAGAGAGAGAGAGAGAGAGAGATTTTTCTCAACCTTCAGCCATTTAATCAAGCTGAAATTCTATATATAACAGTTTTTTACAATTTTTAATCTTGAGAAAAACTATCATTATTTTATTTTTACGGTTAGTTTAAAGGAAAAAAAATCAAAACGTTGTAGGTAAAGACCCTCTTCTGGTTGAAATACATTTCTCCAAAGTGGAAAGAAAACTACGAATTTTGAATAATTTCCGTATACCAAATTTCATAATTCTATCTCAAACCTTTTTTGCGTAATCTTGTCTATATACATACACACATACACACACAGAAAGAGAGAGAGACATTTTGCTCAACCTTAGTGAAAATGATTCAGGAACTTTCGAAACGTATAAAAACATCAAAATCTCAACATCGAAAATTTTCATGATCGCAATACTATCTCTGGTGAGATAGTAAAAAGTAAAAACATTATAGAGACATTATATAATACCAGTATGCCATATAATATACATAATTACAATACTCGTAAAATATTAATTGTTTATATTAAGTAGATTGAAAAGATGATGGATTCTTTTGAATATAATTATTTGGAGGTAGTTATACCAAAATACATTTTTTTATATATGTATACACACCCCAAGACAAAAAAAAATCGAATCACCTACTCTCTTACTAATATTTCAATTTGTATTAGCAATCGATATTAGAATGAATAAGATATATCTTCAAATTAACATATTTGAAACAAAAAAATAAATTATTAGAATTTGAATCAAATATTACTTTTTGATATAAAAAATAATTTTATTATTTATTTTTATATAATATTTATAACAAATTTGTTTATTATTAACCTTATTATAATTTAATTGAATTAAACATTATTAATTAACATTAATTTATAATCAGTTTATAATGGATACTATTGAAATAATTCATATTTTAATCGAAAATGAATTCTAAAAAATATCATCTCTAGGATGGATGGATTACAAATAAGAATTGAAATGGGAAAATATACCCACATATAATTTTGATCATCTGTATCAATAAAATTAAAGATACAAACGGTAATTAAGAAAATCTGATACAATAGAATAAGTAATTTTTCAAGTAAATTTCCGATATTTTTTTAATATATTAAATTATTTTTTATTTACTAACTTATTTTTTCCCATAAATTAAAAAAAAATTGTGTATTATTAAAATTCAATAAATTCTCTCTACATTTGCCATTAAGTTAGTGAAGTTTGAAGACAGTAGAGAAAGTAGTTTGATTTTTTTGCCAACAATAATTCATATTCCAATCCAAAATGAATGAGTATCGTTAAATATGTAAATCACTAGATAGATATTATCTATGTATTTTGTTTTCAATATACCATATTTAGTTCGATATAGTTTCAAGGAAAATAAAATCAATATAGAAAAGTTTAAAAGAACAAAACAGTATTTGAAAATTTTGGAGAATTTAAATATATTACTTATGTTTTATTGTTACAAAGGATAATAATATTTGAACAAAATTCGGATTAAGGTTACAATTTGATAATTCCTGTTATTGTACAGTAAAGGAGTACATTTCATTAAAAATATTATCGAAAAGTATCAAAATTAAAATTTATAAAACCCTAATTTTGTCGGTTGTTTTGGGGCGTAGACTATGACTTTAGAGGACGAGACCTCTTTGGACAGTAAATATATAAACCGGACGTAAGGAAGATGGGAAAGTAAAGGAGTTGGATGTGTATAGAAATGAATGGAGGAATGTGATTGATGCGGTGAAGAATTTACAAATCTCGAAGCATGATTTTATATTAAATTACTAATTAGAACTAAAATAGGTGAGGTTTCCTAAATTTCATAAAAAAATCGTTTTAACTTTTTGTTAATTAGCAATATGATCAAGAGAGACATTCTTTCCTCTTTGAATAAGTAAAATATTAGATTTTAATTAATATAAAATTTCTAGTAACAATTTATAGAAAGGTAAAGTTTGAATTTGCGTTGTCTTTATAAAGTATTTCAGCCAGATTCAGAGATTAATGAATATTTTCATAATTTATTTTCCTGTTGAATTTTTCATTGACAAAAAGTGGTGAACCAAAGCTCTGGCAGAGGCATGAAACTTAATCGTGGAGTAATGGATCCTCCGATAGATCAAATAACTAACATCATGTGATAGCATGTGGGAAAATGATGTGCTTTCGATTCTTATTTAAAAAAAATCTTAAAATTCTAAAGTTGAAGTATCCTGTATAAAAACTAAATCATTTTACTTGGAATAATATACTTACTAGCTGGCTAATCAAAACATATGCCAGTGTTCTAACCTTGTCGAGAGACTAGATTTGTTAGAAGTTTTAAAATTTTAAAAACTTTTTTATGGTATAATAATAATAAAAGTTATTATATAGTAAGGTATAATTTAATTTTAAAAACACTTATTACATGGTATTATAATATATTATATTTTATAAAATATATGCATATGTAAAATTGCAAATGTTGTAAATCTTACAAGTAATTCGTGTTTCTCTTATAATTCGTGTAAAATTTAATTTAAATCATATTTAAGAATAACTATCACTACATAATTACTACCCATTTTGTTTTTTTAAATGAATAAGTATCACAATGTGAATTTTAATTATAACTAATAAAATTGTTGATCTTAGCAACTCCAATGTTAACAAAGTGATCATTTTTTTTTAATATTTATTCAAAATAGTATTTTTTTACTATCTCGCCAGATAGTATTGCGATCACAAAAATTTTCAATGTCGAGATTTTGATTTTTTTATACGTTTTGAAGGTTCCTGAATTAGATTACGCAAAAACAGTTTGAGCTAGAATCATGAAATTTGGTACAAAATTCGTAGTTTTCTATCAACTTTTGAAAAATTTAGCCGATTCGGAAGAGGACCATTACCTACCACGTATTCATTATTTTTTTCTCTAAACTGACCGTAAATATATGTCGGATAGTTTTTTACATAATTAAAAATTCTATAAAACTGCTATATATATAGAATTTGATTCGTTGAAAGTACCAGAATTAATTTTTTAAATTTTTAAATTAATACTTAAAAATGAAGATAAAGGTTTTAAATTTAAATTTAATATTTGTTAATTAATTAATTTAATCGAATAACAATACTATACTGTAAATTTAAATTTTTTAATTAATTAATCCACAATTCAATTTTAATTAATTTATAATTTATTTAATTAAATTTAATTTAAATATGTTAATTAATTCAATTCACATTCGCGAGATAATCGAATGGAGACACTCCAGATTTATTTATTTAATTAAAATTCAACTAACTAATTATTTATTGCATTAGTTAACAAATAATTGTGTATGAATTCATCTGTTGATTTTAAGGAAATTATAAAATAAATAAAGAAGATAATTTTGTTTAAAGCTATTTCAAATTTCGAAATGTTTTTGATAATTGATTTACACGTCAAACACCCTTTCTTTTCTACCTTCCCTCAAGACAAATCTGAATCATCATTATTCTTAGCTAAATTTAACAAATGATTAATGAAAAGAAATTATTTAATTTAACTTTCTTGATATTTTCTGATATCTGTTTTAGTGAAAATATTTGATCTCCTCTTAAACGAATTTTGTTTCTTAATCTTTATTAATATTCTTTTCATATTTCTCTAACATTCTTTGATTTTATTAAAATAATATTTAATAACTGATTCATACGCACAAGATTTATCTTTTTCTTTTGAAAATTTTTTGTCCAATTTTTCTAATCAGAAGAATAATAGTTAATTAGCTTGGTACAAATACGATAGAATTACGAATAATCAAATAAAAAACAATAAAAGTTTTCAATTCATTTCAATTGAATGGTCTCCAACTTTATAAATGACTAACTTTTGTCAAAAAAATGTTATTAAAAAATATTTATTTGATTTTAAAACTCACAAAATAATTATAATACAAATTTATTAATTAATTTATCTATCTATTAGTTTGTACCATTTTTTTATTTAAGATTTATGTATTATTAATCTATTGTGTGTATCATTGTAAATATATCGATGGTGCTAACTAACATAGACATAACATATCAACAGAAACAACATTCCATCAATTGGATTTTCGTTATTTTTAAAACTATTAAATCATACCAATATTAATAATATTTATAAATTAAAATTAAAATTTTAGTAATTATATAAACTGGTCAAACAGTCATATGGATTTGAATAAAACTTTACCAGTGGAATCCTTTTTTAATTCCAAATAAACTTTTCTTATGCAACTTTTGCGGGTCGCTTCTACTTTACGAGATAAAATGATTAAATTTTGCCAGATTAGCTTATTATGAACCACGATGTCATTAAGTAATGTTTTATTGATTAATTCACTAATTTATTCTTAATTTACTGGTTTTTTTCGGTTCGGTTTGGATATAGGGAAATTATTTAATTAATTAATTTTTTTATATTCAATCCAATCTGAAAAAAATACCATGAAAATTAATGGAGCCCTCCGATGGCAAGATTAATAAAACATGGTAGCTAAATAGAATATCAATGGATTTATATGCAAACTTTAATCCTTTTTAGGACCCGCAAAAATTGAATAAGAAAAGTTTATTTGGAATTAAACAAGGAAACCACTGGTAAAGTTTTATCCAAATCCATGACTGGATGACCAGTTTATATAATTAACAAAATTTTCAATGACATTTGCATAATAATAATAAAAAAAACGTATACAATTCAATTTTTATTTTAACATCGTGCCCTTTTGATTCCTTTATAGTTAAGTTTAAACTCTAAAAGATTTTAAATAGTATATATATAAAAATTTTAAACAAAATAATAATAAAATTAAAAATAATTAATTTCTTTAAAATTAATAATTTATCATCTTTATTATTAGATGCCGTAAATGAAAGTATTTAGTGTGTCTTGTTCTCGCATTAGATTATTTAAAAAAAAAAATGTTAATGTCAAAAACCTCCCTCTTTAATCTTGTATTTGTTTGTCCCTGCCGGATATTTGAATACATTCCATATCCTCAGCCTCCATCCTAATTCTATTTATTCTTTATCTATTTATATAGTATTTCACATAGAAACAAAAATTCCAATAACCAAAGGAATAAAATTTATATTTTTCCGGGGTGGAGGGTAAAGAAAAAAAAAATTCAATTTTCTTTTAATTGACAATTTTTTTTTTAAAGATTATAGAATATTTATAATGAATAAAAAATTTCATTTAATCGTTTTCTAAAATTATTCAATAACAATTCCTGATTTAGATTGATATATTATACCTGCATATAAATTTATAATAAGGAAAAGAATTAATTTTTTTAATTCCTATAATATTACAATTAATAAATGAAAAAAGAAGAAAAGTAAAAAAAAAATATAATAATAGATTTCTAATTTTTAATTTTTAATTATGAACATAAATATTAATAAATTAATCAATTTATTTTTTATTTTTTTTGATAAATTTCACTAAATATATATACTTATATATTTATTTGTAATATTTAAAATATGTATAATTTGAAAATTGTTCATTTGAATTTAAATCAATCAATTAAACACAGGCAAGGTAAATTGAATTTAATTCATCGATAGAAAATTATTTTTTTTTTTTATTATTTTAAAAGTGATTTCCTTAATTTTAATTCTAAGTGAAAGTGATTTTTTTATTTTCTTTTTTAATAAATTCTTTTCTTACTTACATGCATAGCCGAAGAAGAATAAAATTGATTTGGTTGGTTGTTGTTTTTTTTTTTTTTTATTTTTATTATTTATTTATTAGATATTAATAAGTGATGGTATTGGAAGTTGAAGACAAACTGGAAAACGGAGATTTACTAATTTATAGTATCATGTTGCAAACACACAGCAATGGTCTACTGGTAGGAGGCCAAATGTTTTCATATGACTGCCTGCTTTCGTACGTCCGTACACACACCGAGTGCGAGAGAGAAAGAGAGAGAAAGAAAGAGAGACAGAGAAGGAGAGAGAGTGCAAAGAGACTTATGCCTGTGTATCACTACCGGGGGCACTCACAATACTCATTGCATCGGCTGCGAAAACTCGCCGGAGATCGATTTGACAGTACACTCCCAGCCAAAACCCAGTAACAGCAACTCTCTCTTTCTGTCTCTTTCTCTCTCTCTACTCCCTCGCACACGCAACAGCCCTTTCGTTCATTCATTCATTCATTTACTTACCCGCAATATTTCAAAATAAAATAAAATAAAAATTGTACAAATAAATTTTATACATTTATATAATTTTATGTTAAAATATTAATTTGAATAAATGTTATTTATCAATGGATACCAATTAATTGCTCAGTATTATAATAATACGCACAGTACACATTCTCAGTATATTATTCAAATGCTCAGTAGAAAAAAATATTGCACAGTATAAAACTAAATACTTGGTAAAAAATCCAAATGCTCAGTAAAATAACTAAATGCCCAGTAAAGAAACTAAACGCTTAGTAAAAAATCTAAATGCCCAGTAAAAAACACTTTTTGCTAAGTAAAAATTATTAAAGCTTTGGTGGCTGTTTTTATTTATAAGGGAATTTTGTAAATAAAACTACATATTTATATTTTTTATTGTAAATTTATTCAAAAAAATACACAACGTTTCGATGCACTGCAGAAGTAGCAAAATAAATTTACTGCTACTTCTGCAATTGTTATCAAGTGACTGGAGAAGTAGCAATCGAAAAGTTGTGTATTTTTTGAATAAATTTACAATAAAAAATATAAATATGTGTGGTTTTATTTACAAAATTCCCTTATAAAAATTATTAAAGCACAGTAAAATCTGAAACCGTTCTGTAAAAATAAATGTTTATATGAGGTTGTAAATAGTAAGGTGGAAATTTTTAAATAATCAAAAATATTGTATTAAATATATTATATAAAATATAAATTATATAATATAATAATAATAATATAATACTCTAATAAAAATGAAAAATTACTTACATTTATTTTATAAAGTGTTTAAAATAGATTATAAAAATAATATAATAATATAAATGTAAATTAAATATTATTTAAAAAAAAAAATTAAAATAATATATTTAAATAATTAAATACAATGGAGGAATTCATCAATATTATAATACAGAAAATTTACTGTGCATTCACTGATATTTATACTGAGCATTAAATACTGAACGATTTTATTTATTTTACTGACTATGAATTACTGAGCAATTTAAAATATTTTAACGTGCAAAAAACAATAAAATATTGCTCATTTGGATTTTTTTACTGAGCAAAAATGTACTAAAATACTGAGCAATTAATTTATTGTGTTCATCAATTCAAAAATTTTAATTCGTGCTTTCAAGAGAAATTTAAAATATTTATGATAACATTGGAGAACATCAAGAATAAATTATTAAATGTTAAATAGCTAAAAGTATACCTTTAAAACTTGATACCTGATATATCTTTTCAACTCAACGATTCTTAACTCGGTGGTTTTGGTTTGGTTCTACTACAAGAGTGTGATTAAAATTAAATCATTCAGAAGAATCTTCCTGTTATAATAATACGTTGAATTAAGACTGTTTTTATATAATTTATTTATTTAAAATTTTGATAATATTAAATCCATTTTTAAAGGGTATTTTTTAATAATAATTTTCAAAAAAAGATTTCTTATATAAAATGATCTGTAATAAATAAATATATATATATTAGTTAAGTTAATTGGCAAAAACAATAAAATGAAAATAGAAACGTTAGGATTTTCCTTCTTAATTTTCATTTCATTTTAAACTTTATTAAAAATAAAAACCAGGTTTGTTTCGTTTGAATACATTAAGAATCATTTAAAATTGTTTTCTAAGAGAAATTTCTTTTTGACTTCAAAATTTTAAATTTTTTTTCATAAATATTTTAAATTCAATCATTAATCATTAATGATTATTATAACATAAATTTAGCCTGATGTATAACAAGGATGCACAATCGGTTAATTCAATGCATAATATACTGAATTAATACTCAATACAATTAACAACATAGGGATTTATTTATTTTTTGTATTGTTATTATATACCCCTACCAAACAGTTAATAAAGAATATTATTTATTGAGAGGGGAGAACTTTTTTCAAAGGGGACAAAATAAATTTGGGTGAATAAATATACTTTGTGAATAAATTAAAAATTCTGTAGTATACCAGAGAATATAGAGTACATATATTAGTACAAGATGGGAATATTTATAGAACATACGCAGGCTTACATTACAATAATTTAAAACTACAAAACAAAACAAGCCAAATTCAGTTTTCATTCACTGAACTTAATACCCCCAGAAAAATATTTTCAATTAAAAATTGGAAAAATTATACAGCTAATATAGTAAAATACTTATAAAGTTATTTAACAAGTAAAAAATAAATCTAAAGAATTGCAATTATTTTGTAATTAGTAAATAATAATAAATTTGGTAATATATAAACTCCTGCATTAAAATATATTCACATCAGTATAATGTAATATATTTAGATGCTGATTATTTTTAATAAAAGAGCTGAATACAAAGTCATCATGGAGTTTGAACACAACTAAAAATATACTCGATAATACCATCAAGTAAAAATACGCTTTAATAATTCAATGGTTAATGTGTTAATTAAAATGGCTGGACCTAGCTTCTCCTTTTTGTTAATTGATCTGTGTTTAGGTAAAATTAATAAGTCGTTCTATTTTTTTTCAATGTTCTAGTATTGTATGAATTTTTAATATATTTTTTACACAACAATTTTCCAAATTACCAAATTTTATTTTTTTACTTTTCTTACTTTAAGTTTGTATTTTGTTTACTTATATTATATTATTTTTACCCAATGTTTTATTTATTTCATTATGTAAAAGTATCTATAAAAGAATTGATTAAATAATATAAAAACTACAAATTCATAAATAAATATGAAAAAATACATAAATATACATGTATATACATATTAGATTTTATACATATTACAAAATTTAAATTAGTATCTATATCTAGCGCCGTTTTTTTATCTAGCGGAAAGAAAATAAATTAACAAATAAAATGTTTTTACTTTCCAACTATAGAGGACTCTGATGTTTTTAATTTAAAAAATTGAACATAAAGTTTATCATCCATTTATTTATTCAATAATTAAAATTTCAAACTCTTTTTTATAATAAATATTATCTCTCTTATTAATAAATTATATCTAAATTAATGAATAAATAAATTAAGTTTATATTTTTTAAACGTTATTACCATGATATATTAATGTAATACATTTCTTCTGCCCTCTTTTATTCATATTTGGAACTATTGTATATTACATTTTAACATCTTTACGACCTCTTTGATTTCTTCCCATGATGTCTTTAAATTGAGTGTTTTGATGATTTGTTTTTATTTTATCTTTACTTCTTGTAGGAGAAACAACGGAGTAAATTGATAGTTAAACTTCACTAATCATTTAATAATTTTGTGTGTGAATTTTTATATAATATATATATATATATATATTACAAAATCATTTCCATACATTTAAATTTAAATATTAAATTCTTTGTTATTTTTAATAAGTATCAATGGGCCGAATTGATATTAAAGTGGTTTTATTAGGGAGTGGTTATGCTGGTAAAACAAGTCTTCATCAACGATTTATACGAGGTTGTTATAATACACTCTTGCCATATCAAAATACAATAGGAGGAGCATTTGCTGCAAAAGCTATAGACACTCCATCAGCAAAGGTATTTATTTTTATTTATATTATCTTTAATATAATTATTGATATTATTTATGATTTGGTTTGCTCTCAAATGTTATTTTAGTTAAATTGTATAATTATAAAATAAAACTATAATAAAGAAATAAATATTAAAAAAAATATATATTTTATGTTTAATATTAATTTTACTTTTTAATAGGATGGAAAATTGGTTATTGGTTTATGGGATACTGCAGGCTCCGAAAGATATGAAGCAATGGCAAGAATATATTATAGGGATGCTAAAGCTGCAGTCATATGTTTTGATTTAACCTGCAGAGATAGTTGGTCAAGAGCTAAATTTTGGATATCAGAGGTTTGTATATTTATTTTTACCCTCTTGTTGATTAGGCCGTCATAAGGTCCACATTATTTCCAATATCTTTTCCCTTTTGCTTTGATATCTGCCCATTCGTTCTCCTTATTGTTGCTTCTTTTCTTTAATCCACTTTTTATTTTAAGTTAAAGTTTTACTTGAAAACTTCCGTGAGCTTTTGTTTTTTTTTGTCTTAAGTCGAGCGCAATTCCGAATTTCATCAATTGTAATTTCAAACTCTTTCAGGACTCTTTTGTTTCCTTTTTTTACTAGATAGTTAAAAGTATATATTTATCTATTTATTTAACTGTCATTCAAATAAATTAGTTTTATTTATTATTAAACTTTGAATTTATATAATATCAAAATATATATTATTTTTGTGAATTTTAATAATATATTCTTTTGTGATTGATCTATAAATCTTTATTTAATATTAATTTCTTTTTTAAAGTTAAATTTGAATAAAAAAAATAAAATCAATAATTAATCAAATTATTTAGATATATAAATGAATTATTACAAATTTTTTATTTTATTGTCATTTTTTTTAGTTTATTTTCTATTTTGTTGCTATATGATTAAGATACAAATTAGTTAAAAAAAAAAAAATAACTTTTCTCGTTCCTGTTTTTTACATATATTCTATATTTAATTTTTTTTCAGGTACGTGCTATTGAAGGTGATTCATGTAAATTATACCTCGCCGGGACAAAATATGATTTAATAGAAGAAAATGCAAATTCTCGGCAAGTCACTCAAGCAGATATTAATCTCTTTGCATCAAATATGGGAGCTAAATATATAGATACATCAAGTAAAAGTGATATAAATATTGATAAACTATTTCATATGATTGCAGAAGATTTTCTATCAAATCCAGAAAATCAATTACAAGTTGAAGAAAATATACGATTAGTTGCAAAATCAAAAGCGAAAAATTCATGCTGTTAGTTTATAAATATTAAAATCTAAAACATTCTGATATTATAAGAAAATGAACTTTATTAATTTTTTTAAATAATTTTTTTTTTTTTTAATTTTTCACAATTTTTGTGATAAAATATGGTGCCTTATAAACAAAAACTTTTATTTATAAAACATTACTTATTTAATGTTTTATATAATAATATATATTTTCATATATTATAATGATATATATTTAAAAAAAAATAATTTATAATTATATTATATAAACATACTTAAATAAAATATATTTATTTTTTCATTAATTGGATAAAACATAAATCATATGTTATTATAATATTTTAAATAAAATATATGTTAACTAAATATTTCATTTATTATCTATATTTTTCCTACATTCATTCAAATAAATAAGATCCTAATCCTAATATAATCCTAAAATTAAAGTGCCTTTAAAACAAATCATGTTTATTTGTAGTAATCCAATTTCAATATGATTGATTGATCAAAATTCAAGTGAAAATATTAATTTTACACACTAATCTATAAGACATCCTCTCAATTATATTTGTTTATAAACATTTGTTAGGCTACTCTTAAATATAAACAGTTTTTTATTAAAATTTAGCAAATATTACTAAATACTAAATATTATATTGATATATATAAATAGAAACATAAATTTTCACTAATCAGTAAATTTTAAAGAATTATTTAATATTAAGACGAGCTTCTCAGCTCTGCCCCTGTACCCCCGAAGAAATTTGGTTGAAAGTCTGTATGCAAAAGGTTTTAATTCATTTTCAATTCAATCAGTATATTAAAATATTAATTCCTTTTATATTCTTATTTAAAATATAGTGAAAAAGACCCTGGCCACGATGAGGTTCAGTGTATATAGTTAAACTCCTTTGTTGATCACTTTAGTAGCATTTCTTTTTTTTCGACTTTTAAATTGTTTATATACCATATTAATAATGACCACCCATTCTTTTATTGTATACAAATTTCTCTAAAGATGTCCTCAGAAAAATGAACATGGTTTAATAAACCAATGTTTAATTTATATCATCATAGGACATCTTAATTAAAAAAAATATTTAATAAAAGTAAAATCAAATGGGCTATTTTATAAATTTTTACTACTGCTTTATAGTTTACAACGAATTCAAAGTAACAAAATATGTCAAGATATAAAATATGTATATAAAGAAAATAGCAATTCAATATCATCAACAAAAATTTACAGACTTATTTTATTTACGGACCTAAACTACAGTTTAACTTATACAAGTTTTTTCCCAATCTTTCTTTAGCCAACCGACGTTTTCTCTCATTTAAATTTTCTTTTTCACTCATATTTGCAAACTGCACAATTTTTCAAAATATAGATTTGAATATAAAAAATATTACCAATATTGTTTTAAATAAGAAAATATTAGTTAATTAATATTTAATTTAATTGAAAATGATTTTACTTATGATATTATTGAATATTTGAAAATTTAAATATTATAAACATTCTTTATATGGAAATTTCTAGAATTATTAATTTTATATCGAGTGTAAATTTCTTAACTGAGGTACCAGAGGCGCCACATAAAGTTTTTTTATACATATATATAAGGATCTAGGCTGTTATATATATTGTTTTTATATTTGAAATATCACGTTAAAGTACAAAATTTAGTTAAGTCGAATGGTTATTTAGCCTGAAAGCTTTATATATCTTATCTTCTTATGAGAGTAAAAATTGTTTGTTTGTTTCTCTGTTTCTCAGTTTCTTTGTTCTCAAAAACCGCTCTAACGATTTTTTTGAAATTCACACCAGAGATAGTATTTATAAAGAAAAATTGAGTTTTATTGATCACATCTCACGAAAACTACATCTTTATTAGTTTTTTTCTTCTAAATTTAAATGTATATATGTGACGTCACAACCACCGCCTGTGAGATATATACATATCTATTCTTAAAATAAAATTAAAAATATTTATATTATATTCATATATTTGATTTTTTTTATTTCATTAATAGTTTTACATTTAAATTATTTGAAATTGTTTCACACAACGTTTAAAAGAAGATTTATCTTTATATTCGATTCGATATATTGTAGGAGAATTAAATGACGTTATCAATTTATTATACTCCAGTAAATATTATAAAATATTATATATTAGCTATTGATTATATCAGTGGCGTACCTAGGGGGGTGCGGTGGGTGCGGTCCGCACCGGGCGGCACTTATCTTGGGGCGGCATTTTTTATATTTAGTTATAGTTGTAAAAAGCAACTTATTCATTTCATATTTATTTTTTTTCTTCTTTGAATAATAAATGATTATTATGATTATTATAAGTTTACTATTTGATTTATATAAATTATGATTTACTATATGATTTCGAATATTATTCCTCGGTGTATATAAATGCATTTTAGTGTAAATTTTGAATTCTAATTCCAAGAACAGGATAATAATTTTATTTTATTGTATTCATTAAAATTCGTTGAATTCGTAAACGCATCTTTACGATTTTGTTCAGCAATTTTTCCTAACTAAAATTTGTTGATATCAGTTTATAAATGTCATTTCTTTTGAAAAGTTTATATGATTACTTTGAAGTGATATACCAATATTTTTTTAAATCATCGATTTTTTTTTTTGTAAAGCAGGCCGGCGGAAAAAATATAAATATAAATTTTGAGAGCATTATACACGATTTTTCTAGTATGAAAGCTAGAAGAGTAAATATTATATTAATATGTTTATAAGAGTGCATACAAATATGTGTAAAAAAATTTACTGTGTATATTAATTAATATTGATTAAATAACTTAATTTATTTTTGTGCATTAATTTATAAATACCACTATTTGATTGACTTATAATAAAAAGGGCGGCAAACTGGAGATCGCCCCGGGCGGCAAAAGTTCTAGGTTCGCCACTGGATTATATTGTAAATATTATCTTATATACTTACTTGAAAATAATTTAAAAAGTTTTAAGTTTTTTTTATGAATTCAAATCGTCAATTGAAAATGAAAATCCAATTATGAGATCAAAATTAAAACTATTTATTCATATAATTTTGAATGTTTTATAAATAAAAACAAATATACATATTCTTTGAATAACAAATTCCAATTTATATGATCTTAATATATTGTGAGAATTAGAATGAAAATGTCTATAATAAAGATATAAAGAATCATAATTTAATTTTTATATAACCAAGAAATCATTTTTTCACTTAAAATATAGTTGTAAAGCCCAAATCTTCGATCCATATAACATCATCGACTGGGCCACTACCTTAAGGAGTCTTCTTTTGCTCTGACTAGGGCCACCTGTATTTGCCATTAGTCACGAAAAAATAATATTAAATTGTATATAAATTTAAAAATTAGAATATTTGAATTTGTTTAAATTTTAATACATGTAATCAATCATATACATAAAGAATAGAAAATTTTGAAAATCAACTTGGTATTAAATTCAGAAAAAAAAATACTGATATATAGAATATAGACGATATTACTTGGATTAATCTTATAATGCTAGCTAAAATTGTTTGTTTGTATTGAGGACCCCAGTTCCATTCATTTTAATCAGATTGAAGCAATGATGCCACATTTAATAATTGTAATAAATAATTAAAGAATTGTATATAAAAAATAATGAATCATTTTTTTTAACTTAAGTACCGAGCCGAGGCTCGGGGTCCCGGTATAATAATAATAATTTACTGATTAAATTAAAAAATTGTAAAATTTTTAAAGTATATAAAAATAAATTGTATAAATTTTATATCAACACGCCTACTTTTCTGTTTGTATGTTATTATTTGAATGGCGATTCGGTGACTGGTTAATGGTTAATTAACGATCCATATAACATCATCGACTGGGCCGCTACCATAAGGAGTGAAAATAGTGTCGAATAGAAATAGACGATATTACTTGGATTAATCTTATTATATTAGCTAAAATTGTTTGTTTTATAACCACTTGGGGCGTTAAACAGTTTTTCAAAAAAACACTATAGAAAAAAAAATATATGTATTTATTATATATTTATGGATTATTGAGGAGCACAAGTTCATTCATTTTAATCAGATTGATGCAAATGTGTAACATTTAATAATTGTAATAAATAATTAAAGAATTGTATATCAATATTTTTCAAAGGGTAGAACGAGAGCTCGGTGTCCCAGGTATTAATATTACCAGCCAAATCCAATAATAATGAATCATTTTTTTTAACTTAAGTACCGAGCCAAGGCTCAGGGTCCCGGTATATATTATAAAAGTGCAATGTGGGTATGTTTTGTGGAGGTAAAGGTTCTAAGGAAACATACATACTATCAACAAAGCTCAGGGCCAGACACTCAAGTGCTGCGGAGTTCATTTGCAATCCCCATGTTTTTCCCACGGCCCATTATATGTTGCATGTTGTGAGTATGTGATTACACAAATTGGAAAAAAATCACTCGAAATGCAATTAAAAAAAAAATTGAAAAGTTAGGCTAAGCAGACGTCTTAAATATTATAAGATTCGGCAATTGCAATTACAGATAGTGAGGAAAAATTAATGGAGGTTTGAAATTAATAGTGATAAGAAAAAATATTTAGTGACAAAGAGGAACAGTATTAACATACAAAATCTTAATATACAAAATGTAAAATTTGAATATGTAGAAAAATTGAATGTAATCACGAAGGATAATATTATTTGAGAAGAATTTAAATCGAGGTATCAATCGGGAAACGCCTGTTATCATGCAGTAAAGAGGCTTATCTCATCAAAATTATTATCAAAGGGAATCAAGACCATGGACGCATAGGAAGGGACGTAAGAGAGATAGGACAAGGGCTCAGGATAGGGACATTTGGATAAATGTGGCCAAGAACTTTCGAGTATCTTTGAGTTATATAAATAGATAGATATAACATATACAATATATACTATATATTATATAATATATATAATTAATTTACTGATTAAATTAAAATATATTTTAAATAAGAACACAAAAAGAAATGAATGTTTTATGTAATATAATGATTGAAACAAAATGGATGAAAACCTTTTACTACTTTTAACCAAATACGATGTACCACTCGGGAGTAATTTGAAAATATTTTATCTTCAAATATATTTATTATATTATTTTAAACATTTTTTTTTATGAATTAAAAAAATTTTTTTAGAATAATAATTGATTTCTTTTAAATATTAAATTAATATAAATAATTAAAAAATTATATGAGATTAATAATTATATATTATAATATATTATATTATTATTATATAGTTTATAATTAAACTATAATAACAAACAGAAGATTATGTGATTGGGAAATAATTTTAATTATTATTTCTGTAAATAAATCATTGTTTTGAAACATCATTATAATAATTAATATATAAGAATAAATTCAATTAAATATAAATGATAAAATATTTTTTTTCTATTATTTCGCTTAACTATAATATGAGATAAGATAAGATATGTTTTTGTAATTTTCATTGTGAAGGGCAAGAAAAGGATCAGGACATTTATATTTTACATTGATTTATTAAATATTAGTTCCAATAATATATATATATATATATATATAAATTATCATTATTTATTTTTGTTTGAATGCAATTATTATTAACAATAAATAATTAAATTTATTTTTTTCAATAGATCTTTGAAAAGAAAAGAAAACAATACCTCCCTTACAATCCTCGGTCGGTAAAAAGGGACAAAGAAAAATTTAAGTTTCTTTATCTAAACAAAAATACTATAGGATCTAAATTATCCTAAATATATAAGAATAATGAATGCTAATAGATAAGGTTATTAGAATATTATTTTCAAATTTCTTTATTTTCTATAGTTATTTTTAAATGATTTAATAATTGAATGATGTCTAATTACATTCTGTATCTTTAATTTCTATTTTAGTTAAGATTGATTTTAATTCTTAATGACCTATGGTTTGTGCAATTTTCAAAGAAAGAAAGAAGAAAAACGAATCTATTTTAAAAAAGAATATTTAAACTGTTTATTTTGAAAGTGGTGTAAGTCCAATTTAAAATAAGCTGGAGAGTTTCCACTCGACTATCTCGCAATTTGAATTGGATTAATTAACATATATTATATTTAAATTAAATTTAATTAATTATTAACACACACACACACACAGAGAGAGAGAGAGACATTTTTCTCAACCTTAGTGAAAATGATTCAGGAACCTTCAAAACGTATAAAAACATCAAAATCCCAACAACGAAAATTTTCGTTATCACAATACTATCTCGTCAGAGATAGTAAAAAAATGATTTATACTTAATTTATTGTAAACTTTTTATTTATAACTAATTAATACTTAATATCTTAAAAAATGCCAATGTTTTATTCAATTTAAAATTGATCGCTAAATGAAATTGTATATATACATTATTTTAGTTATATTTAGTTATATTCGCCTAAAAGAAATTTATATAATCGATTTACATACTGATAAATTAATAAAAACTTGAAATAATTAATCAATATTTTTTATTGACGAAATATGCTAACCTTAAATTAACAAATAACAAAAATTAGACTTGTACCATTTTCAAAATAAACAATCCAATTCAAAAAATAAACTAAATAAAATAAGATATGTATGTATGCTTGTTTATTTGTCCGCTTATTTAAAATTCATCATCATATTAAATAATATTGAATCATCCGACGAGCATAAATATTAATTATATATACAGTAGAATCTCGATAACTTAAAAACCTCTATAACTCAAAAAAATAATATGTTCCCTTCCCATCAGAGCCCAAAACCTCAATAACTTAAAATACGCAACCTCAATATTTTAAATAAGTGATCTCTGTATTGGTACTCAGAAGCTAAAATTTTGAAGAAACAAGAATCAGGAGAAATTCAATCAATCATTCAATGTAAAAGACGAAAAATTGCCGAATACCCTAATTTAGAACTTTGTTTACGTGGTTTAGTGTCGAAACAAAAACATCAGTGTTAATTCCTGGAAAATCAAAAATTTTGGCTAGTTAGAGAAATTTAAGAAACGAAATGATTTAGGCTTTAAAAAAATGTTATTAACCTATACGCCTTATCCCTAACATAGACCCTTGATAACTTAAAACCTCTATAACTTAAAATATTTTGTGTTTCCCTTGGACATTAACTTATCGAGGTTCTACTGTATATTAAAAATAATCAGTATAACAATGAAACGATATTTTGAGACCCTATTGGTATTATGTGAATTGTTCATTAAATAGTTAGGGATTTATAATTTATTAACTTAAGTTTGGTCTTTTGATTGAAAAAGGATGGTCATCCCTGTTTAAAAAGTCATTTTAGTTTCGAGCATCGAATAAAATAGTTTTTATTTCAATGTTTGTAAGTAAAATATAAGAATTATTGAATTAAAATTTTAGTAATGTGACTTTTATCAATTATTATTTATATTTCGTCTAAACTCGAACATAAGACATATTTTATAGAAATAATTTTTTTTTTCATTGATTTTTTAAAAATTTTCATTTATTCTATTAAAATGAATCAAATAGTAATAATCTATAAAATTTAGCTTACTATATTACATTACTTTTATACTAAAATAAAAAAATAATAGAATAGATTTAGAAATTAAAATTGAAATAAAATGTGTCACAATTCAATATTTAAATTCATTCGTGTTTGATCAAAAGTGACACGATTACATTTCCTCCAGATCTGTTGCTGTTTTAAGGAATTCGATTTTAACTGTAATAATTGGCTGGAAAAACAAAAAATTTCAAAGCAAGCAATGGCTGGTTAGAGAATTTTAAGAAATGACATGATTTAGCCTTTAAAATAATGTTATTAACCTATTGATAATTTAAAATATTTTGTGTTTCTCTTGGACTTATCGAGGTTCTACTGTATAAATAAGTAATAATATTATTTTTCAAATATTTTCATATTTATTACTTTTTAGAATTCAATAATATAATAAATATATTGCTTACAACAATTTATTTTTCTTAATAAAGAAATCATCATATTAGAAACCCCTATAATAATTTTGATTATTTGTGCATTATTTTAATTAAGTTTACAAAAATAAGTACTATAGAACAGCTATTCCCAACCACTGGTGCGGCGGACCATTAGTGGTCAGCGGAGAAATTTTACTGGCTCGCGTCATTTCCCTATCCTCGAAAAAAATTACTTTTTATTATATGTATGAATAATTATATATCTTTACATTTAAATATTATACTGTAGGCAAATGATAATAAAATTGTTACAACTTGCGCAGTAGTTCTTTATAAATACTTAGTAAAAATTTGTTGTTAAGAAAATATAACTGGTCTGCAATTTTTACTATCTCGCCACTATTGCGATCACGAAAATTTTCGATGTCGAGATTTTGATGTTTTTACACGTTTTGAAGGTTCCTGAATCATTTTCACTAAGGTGGAGAAAAATGTCTGTGTGTGTGTGGGTGTGTGTATGTAGACAAGATTACGCTAGAGTCATGAAATTTGGTACATGGGCATTATTCAAAATTCGTAGTTTTCTATCAACTTTTGAGAAATTTAGCTCAACCGGAAGAGGGTCATTACCTACAACGTTTTGATTTTTTTTCCCTAAAGTGACCGTAAAAATAAAGATATATGTTTGATAGTTTTTCTCATTATTAAAACTTGTATAAAACTGCTATATATAGAATTTCAGCTTGATTAAATCGCTGAAAGTACTAATTAATTTTTTAACACAGCAAATCTTACGCACCAACACGTGACGTGGTGCCATCAACAAAGAGCCAAACATGCGCTGGTTTAATAAATATTATTTATTAATTTTAATTTATAATTTAATTAATTAATTTTAATTTAAATATAATATATGTTACTTAATCCAATTTTAATCAAATTGCGAGATAGTCGAGTGGAGACACTCCAGATTTTTTTTCATTTGATAATGACATTAATTTAGATATAGATTTTGTTTAAGAAATTTCAAATTGTCTACTATTGTGAAAACCGACACGTGACGTGGTGCCATCAAAGAGCCAAACACGCGCTGGTTTAATAAATATTATTTATTAATTTAAATTTAAAATTTATCATTATAATTGAAATATAATATATAATGTTATTTAATCCAATTCAAATTGCGAGATAGTCGAGTGGAGACACTCCAGCTTATTTTTTAACAAATCTACTGGTCCGCGGGCCAAAAAATGTTGAGAAACGCTGCTATAGGACATATAGATGAAGGTGCATTGTTTTATATTTTAAATATATTTTTTTTCAAAGTTAGGAATATTTGCTATTTTTTGATATTTATTAACACCTTGATTGCTTATTTTAAATAAGAAACAAAATGTTTTTGTCTAAAGATGAAACCTACATTTTCACAATCAAAAATATATGTTATATTAATAAAATATATGCTCGTAATATATATTATAAGCAATTTGTGTGTATAATACATATTCTAAATCTATATACTATATATTTATTATATTAAATTTTCAAAAATTACAACCATACACATATTTTATATTATTATACATATTATTAGCCAAAAAAAAAATGTATTTCAAAGTTAATTTCTATTTTTGTAACTCATTAAAATTAATGTGTTTATTTGTGTTGTAAAACCTAAAAGTATGTATATATAATATTATCCATGCTATATCAGAGATTTTTGAATGCCTATAAATTATAATTCTAAATCCTAAATTCATTCAATTTAATTTTTTTTCTATTGAAAATTATAATTTCAAAAAGTAATATAGTAAATGAAATAACAACAAAAACAAGTAAAAAATATAATAAAGGTAATAATAAAATTGCATCCGATTTTTCATCTCCCGACTCTTGTTCCAAATTATATGATTTTAATGGTCGTTGATATTCTCCATATAAATATTGAAGAACACCACATTCATTCATTTTAAGCAAACTACAAATTAAATAAAAATAAATATGTTTATTAATTTTGTGTTCATATTTATACTAATATTTACTAATTATATATTTTGTCTTCTATTTTTAAGAAATAAATAGAAATATATTTTTTTTATAAATTTATTTATAATAATTTATGATAATTATTGAAATCTAAGGAATAGTATCTATTAATGTGTTAGAAATTATTTTAAAAGAAACAAAAGAGATAAAACACTTACACTGAATTAAACCATTTGGTATATGGACTATTTTTTTTTAATGCAATTGAAATATAATAAGTTAAAACATGATTTTGAATTGATATAATTGGACATTTTACTTTATTTTGAAGATATTTTAATGTTGTAGGTCCAGTGATTGCTACATATTTCTGTTTTTTACATAACCATTCAATTGACTGTTCCTCGGATTTCGGTTGAATTGATTTTTTTAAGACTTCAGATACTTTTTCTGTTAAACTAAATTCTTCAATATTTCCCTAAAAAAAAAAATAATAATGTTTTAAATATACATTTAAAACCTATTTATTTCATTTTATAATTACCATTGATCTCTTTTTTTCCTTTAAACAGAATAAAAAAGAAATAATTATACTTATTATTATATTAGACAAATTGATCGAAAAGTATAACTATGGGTGCAGTCTAAAATTGTTACAAAGGGAAAATACGATTTTTTTTATATACCCATGTGTTATGACAAAAAACTGTTTCTTGCCTTTATACCAATTTTGGACTGCACCTTAGCATACTTTGTTAATTTTAAAATCTATTGTAAAATAAACTAAAATTAAACTTAAAAATGTATGTAAACTTTAATTAATAGGAATAATTTTTCATTAAAAACTATGTGGTGGAAGTTTCTGGTTAGTGAATATTTTTTTCTTCACAACTCTGTTTCTTATGAGTGTAAAACAAAAGAAATTAGCTGGACTGTCTCCACTCGACTATCTCGCAATTTGAATTGGATTAAATAACATAATATATTATATTTAAATTTAATTAATTAAATAATATTTATTAAACCTGCACGTGTTTGACTCATTGTTGATGGCACCACGCCACGTGCTGGCGCGTGATTTGCAGTGTTAAAAAATTAATTCCGGTACTTTCAGCGAATCAATCAAGCAGAAATTCTATATATAGCAGTTTTATACACTTTTTAATCATGTGAAAAATTATCAAACATATATCTTTATTTTTACGGTCACTTTAGAGGAAAAAAACATCAAAACGTGGTAGGTAATGACCCTCTTCCTGATGAGCTACATTTCTTCAAAGTTGATAGAAAACTACAAATTTTGAATAATGCCCATGTACCAAATTTCATTATTCTAGCTTAAACCATTTTTGCGTACAAACACACACAAAGACATTTTTCTCAACCTTAGAATTAGTGAAAATGATTCAGGAACCTTCAAAACGTATAAAAACATCAAAATCTCTACATCGAAAATATTCATGATCATATTTCTTTCGAGATAGTAATAATCATTTAAAAAATTTTTCTAATAAGGTTTACACACATTTTTAAATTTAATTTTAGTTTATATTATATATTAAAATGTTTCAACGAGTTTCTACAGTTAAATTTACTAATTGCATAAAATAATGTTTAATCAATTTAAAATCGGTAAGTATATAAAATTATTATTTATAAAAAAAAAAAATAAACAAATTTATATAAATTCAATTATGAAAAATGATGATTATACTATTGTAAATTTTTAAAAAAATTTGATTTATTATAAATTATAAATTATATTTTCATAATTTAATAATCTTTTTATTTTAGTTATGGGGCATTAAGACGTAATAATTCAATTTTAATTCCCGTTTGTTTTTACCTATTAATTAATAATTTTTATTAATAAAATTTTGAATTTAACTCTTGGACTCAGCAACTTTGATTATCAAATGCAATAGTAAATATAATTTATTATCAATTAAGATTTTTGTTCATAAATAAGATATATTCCGAGATGGTTTCACCTCTCCATCTTTGTAAAATTGTTCAAATTTATATTAAATTTTAAATTAGCTAACTCTCATTGCAATCAAATAAATAAAATATTTCTCGTTCGCTGGTCTATAAAAATTTAATTTAATAAATTACTCAATCACACCGAATTATAATTTATATTTTTAATTTTTCGTATTTTAAATAAATTATTATTATTAAATTATTTAAAAAAAAAATTATAATTTTTTCAAAACTGATTAATAATTAAAAGAAATAATTATTTTATAATTATATTTACTTTGAAAAGTGGATTAAATGCCGACATTTGTGATATTCCAATTGAATATGATTTATCATCAAGTAATTCTAATACATTATTAAATGGAACATGATATATTTTAATAGTAAATAGAGATATTAAAGTAGCAGAATATGAAGTGGAAATTAATATGGCAAATAAATATAATACCAATTTTATGATATTAAATGTTTTAAAATGATTACTTTCTGGAAAAGTGCCTATAAAATCAATGAGAGAGATGTATTAGATATCTATGAGGCTTTGGATTTTTTTTATTTACTCCTGTAAACAATTAAAGTAAACGTACTAGTAGTTGACCACCTTAAGAGAAATTTTCATAAAAAAGCTGGAGTGTCTCCACTCGACTTTCAAGCAAATTTGAATTTGATTAATTAACATATATTATTTTTAAATTAAATTTAATTAATTATAAATTAAAATTAATAAATAATATTTATTAAATCAGCGCAGGTTTGGCTCTTTGTTGATGGCACCACGTCACATGTTGGCCCGTGAGATTTGCAGTGTTAAAAAATTAATTCCGGTACTTTCAGCGATTCAATCAAGCTGAAATTCTATATATAGCAGTTTTATACAATTTTTAATCATGTGAAAAACTATCAAACATATATCTTTGTTTTTACTGTCACCTTAGAGGAAAAAATATCAAAACGTTGTAGGTAATGACCCTCTTCCGGTTGGGCTACATTTCTCAAAATTTGATAGAAAACTACGAAATTTGTATACCAAATTTCATGATTCTAGCTCAAATTGTTTTTGCGTAATCTTTTTAAATAATACCCAAATTTAATAAAAAATATTTATTATTATAATAATACGAATATTTAATCTAATTGACCACCCCCCCCCCCCGATCAATTTTTAAAAAGATTTGAAATTTGTTTCAGAAATGGTCCACCCCTTGATATTTGTTAATGTTCACATTAAGAAAATATTTCAAATTGATTAATATAATTTGTACTATCAACTATTGAATTGACTTTTGGTTTGAAATTATTATTAAATAAAATATAATCTAATCCGGAAGAGCTCTTGATATTTATCGATATTTTGTGTTTAATTTGAAATTAAAAAGCTTATTTTGATAAAAAATCTATATAATGGTCAATTACTGGCACAGTGGTCCACCACTGGTACGTTTACTTAATCATATTTATTATTTTTATTATTACACTTACCTTGTAAACATAAAATATTTATAATTAATAAGCAATTTTTATAAATACGATAAATATATTCTTGATAAAATATTATATTATTTTTAAGTAAATAATCACCAACTATCATAAATATTAGAAATATTAAAATGAATACAATCAAACAGATCCATACATGCCAATGAAATGATTTAATATAAATATTAAATTGATAATTCATTGGTGGACGTTTATAATATATAGCCACTCTAAAACAGAATGAGATATACTTATAATATAAAAAAGAAAATTATTATTTTTTTTTTAATTTAAAATGAAGAAAATGTTGATTAATTTAGTCTGTCTATATTTATTGACTTGACTCGATTTGTGTATAAATATCTGTTCATTGTCCTGTCTGTTATTCTCCTAAGATTTTTTTTTCGATCTCTTACATATTTTTAATAATTTAATTTTTAAATACCACAAATATTTTTTAATCCCCTGAAGATAACGACCACCATTTAATTAATATTACCGGAAAATATTATTTTTATAAATTTTAATTTTACTACCCTTCAATAATAAATTTGATTAAAAAAATAATTTTTATATCATGGAGAACCGTAATCATATGAATTACAAAGGGTTCTCTAAGAATAATACTCATTTTTGACGCCAATGGTGTTCTGCTGAAAATTGACCAGAGACAATTGTGTAAAATTTGTAACACACAGGAGAGAGAGGACCTAAATCAGTGTTTCCCATTCTTTTTTGTGCCATGCCCCACCTAAGCCCTTCTAAAATTCTTATGCTCCCGTATTTAACATATAATATTATTAATTATTAATATTAAAAAGAGGTGAACTCGTGTCGAGTCCATTTTTGAATTGTTCCCCTTTGGGTCGTGGGGCCCACGTTTATTATTATTGTTATTGTTTTTTTTGTTTTTTTTTGATATTTATTTTTATTATATGATAATTTTTTTTTATACAGGGTCATCGAAAAAGGTGGACGCGATTTTGATGTACAACTATTCGATAAGTAAACACGTCATCAACACGAAATTAACGAAAGTTGAGTAGTATTTATTCGAAGCCAGTGGGCGCATGTGCAGTCGCCATCTTGCCGTGCGCCGCCATTACCGTGCGGCTCGACTGGATCAGTCACTTCAGAGACATGACTACTAAGAAAGTTGGAACTAGGTATGGATAAAACAACTGTACAGAATTTTCTTCATAAACGCCTCAAATTATAGAAGAATTTACGCAGCCATTACAAATTTGACTCCTGCAATGTTTCAAAACAGATTATCGGCTAGATGTCTGTCGTGTCACGGGGGGAGCACACATCGAAACTTTTTAGAGTACATAAAAACGTTTAAGATTTTCTGTGTCTTTTGATGTATAAATAAATATTCTACCATTTGGATTACGGTTTTTATTACTCTTCGAAATCCCGACCACCTTTTTCGATGACCCTGTATTATGTTTAATTTCTTTATATTTTGTTTTTCTTTGGGTTTTTTTGTTTTTTGTATATTTCAAAAAGAGAGAGAGAGAGAGAGAGAGAGAGAGATGAAAATAATAGTCTGGATCTCTGGATGGTTATGTACAGTGATGCATTGGTAAAATAAGAAGTAGTGGGAATAAAAAAGTCCTATTTTCAGCAAACTATTTTTTTCCATATAAGTTTTTATTTTTATAACGTTTTTCTTAACTTCACTTGACGACTGTCTCTCTGTCTCTCTGTCTGTTCGCTCTTTTGACAAATTGAAATCGATTTTTCATCGACTTTTGAAAATTTTTATAGATATTTCAATGGATCCTTAGAACGTATATAAGAAATATAATTGAGTTATAATTAATTAATTGTAATTAATTAGCGATTAATTACTTTTAGTAACTAACTCCTTTTGTATTGCTCCGATTAATTTTTTTTCAACGGATTTTTAAACATAAATATTGATTTCAGGATAGATTTTCATTTTGAACGTATTTAAAAATATTTCATAGCAGTAAAATTAATGATGAATTCTTATTAATCAGTTGTAACGCCAATGAGGAGGGGATTCTTCCCCTCAGATGGTATAGAGAGATTCTTACTATACAAAATATTAACGAATCCAAAAAAAGAAATTCTAACAGTATATTTAAGTGGGAGTTATCGGAACATGAAAAAGTACTTGAACGCGTTCCGGTTCCGAAAAAAGGTAAGGGAACGTCGTTCCTCCGCGTTCCCCTCCCAATACACCACTGTTATGTATTTATGACCGCAGATTTCAGAGTGTTATGTATTATGTGCCTAAATATGTAAATATGTTTTGTTTTTTTTTTGTTTTTTTTTTGTCACCACCCATAAAGGTGGATTGAAATAATATACAAATGAATGTATGTGTATTTCTTAAATAAATAAATAAAGAAAATACATTTTTTTTTGTTTTACCTTTCAATTTTTATTATCCTTCTGGAGTAATTTTAATATGTAGTACTTAATACGTATTATTTAATTTTTTTAAAATGCAAAAATTGTAAACTTACCTAGAGCTTAGTACAGGTAAAGTATAATCCAAATATGGCAATCGATGTTGAAATAATATCATTGGCATTGTCACTATATTAATCTTTTTTATATTGGCGATATCACTATTAATATCATTTACAGATATTCGATAAACTGTCTCTTTTAATCTAGAAGCCAAAACAATTAAAATTTATTTACTATTTTATATACTTTTTATAAATAGTACATAAATAACTAACATTTTATCTATTCTATATTATATTACATTTATTATTATTATATTATATATATATATATATATATATGTACCAGATGTATAAAATAATAAGTTTGTAATTAAACAAATAAATAATTGTATTTCAATGTTTATTTAATTCGATTTACAAAATAATACAACTGGCGTCCTTTTTGTCGAAGAACATTAAGATATATTATTTTCTTATATTTTATTTTTGAAATTTAATAAATTTTTAAAAAATTGAAATAAAAATACTATTTAATACAGTGGTTTCCAACCTTTCTGTACCGGCACCCCACTTTTTCTAAAAAAAATTCTTGCGCCCCCTTACACATTTCTGAAATGGGCCATGGTTCAGAGCATCGCAAAATTATCTGACCTTTTTAAATTTTTTTTTAGAACCAACCTGAAAAAAATTTTAAAAAATCGGAAATGCTCAAAAGTTTGTCCACAAAATCATCTTATCTTTTTTTTAGAACCATATTGGAAAAAAAAATCGAAAAAAATTTTCAAAAGTTTGCGGGCACTTTTATTGCCTTCGCGCCTCCCAAGGGGGGCGCGCCCCACAGGTTGGAAACTTCTGATTTAATATTTCATGTAAAACTATTTGTACTCTAATTAAAACAGCGGAAGTTAGTTAATTAGAAGTGAAAATAATATGTTATGTAATTAATCATAAAATATTATTTTTTTTATCTTATTATTGTGTGATCTACCATAATGAATATTCTTAAGTATAAATAATTATTGATGTATTATTTTGTTTAATTTTTTTTATAAATATGAAAGTTATCCAAAAAGTAATGCCCCACATTTTTTCCTTCAACATTTTTTTTTTTTTTCAATATACAGGGTTATTCAAAGAGTAAGATGCGGGAATCAATTGTCAGAAACTTTCGAAATTCGTAATGGGTTAAAACAAGGAAACGCATTATCTCCAATTTAATTTAGTTCAGGAATATGTAATTAGACAAATTGGGGAGAGGTCAAACGGAATCGAATAAAACAAAAAAATTCAAGTATTAGGTTACGCAGACGACTTAAATGTAATAGGTGATTCGGTAATTGCAATTACAGATAGCGAGGAAAAATTAATGGAGGTAGGAAAAGAGATGGGTTTTGAAATTATATAATAGTGGTAAGACAAAGTATTTAGTAACAGAGAGGAATAGTATTAATACACAACATCTCTTAATATACAAGATATAGAATTTGAAAATGTAGAAAAATTTAAATACTTAGGTTCTGTGATAACGAAAGATAATAATATCCGAGATGAGTTTAAGGCAAGGTTACAATCGGAAAAGGACTGTTATCATGCAATAAAGGGGCTTATCGCGTGAAAATTATTATCAAAGGGGATAAAAGTTAAAATATATAAAAGAATTATTTTGCCGGTTGTATTATATGGGTGTGACCTTAGGTGACGAGAGTAGATTTAGAGTATTTGAGAATAGGATTCTGCAAAGCATTTATGGGCCAAAGAAAGATGAGTTCACTGGTGAATGGCGAAGATTGCTTAACGAGGAATTGCATGACCTCTATGCATCTCCAGATATAGTTAGAATTATAAAACGGTGGCCAGGACACGTGGCTAGAATGGGAGAAGAAAGAATGGCAAAAAATATATTGGACGAGACTGAGTGGGAAACGTCCTCTTGGAAGACCAAAGATACGGTGGGTGGATAATGTGGGAAAGGATGGGAGAGAGATGGGAGAGGATAGGGACTGGAAGGTTGTTACTCAGACTAGGAATATTTGGAGGGGTGTGGTTGCTGCGGCCAAGAACTTTCGAGTTCCGTAGAGTCACAGACAGAGATAGATATTCAAAGAGAAAGAGCACAGATTGCAAACATGTATTTCTTCCAAACTACAAAAGATGAAAACATGATTTTAATTTTAATCGATAGAGAAAAGTTTATAATTTATTATTAGTAAAAGTAAAAGTTCCAAAAATTATCATACTTAATAATTAAATGAAATACAATTTTTCTTACGTAAAATTAAATCGATTTTGTAAAATGGCTAATATATTTCCAAACATATCGTCTGGAATAATCTCTTCTTTTTTACGATTAGGTATTTTTCGTAATGGTGGATACTAAAAACATAAAACCAAAATGGTGTTATTTGACAATAAATTTTTTCAACAGGTTAATAATTTTTATTAAGTATTAAATCATAATATCAGAGAATATTAATAAAAATATTTTTATCAATATTTGTGGTGTACTATCGAGTATTATAGAAGTTGATCCCTACACTGAATCTATTCTCATGTTAAAGTCATGAATGATGTATCACACACTCCTTCAAAAATAATACAATTAAACAATTCCTCGATAGGTATCCAATAATTATCTTCTCAATGATTTTATTTTGTTTTTTTCATTGATTTCAACTTACATTCATATAAGAGGCATTAATCATAAAACCATGAAATGATCTTCTTTGATAATTATTTAAAAATTGATTTTTTACTGAAAATTGATAATTTTGTATAATTAATGGATGTTGTTTAGACATTTGAAAAATTTCTGAAACAATCATTTTTTTTATATTATGAATAATAAAAAATTTGGAATTAAATGGTATATAAATTTCTTTAAAATATTCATTTAAATTTATTAATTTTGTATCGAAATCAATGAATAGCCATGTGATCTTTTTTTGAGGTAACCATGCATTCTTCTGGTAAATCTGAAAAAAATAATTCTTTATTAAATTATAAAAATTAAATATTAATTTGAGATGATACAATATATAATATTAATATGTATTTTATTATTATTATATTATAAGAAATATCAATTTTTCTATATAATATGCGTCGGTCTCTGTCTATTCCAGGCCTGGCCAACCCGCGGCCCTCGGGCCGCATGCGGCCTACCGTGAAAAATTGTGCGGCCCACCAGTTAACTTTATATTTCTTTTGTAACTTTCATTTCTCGTCTGTATATTCAAAAACAGAGAATATAATTGAAATACTTATAATTAATTAATTTTTTTATTTAAAATATGTCCTACAATTTTTAAACTACATATTTGATTCCATAAAAAGGAAGAAAAAAGTTAGAAATAATAGTAATTAAAAAAGAATATATTTTTTTTTTATTTTATTATTTTTATTTAAATTAGCTGGAGTGTCTCCACTCGACTATCTCGCAATTTGAATTGGATTAAATAACATAATATATTATATTTAAATTAAATTTAATTAATTATAAATTATAAATAATAAATAATAAATATTAAACCAGCGCATGTTTGGCTTTTTGTTGATGGCACCACGTTACGTGTTGGCGCGTGAGATTTGCAGTGTTAAAAAATTAATTCTGGTAATTTTAGCGAATCAATCAAGCTGAAATTCTATATATAGCAGTTTTATACAATTATTAATCATGTGAAAAATTATCAAACATATATCTTTATTTTTACGGTCACTTTAGAGGAAAAAAAATCAAAACGTTGTAGGTAATGACCCTCTTCCGGTTGACCTACATTTCTCAAAAGTTGATAGAAAACTATGAATTTTGAATAATGTCCATGTACCAAATTTCATCATTCTAGCTCAAACCGTTTTTGCGTAATCTTGCCTACATACATACACACACACACACACATACACACACACACACACACACACACATACAGACATTTTTCTCAACCTTAGTGAAAATGATTCAGGAACCTTCAAAACGTATAAAAACATCAAAATCTCAACATCGAAAATTTTCGTGATCGCAATACTATCTCTGGCGAGATAGTAAAAAAAGTAGCCGAAAACTAATAAATAAAAACATTAAAGCATTAAGCATCAAGAAAGTATAAAAAGTGTGTTTTTTAATACATTGTTGCACGTTTCCCTAAAATACGGCCCCTGTAGCATTGCTCCAAAGAGGCCTCGGATTGTGTAAAGAGATATCATCCTTTTACAATTATCATTAATTCTCAATTAAGTCTTAGCTAAACTTTAAAAATAATAAATATGATTAAGCTAAACACAACTTTTTCCCAACTTTGATCCAGAGATGTTATCCACGAATTAAGCCATTTTGAGATGACTTCTTTTGAGCGTAACTGCTCATTAGTCAGGCTATGTGCTATCGAATGGAACAAGTAATAATAGGAAGGCGCAATATCTGAGGAATATGTTGGGTGGGGTAGAAATTTGACCGTTTTTAAGTAGGTTATAACGCAATTGGCAATGTGAGATTGTAATGATTCTGACGCGATTAACAAAATCCTTCCTTTTTTTGACACTGAAGATGTTGTTAATGTGATAAATTTTAAATATTTCTATAAAGAAATATTATAATTTTATAAATATGAGAAGATATATCAATCTAATCATATTAAGTTATATATATATTTGAAAAGTATATACCAACTTCTAGATCTCTCTTTTGATTAATTTAAATTCCAAAACAGTATAGATCCTAAATTTTTGTCTTTTTTTACAAATAAATCAATATTTGAATTTATTATAAAAATAACTCAATTTCAAAAGATTATTTTGTAGTTTAATTAGGTGTTGGAAAATAATTTAGAAAAAGAAAAACCTGATTTTTTTTATATTTTAGAAAGCTTATAAAATAGAATAGAAATGCGCATAAAACAAAAAAATAAATTCAATTTGAAAAGTTTTTCAATATTTAAATTTAAATTCTTCTTAATTCTCAATTAAATTATAATAATTAAATGGATACAAATAAGGAAACTAAGAGAGGGAAAAAATTGGTAGAAGGAAATTGGTGAAAAGGAAAAGATGGATATAAGAATGGGGTGGATTGTATAAGAAGATGAGAAGAGAGGGATAGACAAAACAATCCAGAGGAAAAGAAGAAAATGAGGAGAAACAAACGATTTAATTGAAGTAAATTATTATCAATAATATTGTAAATAAAAAGGTACCATTATGGCTAAAATGACCAAGGTTTCATGAATCAATAATAAAGAAAATAAAAATAAAAATTATGATAAAACTAAAATAAAATTATATTCCATTTATTGAATCTAAATTATATGTAATTTTCGTATTTCTTACCTCATTAAATATTTTCGGATTTGAAGAGTTGAATGTTAAAAAAATAATCAAAGGTTTCATACAATTATTATCAGATAAAAATGTTTTCTGAATGGACCAATTATTAATCCAGATATTCTCTTTAGATAGATACTTTATTATTTTAAAATGAAATTCTAAAAAGAAAGATACATATTTTGATTAATGAACAATAAATAAATAGAAAAAATTATAATTAATCATGTAGATATTAAATTATGAAAGCTTTGGTGGCTGTTTTTATTTATAAGAGGGAATTTTGTAAATAAAACCAGATAATTATATTTTTTTGAATAAATTTACAATAAAAAATATCAATATGTGGTTTTATTTACAAAATTCCCTTATATAATTAATTATATTTATGAAAATGAAATATTTAAATGAAGAGATTTGAAAATTGAAACGATCAATCGTGATTTACCTCAAACATTGAAATGATTTTAATAAAACAACGAAATGTTGCAAAAAAAAAAAAATAATAAATAACTTTTTACTTAATAAATATTATAAGAATAGGTTCAGTCAGTAACACTTCATTTAATCTTTATTTAAAATTTTTATCAGATTTCTAAAATAATATTATATAATTTTTTTTTTGAACTATAACACTTTTACCTCAAAATCTATTTTTTATAATTGAGAGTGATAATGATAAGTAATTTATTATATATAATAAATCTATGAAATATACTTATTATTTTGTCTTATCAATATTTATTTATAATATCGTGTCTTACTGGAATCCAATTTCACATGAGTCTATTCTATTCATCATCATAAGCATCATAATAATTCCGGACAGGCGTAAAAAATTATTTTTGATTTTCCAGTTCATGTAACGTAAAGATAGATAAACAAACTAAATTGCAAACGGTCAAAACCTTTAATTTTACACATTAATATATATAAAAGAAAAAAAAAGATTATTCCTTTTACTAGGTGATAGTTAATAATTTTTATTTTATTATTAATTATATTTAGCAAAATTTAAGTTATTTCTTAATAAATAACATTGAAAATAAAAAAAAAATATTCAATTAAATACTTATCAATTCATCTTAAAAAGCTTCATATAATATACAATAATAAAAATGAGCCGTGGCCACATCGTTCGAGCCTAATGCCAAATAAGTTGACCGACGGTTTGAAATAAATTAATTTCCAGCTACAGAAACAATTTCAAATAATTTAAATGTATCTATTAATGCAATAAAAAACAGATATGGATATAACATAAATATTTTTAATTTTATTTTATTTATAATATATAAGTAGGAGGTCGTTATGAGGGGCTGGGTGACGTCATACAATTTTAAATTAAGAAAAAACTAATGAAGATGATTTTCCCGAGGATAAAATCAATACAAAGTGCATGATTTGTGGAGATATATAAAAAAATCGCCTCATGTGAAATTTGGTGTGAAAATAACCTTTCCCTTCCTATCGTCGATCGCTAATACTACCACTTTCGGTTTTCGGATATACACCAAAAGTTGATCGATTCATCATACTGATGCATTAAGTAAATATACCAAATTTCATCAAAATCCGTTGAGCCGTTCAAGTTGTACATATCTATATAGACACACAACGGACGGACGGACGGACAGACATCATGCTAAAAATACTTTTTTCTGTTAACAAAATGCATGATACGTGGAGATATGTAAAAATCTCCACATTTGAAATTTGGTGTGAAAACATTTATAAACAGGACCCTTACTATCGTCGTTCGGTAAAAAAGACAAAAAGGGGATAGGGGAAAATTTACCAGCATTAAATGCTGAGTAAATGCAAAAATTGAATAATAATAATACATGCTTATTTCAAAACAAAATTTTTTACCAGTTTTTGCAAAATAAAATTAATAAAAATAAAGATAAAAAAGATTTGGTCCTTTTTTCCTCAAAAAAAAAAAATTAAAAAAAAAAAATAATGATTAGATTAGAGCAGATAAATACCATTTGTAAATAATGATGTATAATTATTATAATCATTAAAAAAAATAATCATACAATGATATTTAAAATAATATTGAAAATATTTTAATGTATTTATTGTATCATTTATAGAAAAACAATTATTTTGATTAATAAAATATAAAAATAACAAACATAATTTGATACTCATTTTGAAAGAAACTAAATGAATGAAATATAAAACATTTTATATATATATATATTGACCTAACGCGTTATTTTCTATTTATTTGTTTGGAATAATTTTGATGAAAAATAAAAAAAACGTGAAGAAGTAATAGAATTCATAAAGACATATAAGATAGATGTCATTAGGATATACTTAAGGGAAAATGATATATAAATTATTTAAAAAAAAAAATGAGAAATATAATTATATTGATTTTATTTTATATCATAAAATAGTTTTACATATTTTTCTATTAAACCTTTTCTTTCTAAATTTCTTTTCTCTTTTATTAAGTAGATATGTTTATCAATCTGAATTTCCATTTATCTAAAACTTTTTCGATCTATGATTAAATTACTAGAGTCTCGTAAAACCTCGTTTTACTTTTATTTAATTTAATTGAATTTCATTTGATTACTTTCCAATATGTTTAATCAAAAATCTATTTCAAATATTTCTATCAAAAAGAGAAAAATAAAAAAAAAAATTAAAATACAAAAAAAAAAAAAATAACTTGTATAAACGTTTTTCTCTTGCTATAAAAAGTATAAAATACTTTTTCTATAAGCCTGACAAAGTCTATGATTGAATTGCTTCATATATAAAGTTGGGCGAATGTAATTTTATTGATTTATGTATATGAAACATCAAGTCAAATTTTTGTAATAATAAAAATTTTATTAAAAAAAAAAACTGATAAATTATTAATACAAGAAATTAATCTTTAATTAATTTTCACTGTAATATTCCTACATCTTAGTCAGTGATGTATTGGTAAAATAAGAAATAAGGGAACGCATAGTGGGAGCAAAAAAGTCCTATTTACAGCAAACTATTTTTTTCAATATAAATTTTTATTTTTTCTTATACTTACTATACAAAATATTAACAAACACAAATAAGTTGACCTGTGGCCAGGTCCGAACCGACCGACGGTTTGAAGTAAATTAATTTCCAGCTACAGAAACAATTTCAAATAATTTTAATATATCTATTAATGTAATAAAAAACAAATAGGCATATAACATAAATATTTTTAATTTTATTTTATTTATAATATATATGTAAGACCAGACTGTGACGTCATATAATTTTAAATCAAGAAAAAACTAATAAATATGATTTTCCCGAGGATAAAACCAATACAAAGTGTATGATTCGTGGTGATATATAAAAAAATCTCCTCATGTGAAATTTGGTGTGAAAATAACCCTTCCCTTCCTATCGCCGATCGCTAATACTACCACTTCCGGTTTCCGGATTTGCACCAAAAGTTGATCAATTCATCCCAGTGATGGATTAAGTAAATATACCAAATTTCATCAAAATCGGTTGAGCCGTTCAGGCTGTACACATCTATACGGACGGACAGACGGACAGACGGACGGACAGACATCATGCTAAAAATACTTTTTTCTGTTTAGAAAATGCATGATTCGTGGAGATATGTAAAAATCTCCACATGTGAAATTTGGTGTGAAAACAATACCTCCCTTACTATCGTCGGTCGGTAAAAAGAAATTCTAACAGAAGATTTAAGTGGGGGTTGCCTGAGTACTAGAACTAGTTCCGGTTCTTAATATTTTTATGATGTAAAATGAACGAATTTATTATTAATTTTTAAAAATTTCATTTTTTATTTTTACCGTCAAAATTATGAAAGGTTTGCGGACGATGACCCGTCGATTGGGGGTATAAACTTGGCTTAGCGGTCGGACTCGAAAAATGTAAAAAAATGTAAAACTATGTAAAAAAAAATAATTTTTTATCAAAAATATCAATAATATATTTTTTTAATATTTTTATGATGTAAAATCAATGAATTTATTAGTTTTTTTTTAAAATTTCATTTTTTATTTTATATTTTGATTCGTGAAGATATGTAAAAATATCCACATGTAAAATTTGGTGTGAAAACAATACCCCCCTTACTATCGTCGGTCGGTAAAAAACAAGTCTTTCTTTCACGTGCCCTTTGAAAGGAAACTAACCCCTACTTCAATGACGCTCGACCTGATTAATTCATAATTCATAATTTTCATGTTATAAAATATTCTTTATAATTTTCTAAATGAAAATCTATCCTGAAATCAATATTTATGCTTAAGATGGCGTTGAAAAAAAATTAAAACACTCCAAAACTAAAGAAGTTACCTTTATTCGCTAATTTTATTTAATTGATTAATTATAATTCAATTATAATTATTCCATACTTTCTAGGGACCCATTTAAATATCTACAAAAATTTACAAAGTATAGCTCAATTTAAAGTTGATGATAAATTTGCAATTTTTCATTTGATCGAACCTGCAGACAGACATGAAGTGATGAAATTGATCAAAACGTTATAAAAATAGTAAATAGACTAAAATTGATTTTAGGTTCTTCAAAGACCGGGGCAATTTTTTTTATAATAAAAATCATCCAAAATATCTTCAATATTTTATAAATAAAATAATTATTAATATTTAAATAAAAATACTTATTCATATTCTATTTTAAATTTATAATTTTTTGATTGAGCACTTTTTTAAAAATTTTATAAAGATATCAATTATCAATCTTGGTTTCACCATTGCATAGAAAGTCAGGTACATATGTTGCAATGCCATCTCTCTTGTCGGATCACAAAACTCAAAATCCTCAATGATTTATAATTTCTCTAATAATTTAACTTGTCTGACGTCACGAGATATTTGAACAACTTACCTTTGTTGTTTTAGTGTGGAAGATCTAAGTACTTAAAGCTCTTTTAGAAACAATTATAAGTGATGCTTCGAAATTACATTCAAATTTCTAAAACAAATTAGTTTAAGAAAGTTCCAACAGGTGACACCAACGTTGTTCTACATGGATAGTATTTATACAAAGAATAACATGGAAAAATATTTAGTTTTTAAAACTTGTAAAACTTAAAAATTATTTGAGAATTAAAAAATCTTTATCGATTTATATGAAAAAAAGATTAGCCCATGATTATTCTATTTTCTTCATATAATTTTAAATATTTTATTAACTATTGAAAAGAACTGATAAAACCCATTGAATAAGATTATTATTTTGAAATAGATGAAAAATTAAAAAAAAAATTTAATGGATCTTCTATCTAAATAAGGATGTGAATAGTTTTTGTTGTAAAAAATTAAAATTAGGTTCTAGGTATCCAAACATTTTTAAATTAAATTACTTTATCACATTTAATTTTTTTTTTCATTTCATTATTTTCTTTTGTTTTTTCGGTTTAAATAAAACTAGTATCTTCTAATATCTTTGTTTTTTAAATTTCCCATAAAATCTTAGAAATTAATTCTTGAACTTGTTAAAAGTACCTCTGTGTATAGTGATGGGAAAATGAGAACACCAGTCTAGCTAGTGCAGTGCCTTAATACGTGAACAGCAATAATATATAAATCAAAATTAAAGAAATTAATTCTTAATTCTAATTTAATTTTAAATGATTGACAGATTTATATTTTTATGTTATTATTCTTTCATTTTGATTCACATATTAAAGCTGTTGAGAAAAGCGCTACACTAGCTAAAGTGTGGTATTCTCTTTTTCCCGTCACTGTACAATTATCAAATGTTCAAAATATAAGAAATCGTAAGAAATCATAAGAAATCAACACCAAAAGCATTAAAATTGACCTTCATCTAATATTACTAGGGCAAGGATTTATATTAACTAATTTTTAGCTTTTCGAATTAATAATGTATTTCATATATTCTTTCTATATTAAGAATTTAAAAATTATTTTTGTCGAGAAATAAAAAATAAGTATAATTTCTCAGAAATTAAAAATGTCGAGAAATCAAATACACTAGATATGAGTAACATAAACACACACTTTACAATTAAAAAAAAAAGCCAAATAAATATTTATACCCATGAAAACAATTGTTTCATTAAAAAATGTTTTGTTCTAATTGATTGAAATTAATTTGTTGAAATCACATATTGACAAAAAGAGTTTCATCAATATTAAAAACAATATTATTTTATCTAAAGATTAAATGCAAATGCAATGTTGAAGTAAAAAGTTAAAAGGACAAAATAGGAGGAGGGTGAAGAATATCTTCATATTCAGTTTATCCACCACTGTTTTATCAATTGAAAAATTGATTTCATATTTCATTCATTTTTTTTCCAAATATTTATTTATAATGGTGGTGCGTAAACTATTGCATTTGACCTCTAGATAAAATAATAGTAACGTTTTTAATATTCATGAAATTATTTTTGTGAATTTGCGTTTATATATAATATGATAAATAAAAGAAAACAAATTTTGATTTGAACCATTTTAAAATCGTGTATATCTGTGATAAATATTATAAATTAAAAAATTATTCCTTGAGACTATTTTTTTCATTCAATTATATATATTATATATATATAATATTTGCGCTAAGGAAAATAAAGACAAAATATTTATACAATTATATATATATATATGTATATACATATAAATAATAGATACAAATAAAAAGTTCCTCTATATTAAAAGAACAATTGTCATTTCAATTTTGATTTTAATAAAAATAAACAAAATATTAAGTTATCTATATATTACTAGAAATATATATTATTTGTCCAAAAAGTATTTAAAAAAAAATTTAATGCATAGTAAAAAACAAAAACAAAATAAATTTTAAAATTAATAAAAGATTTATAATATAAATATAAATAATTTTATATTAAATGAAATGATAAGAATGATTTTATAGATAGAGGAACTAATAAAAATAATTTAACGAAAAAAGTATCTATTTTATTATAATAATTGAAAAATATCGAAATGATTATAGTTGATTTTTTTTGTTGTTTAAATAGATTAAACTTTTTCAGCAGAACACATTCATATATAATATTATATAATAATAATAATAATAATAATAAATCATAGGATGAAGAATATTATTATTAATATGATTATTCAGCTGAAAATTACAATACATAAATCTTTGTATATAAAATGAAATAAAATAAATATTTGTTTTTTTTTATTTTTATTATTTTTTTTTTAATTTTTAATTTTATTTGTATTCAATATTTTACACTAAAATTTGAATTATTTGATTGACTATCTTGTGATGATGCATCTTCGAGACAAGATTTGAAAGAAGAAGAAAAAAAAAAGAAAAAAAAAAAAGATAAAAAAGATGATTATGTGAGATGGCAGATGTTTTTTTTTGTTTATTTGTTGAAATATAGTCTCTGGTGTTTTTGATTTAACTTAAACGCATGTTATTTTTTTCATGTGTTGTCAGTTGGAAATATAATTTTCCTTGTCCTGAAGAGTAGCCCCCGATGAAGCTACTGAACTTGGAACACCAGCAGGGGTTGTCGTGGCCGATGGAGATCGAAATGCTTGTGCATACGGAAATCTCTGACGGCATGCTGACTCGTATTGAGTCACATCATTAGGACAAGAACCAAACTCGCCTTGGCGTAGGGCTTTTAACACTCGTGTACAATTATTAAGTGTCACACCTGTCATTGAATCATCTAATCGAGTGACAAGTTCAATAGCTGACTCTTGTTTCGAGGAATCAAGCAAATAATTCATTTTACCACCTAAAAAAAAATAAATATATAAATAATCAATTAAAACTATTCATATTAGCAAATATGAAATTAGATAAAAAAAACAAACAATAAACCAACCTTGGAATAAATGTTCTAAAGAGTTGGGATGGTTATTAAGAAACTCCTGGTTCATTTGTTGAGCATCACGGCCTTTGAACAGTGGCTCTAGTTGTTGCTCAAGAACAAGTGAAACTCTGGAGTCAAGGGAATCAGCCCATTCATCCATTAATAAACGAAGACGTACGATACATGCATGAAGTTCAGGATGATCAGGACATGTTCGATGGGCCCGACGAACAGATTGTAGCATTAATAAAGGACGTTCTTAAAAAAAAACAAGAAAAACATCATTTTATTCAAAATAATATATTATTAATTATATATATGAAGAATAAACTTACTTTTCCTTGAATAAATTTCAAATGCCATTAAATGGGTTTCTATCCGATTTGCAGCTAATGTTTGAAGTGGTTGTAGGAACTTAATTGCTTGCTCTAAGGGTTCCTCTACCTAAAAATAAGTTAAATAAATAATTGAACTATTTAATTATTTAATGCAATTAGGAACATTGCACTACATTCAATTGATAATTTATATTTATATTTCCAATCAAAATCATTTAAAAATTGATATTGGCAGATAAATTTACAAATATTCTTCTTATTACGGATTATTATTAAATTAATTCGACATTTAATCTAATTAAATAAAAAAAGATTCTTTGATTTATATATAATAATAAATGTTAACAAATTTTTCAATAATTTTTTTAATAAATGAAATAATAAATAACAGAAATAATATATAATAAACATTAATATAACATTTAATATTTTTTTAATTTGTTTTTTTTTTGAAAAGTAAGTTAATTTATTAAATAATTATTTCTCTTGGTATTAATAACAACTATTGTATAAAAATCATGATATATTAATATATTTATGTTATTTATGTGCAAATCTTCTAAAGGTTTTAAGAAATTGTTTTGTTTTTTAATTTAATTTAGTTTTACTGGCCAGCCATCAAGAATTAAGCCTATTTTTAGATGGTATTTATTTTAAATATGATGTCAAGTTAAATAATTATTATAAAAAAATTTTGAAAGTGGCGAGTTTCGAACCTTTGACAATCTTATTAAGGCAAGAAAAGTTATAATATATTGTTTTATTAATTAGTTCATATAATATAATTAAATTAATATATCTATCTATAATTTTTATTTTATTTTTTATATTCCCAGTTATCTTTAAAATGTTTTTCTTATATTTTCATTTTTCATGAATAAATTTAAAAAAATATAAAATCACGAATCATTTCAATTCAGAAAGTTATCTTTTTATAGTAAAAAATGTAATTTAGAAATAATTAGAAAAAATAATAGTTGTTATTATTATAGTACTTTTTTATAAGAAATCTTGTTTTTTTTTAATTGAAAGGAAAGAAAAGTTTAATGAACTGAAACGATATTAAAATTCAATAATATATATATATAAAAGAGCATTTATAAATATATTTTAATAGATCTTGTTTTATATCAAGACAAGATTCATATATTAGAAAATTTTATAATTAAAAGTAGAATAAGTTTAATTAAAATATTTCAAGTTCCGGGGTTAATTAATTGGTTTATTATTATTACCTTTCATCTATATATATTATATAATTTCGAAAAAAGTCTTATAATCATCATTTAGATAAAATTTTGTGAAATTTGATATACAATTTGAAAATCTGATATCAGAGACAAAAGATAAAATAAAATCTAAAACAGAATTAATTCATATTTACCATCAAACTTAATACATTATATATATATTATATATATATATATAATATATCTTATAAATTAATAAAAAAAGAAGAAATGTTTTATCTACATTTGCATTAAAAACAACATTTTTATATTTTAAATGAAAAATCGAAACTCAACAGTTCAATAATTTTAATAATAATAATATATATTATGAAATAATTAATTCTAATGATGGTATCAATCACGATGTGGACCAATAAAATTAGCATTAAAAAAATTGCAAAAAGTATTAATTAGTGAGTCATTTAGGATGGAGGTGGGAGTGGGTAGTGGGAAGTGGAAGGGGGAAAACGATAAAAAAATAAAATAATAAATATATATCAAAAATTACTTTGGCTAGTTTATCTGGAATCAATTCGTCTTGTTGAGGTGCGTCTGGTTCTGCATCACTTTGTCTCGAGGCCTTATTATGCTGATCTCTCTTTTCTTGTGCCTGTGCTGCTTGGAGCCTTTCAAGTTCCGCTTTCCGTTGCGCCTTGCGTTGTTTATTACGGAACTTTTTAAGTTCACCGGGCGCGAGGTTTTCTAATAACAAAAATAAATAAATATTTATTAAATTAACATAATGTTGATATATTGAAATAATAATTTTAAATATTTTAAAAATAGGCAGATAATATTGAGAGGTGTGAGGGAGTTGGGAGAGAATCGGAGTTGGATGGAAATAGCTTAGGATAAGTACGTTTGGAGAATTGTGGATACTGTCAGGTTCCGATAAGTAGATTAAAAATGTTTCAATTAAATTTTTAATTATGAAGGAGGTTTATGGACACAACAAATGTTATTTATATGTTTATAAATATTTTTTTTAATAATCTCTCTTAAATTTCTAAAACTTATAATAAACTATTATTTTTCCTGATGAATCATAATGGTTATTATATCTATGTATTTATTATATTTAAAGATAATATATAATCTAATATTATATTAAAATAAAGATAATCTAGATTTTGTTGAGATTCATTTTTCTATTACATAAAAAAATTTTTTTAAAAAAATCTCAATGTTATCTAATATTTTTATGATATATTATGAATTACAATAAAAATTCTCTGAGGTTGAACCGATTTTGCTTAAAATTGATCACGGAGAAAGCATATTATTTGGATTGGTATCAAGAATTTCTTAAATATCTTTATAAAAAATCAAACAAAATTGACGATTAAGCAATTGGAAGGTAAATTATTATTATTATATATTGGAAATATTCTGTTATAGGTAATAATTTAATTTATACTTAATATTTTATTATATATATTATATAGAAAAATTAAATTAACATTTATTATAATAAAATATCCTTCTATCTTAGTAGTTGATGATCATTGAAGTCAAGGATCATTTTTTTTTCTTAATATTCAATCATTTAGTATTTACAAATATATTTATCCAATATAAATATAAGACTTCTCTAATATATAGTTATTAAAATTAATAAATTATATATATATATCTGTTGCCATTGTAGAAATATATATGATATTGTATAATAATAAATAATTATTATGATGGTCATATTTAATTATTTTTTTAAATAAAAATTTGTTAAAATTAATGTTATCATAATACATCAATCAAATTTGGTTATTTAATTCAATGCCAGTCAGGTACAATTGTAAGTTAAAATTTCTCTTTGAATGATTCTTAGTAAAGTAAAATTTTGGCAAATAGAAAATAGAAACGAGACTTATTTGCATTTTTAATAATAACACGAAAGAGAAGTTAAATGGTAATTATACAAATGCTATCAAATTATAGGAAATTTATTATTTAGTTAATTTCTTTTAAAAATAATATTGTAATTAGGCGAAATTGGGATTTGTTTCTCCTGGACATTTACGTGTATATTAACGATATTTAAGAAAATTACATTTCACTCCTTCACAAAATACTAATTTATTTCTGATAATAATGTATTATTATTATATATATATATATATATATATATATATATATATATGGTCCATTTACAAGGCTGATATTAAAAAAAAAATATTATATAACAATAATCTTAAAATCAACAAAAATAATTTATTGAAAAAGGTGAAATAAATTTTATATATAAAAAAAATCAAAAACTATTTGGTATAAATTTTAGTTTATCAGTATAACAATTCTATTTTGAGGGTCTCTCCATTGAGTAGAAATTCCATGGGCCTTGAGAGAGGTTCCATTTAGAAATAGTAATCAAGATCCAAGAACAATGTTTGTTTTGCCTTTCTTCATGCTTTCTGCTTATCTAACCAAAAACATTAATTTTGTCATTATATTACGAGCAGAGCAGTAATTTTCTACTTTTTTTGTTACTAGTGATGTTTCACAAACGTTTAATTATAAATAAAAAAAAAAATATGAAAGCATATTAAAGGATAGATAGATCTATTTTATATCAAAAAATAGATTTAATTGGAATAAAACAGTGATTCTCAACCACTGTGCAGAGGCACTTTTGTGTGCCGAGAGATTTTCAAAAGTGTGCCGCCAAATTATTACAATTATTAAATTATTTTTTTCTAAATTTTTTCAATTTGGTTCTAAAAAAAGGCAAAACGTTTTTGGGACTAGGCTCTTAAACATTTCCGACTCTTTTTTTTTATAAATTTTTTCAATATTGTTCTAAAAAATAAAAAAGGAAACCGTTTTTGGGACCACTTTTTTCACTATGGTAAATTTATCTTTTTCTTTGTGTGCCGCCAAATTTTTAAACCGTTAAAAGTGTGCCGCGGTAAAAAAAAGGTTGAGAATCACTGGAATAGACAATAGTTAAAAACAAAAGTAAATCGGTATTTTCTGTTTCAAATATTTTCAATAAAATCTTTGAAATTTATAAAAAAAAAATTGTCTTAATTTTAAAAACTATACATATTTCTCCAGTCTAATTTTAGTATCAATAAATCAATAAATGGTGTATTATATTAATTTGTTGGTATGGCCTCAGTATATAAATATAAATTTCATAATTTTTCATATTTAGTTAATTTGTGGTGAGATTCTACCAGCGTGGTAGTATTAATTAGTAGTTAATTTGACCGGTTTGTTGGCGTTTTCATAATATCCTCATCCGTTTAAGGTGGTTTTCACTAAGCATCAACCGGATAACGTCCTCCTCCTCCTCCCTTGGTTATTCATTTCAATAAGCAACATTGATCGACAATCTTTCATATATGAATACTATTTTCCACCTCCTCACCTCTACACACACACGCATAGAACCCCCCCTCCCCACCCATACTTAGACCTTTCTCTCCAATATATTCACATTTCTTTTATATTTCTCATTTCAATCGATATATCAATAATAGGAAAAAAAAAAAATATTTGAATAATTTGAATTGGAAATATAGTCATAATATAAGTTTAATAAAATACAAAACCCCCTTCCCACTCATTTTTCATCCTCTCCTATTTTAGATTTTAATGCATTTCCTCATTTCACATGTTATAATTATGTCCGTTTTAAGATATTTTCTACTTTTAATATCCTTCCATTCGTTTATATATATAAAACTGTAATAATAATTATTAAAAGATTAAAATCATAATTACTAGAACACCAATATAATATTGTTCTCTATCTATAAAGATTGTAAGATTAAAATCAAAAATATATAATTGATTTTTTTAATAATAATTCTAGATCATTTTCAATCACATTTAATTTTATGGATTTTTTTTATGGGATGAAAAGATACAAGCAATTACTCTTTTATATATATCGAGAAGGAAAGATGGTCTATATATATAAGAAATAAATTGACGGGAGTGCATCATACTATACTTTCATTAATAATAAAATAATAATAATAATAATATATATTAAATAAATATGTTTGCAATTAAAAAAAAAACAAACAAAATTACAAACAAATTAATATCAAAAGTATTAATAATATTTACAGTTAAAAGAAATATGATTTAATTAAAAACATTTTCATTTATTTAAATCTTTACTATATTTACTCAAACACACCGTAATAATACTTATTAGAATATTATTTTTGATCTGCCCTTTTTTTAAGTAAAAAAAAAAAAAATTGAAATATGTAAATTACAAATAATAGTTGAATGGTTAGTATTTTAAATGATATAAATTCTTAATTAATTTTATTATCTAAATACTATTATACTGATAAATATAGTGTGCATGTCTTTCTAATGTTCCAAACTCCCAACTGAATATTTTTATAACTACCTTATATACTAGGTTGTTCAATAAGTTTTTATTTGTAAAAATTACTTTATTTTTCTCTCAGGGTAGATTCCCTCAACTTCAATACATTTATCCCAACGGTCTTCTAATTTATGGATCCATTGACTGTAGTGGTTTTCCGGCAGCTCTGCTAAATAACTCTTAGTTTGAAGAAAATTGTTAGAGGTCTGGAAAGAGCCAGAAGTCGCGGAGGGAGCTAAATCTGGCGAATAGGCTGGATGTTACAACAATTCGTACTTCAATTCAGTTATTTTAGCAATGGTGTTTCTGCGGCACCCATTTTGCACATAGTTTTTTGAAACCCAAATTAACACTCAAAATTTTGCTTACAATGCCCAATAAAATGCTTAAAGCCTCTGTTAAATCTCTTTCAGTCAATCGACGGTCTTCCAATACTATATCTTGTATTTTTCGTTGATATTGACGAATAGATGGCGCTCCGTAAATTTATTGAACAACCTGGTACTTATATATCTTTATTCTTTTAATTCATATTTCTAGTAAAATATTAAATAAATTATGCAATATATAATTTAAGATTAGAAGGAATGTATGATAAACGGTCATTATAATCGGCATAGCCCCTAACCCATTAATTCCGAAGAAATTTATTTATTTATTTAAAAATTTATTTTGATAATTTTTTTACTTATTTAATTATATACTTATTGTAAAAGAAAAATCTATCAATAATAATTATGCGAATTTGATATGGTTTAATTTTTATTTCCATTCACCAAATGAGTTTGACAATCGAAATTTCATAGACCTGCCGGTTCTACGGTTGATTGCATGCCTGTAGGACGATTTCACTAAGTAATGAAATGTTATTCCTATTATGTATGTATATTTAAAAAAACTAAAACATTTATTAATATTATTATTAATTATTTCATATTTAAAAACTTATAATATATATATATATATATATATATATTATTATATTATTATACTAGCAAAAATTGTATATATAGAATTATTTGGATTTTTGAAATATTAAACCGCTCGAAGGATTTTTTTGAAATTCACACCATAGACAATATAAAAAAAAATCGATCTGTTTAGGTATCAGCCTCGGGAAAAATTATCTTTGTTAGTTTTTTCTTAATTTAAAATAGACATTTTAATAATAAAAAAATGGCGCCAGGTCAGCGCTTCCTTAAATACAAAATATTATAAAAAAAATAAAATTAAAAATATTTATTTTAATAATATTTTGTAATCAAATTACAAAATGTATATTATGTTATATCCACAGGCCATACTTTTCTGTCTTTCAGTGTATTAATACGTACATTTAAGGGCTGTATAATGTATGACTATATTTTATTTAATTTATATTCTTTTAAATGATTTGAAATTGTGAAACATTTTGTCGTTTATTTATTTTAAATAATAATCTTAATCTTAAATATTCATATTTCATAAAGGAATAATTTTTTAAAGTACCGAGCCGCTGCTCGGTGTGTGTGAACCAGGTATATATATATATATATTACAAAATCAATAAACATTTATAAATGGACATTTATTATAAGATTATAAGTTTATTAGAGTTAATCCTGAGTTTCTGATTTCGATAACGAGGGTAGTTTGTACATCTCAATATTAAAATAAAAATAAAATAAATCTAAATAATTCAGACTAATTATAAATTTCATGCGTACAATTTCATTTTTTTAATATTATAATACAAAAAAAAAAAATTAAGCTATGAAAAGCAAGCTCGGTTTAGAAATGAATTGATAATTTTATGAAAAAGAAGTATTATTTTCATTAAAATAAATTTAATTAATATTTTTGAAAATTTTCACAATAGTAGACAATTTGAAATTTCTTAAACAAAATCTATATCTAAATTAATGTCATTATCAAATAAAAAAAAAATCTGGAGTGTCTCCACTCGACTATCTCGCAATTTGAATTGGATTAAATAACATATATTATATTTAAATTAAAATTAATTAATTAAATTATAAATTAAAATTAATAAATAATATTTATTAAATCAGCGCATGATTGGCTCTTTGTTGATGGCACCACGTCACGTGTCGGTGAGTGAGATTTGCTGTATTAAAAAATTAATTAGTACTTTCAGCGATTCAATCAAGCTGAAATTCTATATATAGCAGTTTTATACAATTTTCAATCATGTGAAAAATTATCAGACATATATCTTTATTTTTACGGTCACTTTAGAAGAAAAAACATCAAAATGTTGTAGGTAATGACCCTCTTTCGGTTGAGCTACATTTCTCAAAAGTGGGTAGAAAACTACCAATTTTGAATAATGCCCATGTACCAAATTTCATGATTCTAGCTCAAACCGTTTTTTCGTAATCTTGGCTACATTCATACACACACACACACACACATACATTTTTCTCAACCTTAGTGAAAATGATTCAGGAACCTTCAAAACGTATAAAAACATCAAAATCTCAACATCGAAAATTTTCGTGATCGCAATACTATCTCTTACGAGATACTAATGAAGGTAACAAATCATAAGAATGGAATGTACATAAAAAGAAATTAAAGAAAAAAAAAAAAAAAAAAGAAACGAAATCTTGCGGTTTCTTGTTTGTATATGCATTGGGCCGGCTGATCCGTCAATCGATCCCAATCTTAAGTGGAAGTGAATAAATAAAAAGCCTTTTGGCGATATCTAGAATAAGAAAGTCAATTTCAAATGTAAGTGTTGTATGTTATTTTTTTTATTTAATCAGGTTATATAGTAGAAGTGCATTTGTGATTCAATTCCAAGTGAAATTAACTTAATGTTTTTTTAAAAAAAGAAAAAAAAAAACAAATTAAGCTGAATATACAGTTGAGATTTATCTATCTCTCTGCCAAAACAAAGATACGATTTAGAAATGGACATAGAGGAAATGGGATTATTTGAAAAAAAAAATAGATTAAAAAAATAAGAAAAGAATATTTACTAATAATAAAAACATGAACATTTGTCATTATCTCAATTTCTTTTTACCCGATAACTATACTAACTTCATTTATGGTAAAGTAAAACCACTTGACTATTAAATAAGATATTATATAATTTTTTTTTGTTTCATATATGAATGTTATAATTCTAATTAAAATACAAATGATAATTATTTTTAAAACGATCGAAGTAAAGCTCCAAGCTGAAGAAATCGTTCATTCCTCGATCAATATAAAATAATAATCCTTTTAGGAATTCCTAAGAATTATTATAAAATAAAATGAAATATTTGTGATAATAATAAAGCAAATAATATATTTAATAAATTTAATAATTTCAATTCTAAAAGTAATCATTTAAATCAAAATCAAAATTATAATTAAATTTCTTATAATTGTTTTCAAAACTTTATTAGTTGCTGACGATATAGGAAGGGAAGGTATTGTTTTCACACCAAATTTCACATGTGGAGATTTTTACATATCTTCACGAATCATGCATTTTGTTAACAGAAAAGTATTTTTATCATCTGTCCGTCTGTACGTTGTGTATCCATATAGACGTGTATAGCTTAAGATTTTGATAAAATTTGATATATTTACTTAATGCATCAGTAGCATAAATTCATCAACTTTTGGTGTATATCCGGAAACCGGAAGTGGTAGTTTACAAAATATTAATTTTATATTCATTGTCGGAAATTTTTCACTTAAAATATAGCAGTAATTAATAATTGAGTAGTTAAATCAAAAATAAAAACTAAGATAATATAATTTAGTCATTCTAATTCAAATTTAAAAAATATATTATTTTTATATATAATTTATAGATATATAATGTACTTTGGTAATTAATTTATTTCAAATCGTCGGTCGGTTCTGTGCCTGGCCGCAGCTAATTTTTACCGACCGATGATAGTAAGGAAGGTATCGTTTTTCATGAAATTAATAAAATTTAAGTATCTATGATTTGAAAGTATTAAGAAAGAATTCACATTGATCTAATCTAAAATAAGTACAATGTTTTTGGAAATCAGCTAACTTAAAGAACACTCTTTTACATAATTAATTTTATTTTATTTTAATTTTTTTTTCTTTTTTTTTGAGGGTCATATTGATTGATTTGTCTGTGTGTAATCTGAATCAATTGAAAAGTGATCTTGGTTTTTCTTTTAAATAATAAAGGAGGTGCTAAATTTGGCCTTGGATTGACTTCTAGGTAAGTAATAATAAAAGCAAATACAATTATTATTTCCTATTGCAATATGACAGATAAATGGATTATATGATTTATAGGATTAATAATTCATTAATTTTTACTTTGAGAAAGAAAGAAAGAAAGAAATACTTTGGATGTCCCAGGCAGTAAAGTAAGAGTACTGGGATATGGAAATTGGGAACTCTTCCTTTGGTGGTTTATTTTTATTTCTATTTTTTAGTTATAGTTTAAATTCTGAAGTGACTTTATAGCATATTTTCTTTTATCGAATATAATACCAGTGCCCTCAAATTAATAAACGTGAATTACCATCATATAATTGTAAATAATAAATATTCCTATTCAAAAAATATATTCTATTATAGAAAGAAAAAGAGAGAAAGAGAAATAAATTAAAATTCACTCCAGCTTATTTAATTATATTATGAAATAAATATAAAGAATATAAATTCATTTTAATCTATTATTTTTTAAATATTAAATTATAAACACAGAATTAAATTAATAATAAATGACTATTGTTTTAATAAAAATTTTTATATAATAATAAATTAAGCTTTAAGCTTAATGAAGTGAATTTCTTCTTCTTTTGAAATTTATTAAATATAATGGTATAAATGTGTGTGGTTTTTAGCGAACCAATGTATAAATCCATTATCAATAATTGTCCTATTAAATAGTTTCGAATTCCAAAAGAATATAATTACCACATAGAAAGCCAAAGAATAATTTAACATATGCAAATATTTACATATATATATATATGGGGACCAAACGTCCCGTTTTTAGATGCTCTGTCCCATCGTCCCGAAAAATGTTTTCGGGGCAGCCTATTGTGTCCCGTTTTTTTTTTAAATTTTTTTAGGACATTACATACTTTATTTTCAATTTGGTTCTAAAAAAAAAGTAAAATGTTTTCTGGACTAAGCTCTTAAACATTTCCGATTTTTTTTTTCAAAATTTTTTCAATTTGGTTCTAAAAAAAAAAGGTAATCCCTTTGTCCCGGTTGTTGTTTTTGAAATATAGTCCCCTATATATCCCTATATATATATTTATATGAAGATTACTATAATTTAAGTAATAAAAATTTCTATTTCTCTCAGAAAATGACGCAAACTGGAATCAATCACGAGATCTGACAGATGTCATCAAAGCTGCATTGTATCACAGGGTGTTTCGATCGTAGATAAAATTTTAAAATATTTACATTTTTATAATAGCGTAGTCTCCAAAAAATAAATAAAATATGTTTTTTTTACTCATTGATCTGATAATATGAGCACAATTTGTAATCTATTTCAAAAGTAGTAAAATATCCAATTAGAGAGGCTAGCTGAAGAATTTTACTTTTCCCTCGTTCTTTTTGGAAATTGAACCCCTCCTCCAATCAATCCTTCACAGAATGTCGACATTTCATTTCAATTTCAACGGCTAATTTAATTTTATTTTTCTATTATATATATTTTAGGTACAATTGTTTTTTCCCATAAATAAAACACTTGCTTCTTCTTTAAAAATTAATCAAATGACCATACAATGGTAACATGTCCTTTTGATTTTATTTTTGAATATAGTTTAGCTTTAATATTTTTGAATAAATTATAAAACTGTTTAATGTTAAATAAATCTATTTATTATTATTACTAATATTATAATTATAATATTATTATGATATCTGTTTTTGTGAAAATATATTGTATATTTATTTATTTATTTAAATATAAATTAATATTTATACTTTTTGACATTTCCTCAATCATAATTTATAATCTATTACTATATTAATAATTTTTAACACTCCTCAATACATTATTCATTATATCCAATTTCTAAAATGATTTTCACTTCTTCTATCTAAAATGTATTAATATATATATATATATATATATATATATATATATATATATGTATAAAATATTGAAGGTCTGTTTATATTTTCATTTAATCTTTTGATATAAATTGATAACAGGACAGTTAGAGGGTCTCATTGTCCTTGTCCCAATTCACAAAGGTCCTTCATGTTTATTACATTTCTTTTGTTCAGAGTACAACTTTCTGCTTTCTTTTTACGACATACGAAACTTACAAATATTCCAAAAAAATAAATAAAACTCTAATCAAATTATTTCTATATATTATATAAGGTATATGTTTTTTCTTTTATTTAAAAAATAGGAATCTTTAAAAAAATAAAAAAAAAAACTTAGACACCCCTTTTTATCAATTTTATATTTAAGTGTTCAGATAAATTAACGGGAAATCCCTCTGATCTCAATGACTAGTAATCAATTTTTATTTTTATTGTATTTTATTAATGAATATATGCAAGTATTTAAATATTTATGTTTTATTAATGTTCGCCTTTATAATATAAATTTCAAATATTAATTAAAATAAATATATTAATAAATTAATTAATATTATTATTTTTTATTATGCTCAATTCGAAAGTAACAGAAAAGATTATTTTATTTTATTAATAGATGATAGAAATATATTAAATAAATTATATTTAATAAATAAATAAATAAATAAGTTGACCTGTGGCCAGGTCCGAACCGACCGACGGTTTGAAATAAATTAATTTCCAGCTACAGAAACAATTTCAAATAATTTTAATATATCTATTAATGTAATAAAAAACAGATATGGATACATAAATAATAAATATAAACATTTTTAATTTTATTTTATTTATAATATATATGCAAGACCAGGCTGTGACGTCATGAATGGCTGGATGACGTCATTTAATTTTAAATCAAGAAAAAACTAATAAAGATGATTTTTCTCGAGGATAAAACCAATACAAAGTGCATGATTCGTGGTGATATATAAAAAAATCTCCTTTGGTGTGAAAATAACCCTTTCCTTCCTATCGTCGATCGCTAATACTACCACTTCCGGTTTCCGGAATTGCACCAAAAGTTGATCAATTCATCCCACTGATGCATTAAGTAAATATACCAAATTTCATCAAAATCAGTTGAGCCGTTCAGGCTGTACACATCTATACGGACGGACGGACGGACAGACGGACGGACAGACATCATGCTAAAAATACTTTTTTCTGTTTAGAAAATGCATGATTCGTGGAGATATGTAAAAATCTCCACATGTGAAATTTGGTGTGAAAAAAATACCTCCCTTACTATCGTCGGTCGGTAAAAATAAGTTTAAATATATAGATTTATTGATTTAATAAATATATTTGACGAGAATATAGATTCAAATTATTCTTAACTAGAAAATAGATAATTTATCTACGTATTTATTGTATTATTTTATATCAGTTATTTTCAATAAAATTTTCATGAATGACTATCAATTAATATACATAAATATTTTAAAGAATTTCGAAAGAAAGTACTTATTTATTTATTTATTAATATTATTATTATTTTGTTATCATTCTAAAATATATTGTAAACCAATTGTTTGTCAATTGAATAAGAATGAAAGTAAACCATTTTTTTCTTTATATTCAAATATTTTAGAGAAATTTACCACAAACAGTGAAAAGCCTCACTACATCTGTGCTTTACATTTAAAAAATGAAATGAAGAAAAAAAAATCATCACCTTTCTTTCTAAACCAAATTAAAGAAAGTAGTAAATCAATTTAAAAATATAAAAATAAGCAATATAAACATTCAAACCTAATTCTCCTTTGAATTAGTTAAAATCATAAAATTCCTAATATCCTAAAATATAAATTAGTGATTAGGTTAATTATAATTAACACATATATAATATTTAAATTAAATTTAATTAAATTATAAACTAAGCATAATTAAATTGGATTAATTAGATAAAAATAATTAAATTTACAGTATAGGATTGTTATTCAATTAAATTAATTAATTAATTAACATATATTAAATTTAAATTAAAAACCTTTACCTTCATTTTTAGTCAAAATTTAAAAATTAAAAATATTCGCGTGTTTGGCTCTTTGTTGTTGATACCACATCACATACTGGCGCGTGATTGGCAGTCAACATGTTAAAAAAATTTAAAAAATTAATTCCGGTACATTCAGCGATTCAATCAAACTGAATTCTATATATAGCAGATTTATACAATTTTTATAATCATGAGAAAAAAACTATCAAATATATATCTTTATTTTTACGGTTAGTTTAGAGAAAAAAATGAAAACGTGGTAGGTAATGGTCCTCTTCCGAATGGGCTACATTTCTCAAAAGTTGATAGAAAACTACAAATTTTGAATAATGCCCGTGTACCCCATTTCATTATTCTAGCTCAAAACGTTTTTGCGTAATCTTGACTCCATACATAAACACAAACATAAGCGCACACACACATAGACATTTTTCTCTACCTTATAGTGACATGACTCAGGGGCTTTTAAAACGTATAAAAACATCAAAATCTTGAGACCGAAAATTTTCGTGATAGTTAAAAGGGAAAATTATTTTATAATAATAAAACAAAAATTATATATTATGATATATATATATATATATCAGTGATTCTCAACCTCTTTTTTACCGCGGCACACTTTTAACTGTTTAAAAATTTGGCGGCACAGAAAGAAAAAGATTAAGTGTAAAAGACATTTTCTTTTTTAATATATTGAAAAATTTTCTAAAAAAGTCGAAAATGTTTAAGGGCCTGATCGCAAAAACATTTTAATTTTTTTTTAAGAACCATATTGAAAAAAAAAAATGTTTTTTTAAAAAAGTAGGAAATGTTTAAAAGCCTGATCGCAAAAACATTTTACCTTTTTTTATATACATATAAAATAAATAAGTACTTTTTTCTAAATTTGAACTTTAGATTTGTAAAATTTGGCGGCAAATTTCGAAAATCTCGCGGCACACAAAAGTACCGCGGTATAGTGGTTGAGAATCACTGATATATATATATATATATACTATATATTTAATAAACAATTCAATTAAAAAAAAATAATAATTCTTTATTAAATTTTTGTTTAGTAGGAGGGAAAGGAGTTAAGTAGAGATAAAATGAATGTCTCTCTCCGATAAAGAGTGATAAATAAATGTAACATGGTCCTCCTATTGGGCAGGTAAATAGCAAGTGAACCGAACCGTTGAATGCGGATATAAAAGGGACGTCGGCGAGGAGGCCCTGCGGCTGATCACGATTGCTCTCAATTTGATTCGTGTGGTGCTCCAACGGGGCGGCACGCGCGGCAAGGACGGAGCCTTTGTGAATTGTGACCAATTCAAAACGACGCCCCACCCACTCCCTACTGCTACCTAATTATAAGGGTGGCACAACACCGTCTCCTTCTTACTCACCACAAACTCAGATTCAATCGTAAAAAAAAAAAAAATAATCAAAAACTATTATAGAGGAATAGATTCATATGGATATGGATTTCAAAAATAAAATATAAAGTAAGAGAAATCGACCGGAAATATACTTAAAAAGATTTTATTTATAATTTTAAATATATATCTCTATATATAAATAGGTATTACGGGAGAAATGTTCATAAATTAATTAATAAAAATTACTTTCTTACTAATAATAATCAAATTTAGTAAATTAATGAGTAAACTTATCTAACATTTAATGTAATTTAAAATATTTTATATATAGGAATAAATGAAAGTAAATTTTTTTATGATAAATATGATTGAAAAGATCCCTCTTCATGATACAAAAAGCTGGAGTGTCTCCACTTGGCAAGCTCGCAATTTGTGTGAATTATATTAAATAACTTATATTATATTTAAATTAAATTTAATTAATTATAAATTATAAATTAAAATTAACCCCTCAAGCCGAGAATTAAATTTTCCTATGTCGACTCTCCAGTGGGAATTAAATGAGCGAAAAATGCACTTTCTTGCACTCGTACCTAAAATAATTAATATCTCATAAACTACTCAACATAAATTTGTGAAATTTTCAAGAGATGTCAAGGGAAGATGGTTCTTTGTATAAAAAAAATAAATCAGCTTAGCTAGAAATTGAGTATTGAAGACTCTTCTTTGAAAAAAAACATTGTGTTCGAAAAAAAACAAACAAATAAGCTGAGCGACTATCTCGCAATTTGAATTGGATTAAATAACATATATTATATTTAAATCAAATTTAATTAATTAAAATTAAAATTAATAAATAATATTTATACCAGCAGTGTTAAGAAATTAATTCTGGTACTTTCAGCGATTCAATCAAGCTGAAATTCTATATATAGAATGCTATATATAGCAGTTTTAAACAATTTTTAATCATGTCAAAAACTATCAAACATATCTTTATTTTTACGGTCAGTATAGAGGAAAATTGATTGTAAATCGAAAAGTAATTTGAACGAAATAGAAATTAAATGAAATGATCAGTAAAACTACAGAGAAATAAAATTCTGATAATTTAATGTTTATTTATAATTTAATATAATAAATAATAATAATATAATATAATTTTATATAATCTATCTTTTCTATTTTATTATTATTTATATATCCAAATAGCCAGGACAAGCCGGCAAATGCCCGGAGTAGGGCAAATTTTGAAGGGTGCTGATATAAAAATAAAATATTTTTTTACGATCATTATTTTTGTGTAATTTTTCTTTATTTACTAGTTCTTGTATGATAGGTCGCCATATTTTTAAACCCTAGTACCGGCCCTGGTTATATAAAGAAAATAAATGAAAATAAAGAAATGGGGTAAAGAAATTGGGTAAAAAATGCTCTGAGGAGGAAACATTGACTATTGATTGAATAAGAATGAATTGAAATGTTGATTTATGACACATTTCATTTGCGTAATCTTGTCTACATACATACACATATACATTTTTCTCAACCTTATTGAAAATGATTCAGGAACCCTCAAAAACATCAAATTTTCGAGATAGTAAAAATGGACATTAAAATTTATATTTAAAAAAAAAACTGCAAAATTGAAATTTGCTTTATCTCCAAACTAATAAAAAACAATATTAAAAGAATTATGAGGAAAATTTATCAAAAATTATTTGTTTTATAGTAATTTTTGTCTCCCCTCTCTTTATATATCGTCTACTATGAAATGTTGGAACAATGTTTTCGCCGATAAACTATAGAAGTTCTAATGATGGAATTATGAAGCTACCCGAAAAATTACAAAAGATCATTGATAATAATGGACAATATATACTTAAATACAATTTGATAAACTTAGAGCAAACTTTCATTTTTGTTACTAATCAACCCAAATGGATGTTTCCACTTCCTCAAATTTTTGAGTCCAATATATATATATATATATATATATATATATATATATATATATGAATGTGTATATGTCTGTAAGTGTCCTAGAGAGAGACTAGATACAATCGATTATCTAATAACAAACGAAAAAAAATGATTTTTTTATTAGTCTCGCGGAAATATTTATAATTCAATAGTTTCTGGTTCACTGAGCAGCCACTCGGTGCCCTAGAAATTATATCTGGGAACTCAAATGTATGTAGATGTGAGTTTAGTATGTAAATTGCTTATAATTGTTTGTAATTTATATATTGTTTTAAATTTCAAGTCTATTCAGGAATATTGTCAAAAATCAAAATTATATTAACAATCTATACTCAATTCTTCTATAATATATTCTATTTTATAATATATATTTAATTATATCTTCCTCAATGTACAATTCAAAATATATTTAATATTCAAAGTTTGAAATTAATTTCTGGTTTAAAAATTTATTTATGTAATTATGCCTTCATGTGTTCAAATAAGTTGTCTTTTTTCCGTCTGATAATGAATTCAAATTTAAAATGAATTCTATTAATTCTTGAGATTATTAAAAGAATATAAATTTGAAATTCGATTTCTAAATAAGAATCAAATCATTTATTCCATTAGTTATCAATTTACTTAATTGAAAAATAAATTTATTCACTCGCTTATTTTAGAAATAAGATATTGTAATATTTTTCTTTAATTATTACAGGGTTATGCATTAATATAAAGAAAATGATTCATTAAAATAAATAAAATTATTCATTAATATAAATAAAATTATTAAATAATATAAATAAAATCAAAATAAATTTAAACAAAGCTTTATTTAAGTTTTATATACAAACTAATACAATTTAAAAATAGCTATAAAACATTTTCAATATTTTTTTTTATTTAGAATTAGTTTTTTTTATTTTAATGAATAATTTTATTTATATTTATGAATCATTTTCTTTATATTAGTGCATAACCCTGTATTTTAAAAGAAACCAGACATTGTTTTAAAAGACATATATATATATATATAATATTATTATATTTATAAAAATAATGTGAATGCATTTAAAGATCAGAAAGAGAATTTTTGCTAGTGTAATAAGATAAAAATCAATAGAAAGGGTATAGAAAATTCAAGGGAGAAGAATATATTAAATGTAGAAATAGATTTGCAGGGAAATATTAATAATTATTAAATGTAGAAATGATTTGCAGTCAGCCTTGATACCTTGAAGCGAATATAATTGGCTTTATATAACTGCACTTATTATTTAATAAGAGAAGACAATATAAAATAAAAAAAATGTTAACTTATAAAAAGTAGAAGGAACGTTTCCTTTAATTATCATTACCTATATCAACAAATTCCAGAGCTTGCACAGGTCATTGACAACATTAATAACATCATTATTTTATGAGTGTAGCTATATTGTTCTATATATTTTTAGAAATTAATTTATATATGATATATTCTGGTCATATGTATATATTTTTATTATAATACTTTCATTTGTTATTTTTGACCGTCTCTGGGTCATTGAGTCATTCTTTTACTCTCCATTTTATATATACATTCTTTTTGCATATTCGTTTTTGTATTCAAATTATCTGACTATATTATTCTAAAGGTTATTTATAAAATGCAAAACAAAGTTAATTATTTTCTTAAAATTAAAATTCCAGTGATTAATTAATTATATAAATTGGTTGATTTACCATTTTTGACTTGATCTTAAAACCTCACGCACACCTACATTCATCAAGTTTTCATCATAGTTTATCATAAATAAAAAAAGGCGTGATCTCTCTTGTCCTATTTTTATTTTAGTAATTAAAGAAATTTTTATTATAATAGAAAAAATGGTATATATAAATACATATATGTATATATAATTGTATTTTTGAAATATTAAACCGCTCGAAGGATTTTTGGAAATTCACACCATAGATAATTTTTATAAAGAAAAATAATCTTTATTAGTTTTTTCTTAATTTAAAATAAGAAATTTAAATGAAGTCAGAAACTACGTCAGACAGCGCTTCCTTAAATACAAAATATTATAAATAAAATAAAATTTAAAATATTTATGTTGTATCTATATCTGTCTTTCAGTGCATTAATAAGTACTATTAAATTATTTGAATTTGTTTCAAAACGTTTATTAGTTTTTTCTTAATTTAAAATAGGAAATTTAAATGACGTCAGCAACTACGTCAGACAGTGCTTCCTTAAATACAAAATATTATCAATATAAATAAAATAAAATCACGAAATAGATATTATGTTATATCCATAGGCCATATTGTTTTGTCTTTCAGTGCATTAATACTTAAGTTAAAGGGATGTATGTTTTATGACTATTATTTTTTTAATTTATGTTCTTTTAAGTTATTTGAACGGCGGCTTATTGAACAAGGTATTAATATTATCAGCCAAACAAGAAAATAATGAATATTTTTTTTAATGACCGAGCGGCGACTCGGTGAACCAGGTATATATATATATTAGCTTAATATCATTGTATTTATGTTTATAAATAGAAAAATTTATACTGATCTATTCGTCAATGTGGAGGTTTTAAACCACAGCAACGTTATTCCTTCAAAAGTCCTAAACCATCTCCTCAATCAATTCCTATCTTGTCTCGAATTTCTTCACATCTTCCTTTATATAGTTTACCTACCACATCTTTAGTAAACCCACCGGTCGTTGCCTAATTTATTTAGTAAAATTTATATATATTTATTATTCTTTTTTTTAATGACAATCAAATTATTAGTATTTATTTATTTTAACGCTTGATAGATTGTTACATATTTCGATTTCAATTTAAGAATTTCATAATTACGAAATAGAGGATATGGCAATCACCCAGGAGCAGATCCGCATGTCTGTTCGTATTTTACTATTTATTTATTATTATTATTTTTTTATTTTTGTTATCTAACAAAATGAATTAATTAACAATGCTACTTACCAAAGAAATATATATATCATCCAGTTACATCAGTTATATTTGTGTAAAATTTCACTCACAACCATCTTTTTAAATTAATTATTTTATTTTTTTAATATCATTATTAGATATCAAATTTGGTATTAATAATTATCAATAATAAAGATGTGGTTATACTGAAAAAAGGGTTAAGACAGTAATCATGAATGAATTTTAGTTATAATATTAATGTTTATTTCAGATTTAGAAATCGATTTCTATATTAAGTTATTTTAATTATCTAAAAGGAAGGTCTATATCTATAGGACTAAAAATATGACTAGTGTACTGATAATGAATTATCAATCTCTAAAAAATGAAAAGAAAGGGCGTTAATAAAATAATAATGATAAAATTCTGGCTAAACTGAATATTTAAAAAGAATTTTGGTCTATTCCCCAAAAATAAGGTATATTTTTAATGGGATTGATAAGGTAATTATTCGGCATTGAAAGCTTATTTAGGAATTTTAAGGTACAGAGTATTGAGAAGAGAGATAAAAGAAGAATTAAAACAACCAAAAATTAAACTATACTAACTAAAACAGAAAATACAACAAAGAATAATTGTTTTTCTTTAATCGAATTATTGATTCGTAATTTGTGAATCTGAATAGAACCCAGTAATTGTTTAGTCTAACCGATGTATGATGGATTCGAATAAAACTTTACCAGTAGATTCCTTTTTTGATTAAAAATAAACTTTCTTTAAGAAGTATGTGGCGGTCGCTTCTAGTTTACGAGATAAAAATTATTAAAGTTAGCATATAAATCCATTGATATTCTATTTAGCTACCATGTTTTATTATTCGACCACCAAAGAGTTCCACTAATTTTCTGCTTATTTTTTTATAAGTTCGGTTTGGATATAAAAAAAAATAAAAAATTACTTGATTAAATAATTTTCCTATATCCAAACCGAACTTATAAAAACCGAAAATTAGAGAATTAGTCTAGTGATACCTAAACTAAAAAAAAAAAGGTAAGATGATTTTGTGGGGAAACTTTTGAACATTTTCGATTATTTTTAAAATTTTGAACATTTTTTTAAAATTTTTTAAATTTGGCTCTAAAAAAGGGTTAAACGTTTTCTGGACTAAGCTTTTGAACATTTCGTACTTTTTTCAAAATTTTGACAATTTGCTTCTAAAAAAAAGGTAAACCGTTTGTCCCGGTTTGGTGTTTTCGAAATATGGTCACTCTAATTAAGGGAGCCGCGGAAAAAATCCGATGTATTATGGGAGCCGTATACCGAAAAAGTTTGGGAACCTCTGAATTAGTCAATTAAACATTATTAAATGGCTGCTCAATCATAACTAGTTTATATGCAAATGTTAATAATTTTTATCTCGTAAACTAGAAGCGACCGCCACATACTGCTTAAAGAAAGTTTGTTTGAAATGAAATAAGGAATCTACTGGTAAAGTTTTATCAAAATCCATCATACATCGGTTAGAATAAACAATTACCAGAAGATCTAATAGTCCAGTGCATAATAGAAATTTTTTTTTTTTTTTAAGATGAAGTTATAATGAAGAAAAAATTATCTGTATCCTTTTAATGGAAAAGAGTTGTGTATATTTGGGACATAATATATAAATGCATAAAAATAATTTTGAAATAATATATTACATTTTTTTTATAAATTATAATTAATTAAAGATGTAAATAAATTAAAATGACCCCTAAATTATAATATTTTTTTTTTAAGAGGTTTTACGTTTATTTAATAGATAATAACTAAAGTGCTAGATTAAGATGATAACGATGCTAATGATAGTGCTAATGTTTCTTCAAGTATCATTTTAACCAAGCACGAATCAACAAGAGTGAAATTGAAATTTGAAACGTTAATTTTCACGTGAATTGTGTTATTCTAGTTTTTTAAATAATATTGAATGCCTTGATGACGAACAAAGAAGGTAAAGACCCCATTCTCACATCAGTGAATAAAACAACGGGAGACGACAAATGAACAAACGAAATTGCCAGTTGAGACACTCCAACTGAATACTTTACTAACGTACTTGGTTAACCAACTAACAAACGAAAGAGACATTCATATTCTTATTATGACTAAAATAGAATTTCAATTTTAATTCTTAAAATAGATACATTATTTTCAGACCAAAATTAATGGTTACATAAGCGAAAAAAAAAGAAAAGAAAATAGATATATAAATTTTAATAAATAATGATAGGGTTTTGAAGATACTTTAATATAAGATATCAATGAATAATAAATCATTTGAAAATAAAATAAAAATATACTATAAAACAGTGATTCCCAAACTGTGAGCCGAGAAAAAATTTTCTAATACTTAAAATTTTTGGTTCTAAAAAAAAGGTAAGATGTGGGCAAACTTTTGAACATTTTCGATTATTTTTAAATTTTTTTCAATATTGTTCTAAAAAAAAAAAAGAAAAGGTCAGATGATTTTGCGATGCTCTGAAACATTTCCGATGAAGGGAAGAAAAGTTTTCCAATTTTTCAAGAGAGTAAAAATAAAAATCGAATGTATTAAGGGAGCCTCGGAAAAAATACGATAATTTAGGGAGCCACAAACCAGAAAAGATTGGGAACCTCAGCTATAAACGAAAGAAAATCTATTCTTCAAAAAAATACAAATATTTATGAATTGTACTAGTAGTAACCCCAAATATAATTTATTTAATTAAAATATAATAATTCTAAAGTCAATATAACGTAATAATAGAAATTATTTCATTCACCAATAAATCGTTAAATCTATTTAGAATAATAATTAATATTAAAAGATATTAAAAATGTTTCTATTATCAAACTCACCTAGTATGTTTGTTTAATGTTCCACCTTCTAAATCATAGGTTCCCAAACTGTTGTGTCGTAGACCCCTTGCCATGTTTCTGGGTTTTGGGTAGACCCCCTAAATTGATTTTGATTTTTTATAAAAAAAATTTTTACCTTTTTTTACTATCTCGCTATTGCGATCACGAAAATTTTCAATGTCGAGATTTTGATGTTATACAAGTTTTGAAGGTTCCTGAATCATCATCATTAAGGTTGTGAAAAATGTCTCTCTCTCTCTCTGTGTGTATGTGTGTGTGTGTGTGTGTGTAGAGACAAGATTACGAAAAAACGGTTTCAGCTAGAATCATGAAATTTGGAATACAAAATTCATAGTTTTCTATCAACTTTTGAGAAATGTAGCTCAACCGAAAGAGGGTCATTACCTACAACGTTTTGATTTTTTTTCCCTCTAAAGTGACCGTAAAAATAAAGATATGTTTGATAGTTTTTCACATGATTAAAAATTGTATAAAACTGCTATATATAGAATTTCAGCTTGATTGAATCGGTGAAAGTACCGGAATTAATTTTTTAACACTGTAAATCAAGCGCCTGCACGTGACATGGTGTTATCAACAAAGAGCCAAACAAATATGTATTTATAATTAATTTAATTTAATTTAAATTTAATATATATGTTAATTAATCCAAATCAAATTTGCGAGATAGTCGAGTGGAGACACTCCAGATTTTTTCACAATAAAATAAGTTGGCCAAAAAATAAAATAATAAATAAATAAAATCACTTGGGTTATTAAACTACTTCACTTTAAATTAATTAAATATAAAATAATAATTAAATTATGTCTCTCTATTCGAACATTGAAAAAAATAATCACAGATATATCTTATTTATTGATTGTTTTTAATGGTATATTTCTTTGTTCCTCTTTTCCCAATCTTTCATTATCACCATTGGCTGCTTGATCGAATATTATATTTATATTAATATCTTATTAAAATAATAATGAAAGTGCCGGAATTAATTTTTTAACATTGCAAATCACGCGCCAACACGTGACGTGGTGCCATCAACAAAGAGCCAAATATGCGCTGATTTAATAAATATTATTTATTAATTTTAATTTATAATTTATAATTAATTAAATTTAATTTAAATATAATATATTATCTTATTTAATCCAATTCAAATTGCGAGATAATCGAGTGGAGACATAGATATATAGAGATATAGACCACTTTGGGAACCTGTTCTAAATGCTTAAATTATCATATATTTTATATTTAAATATTATAATACCAAAATTTAAACTTAATTTATTTGTAAAATAAAATAAACATTTTATTACAATTAGTATATTTTCAATAAATAAATTCCTAATGAAATATCGGATATTTTTATATTTTAATTATTAATTTATTATATGAATAATAATTTGAATAAAATATTAATATACTATAAAATAATTATATATATATATAAATAATTTTGAAACAATTCGATTCTACAAATATTAGTCAATAGAATAGTCAATCCCTAAAATAAAACAATAGTTAAACAATAAAAAAAGAACAATATTTAAATAGTATAATAGTATATAACCAACACCTCTAACAAACTTTAGTTATACCTTTAATCATTTAAGGGATTGTTTTTATTTCCCATCATTCTCAATAATTCTACAAGGTCGTCTTCTCTCCTTCTGGCCCACTTAGAGAAAGAGAATATTTAAATTGGTGTGAATTTTTTCGAAATTCTCCATTCTCTTTCTTTTACTGGTGTACGAAGAGGTGGAAAATTGAAATTTAATCTTAATTATGTTATTTATGTTATATTAAAATAATGAATGAATGAATGAAAAGGATCGTGAAAGTATAAAAAAAAAATATATAAAAAAAGAGAAGAGGTAGGTCAATTAATTTAAATGCTTAGCCAAAAGAATGAAATTAATATGAGAACAAAAGTTAAATCGGTATGAATAATGTATTAATTTAATTCATAATATATATATAAATAGTATAATAAATCACAAGGTAAGATTAAAAAAAAAAAATTAGAAAATTTAAATTATTTTTAAATTGAATATTAAATCGCAAAAATAGTTCAATAGTTTGAAATTTTTAATTAAAGAAGTATTTTATATTTAAAATTATGTTTAATTAATTTTTATATTAAAAGTTTAATTCAATTTTCTTTAAAATTTAGGAAACATATATATAGAAGTTTTTTCAAATTTAATATTCGCTGCTTGTGTACATTCAATTATCGAATTTTTTTTTTTTTCGTTATGTTAGTATTCTCATATGCTGAGATTATCGGCCATATTGGATTAGTAGTTTGATTTTGACAACTTAGAAAGTAAGTCACATTTTTTACTTGAAAAAAAAGGGAATACTACAAGGAAGTCATGCAATGTTTGCGTGAACGATCGGAATTTTGGAAAAACAATTCATGGATTCTGCATCACGATAATTTACCACCTTACACATCATTGATTGTGATTTTTTGGCCAAATAATAACACTAATCATGCCTCTACCACCGTATTCACCAGATTTGGCTCCCTGCAACTTTTTCCTATTCCCAAAACTGAAGACACCAATAAATTGAAAGCGTTTTCCCACAATTACTGAGATGAATCGAAGAACGAGCTGATAGCCATTTCAAGCGCATTTCAGAAGTGTTTCGACGATTGGAAGAAGGTGGATTATAACTGAGGGGAATTACTCTGAAGGGGGCAAAATGGATATTGATGAATAAATAATTCTCGAAATAATTAAAAATTCCCTTTTTCCTTTGAACTAACCTCGTATATTTAAATTAAAAAAACAAAATACATCATATTAATTGGACATTCCATTTTACTTTTTCCCTAATCATAAATTATTAAAATAATTTAGATTTAGAAATTTCTCGTTTTTTTCATTTTAAATTATTGTGAGAATAAGTGGATCGTATTTCTTCAATTGATGAATAAAATGTCTAATTAGGAGATATTTTATCAGAAGGATTAGTTAAAATAATAAAAATTATTAAAAATCCATTTCTTTTTTTTTTTGTAGTTCTCTGCTTTACTCAAATAAAAAAAAATATTGAAATACAAAATATTAATATATATATATCCCAGTAATTGGTTTTACATAATCAGAATTACACCCATTAATCTTTAACGAAATGTGAATACTTATAAAAAACAATAAATTTCATTTAAATCGTCACTTTGTACGCAAGACATGATTGAATTGTTTTTAATTTGATCAACTGTATTTATTTTTAATTACCGTACATTTATCATGCAATTTAATTTAATTTTGTGCTTATTGTTGTTATTAAAGTCACGCTTCTACAACCCTAACAAAGTAATACAATACAACATATAGGATTAAAATAAAATTATAAATAAAGAAAAAAAACTCATTTATGTTGTGTTTTTATCCTTGAAAAAACTCATTAAAGGTAAATAAAATAATGTAAAAAAATAATAATTTTAAAATTTTTTAACCTTGATATATGTAGTATTAATAGTATATGATTAATTTTTTTAAAGCACTGTCAGGTGCATTTTTCTTAAAAACTATATATAACAAAAAAAATTAAATCATATTGAATTATAAGTCCAACTATTTTATTAATCAAATTTGTCGCTAAAAAATTTATAGATAAAATTGTAATAACATATATCTTTTTAATTTGATATTATAATTAATAAATAATAATTGAAATTGTATAATTGTAAATCATATTCCAGTTTATATTAGATTTCTTATTTTCTGACAGAAAATTAAAATTACCTGTTAATATAAACCAAAACGATAGGATTTTTTTTATTTGTGTTTATATAACGCTTCATATTTTAAGTTTACTAAGTATTAAAAAAATGCATTTTTCCCCCTTTTAATATTTAGATAAATTTCGACATTCCCATGATTATGTTTATCTATAGGTATCCCTCAGAAATTTCATCATCATTTATTGATTTGTTCGACTTATTATTATATTCTTTTTTTTTAAATTCGCATGTTTTATATGAATATTAAATTATTTTTTTAATAAATATTTCAATATTTTTGTATAAATTTCAAATCGAAAATGTAAAGAGAAAATGCAGGCTCCCTCCCATTTTTTATACGTTTTATACGTTTTGAAGGTTCCTGAATCTTTTTCACTAAGGTTGAGAAAAATGTCTGTGTGTGTGTATGTATGTAGACAAGATTATGCAAAAACGGTTTGAGCTAGAATCATGAAATTTGGTATACGGGCATTATTCAAAATTTGTAGTATTCTTTCAAATGTTAAGAAATGTAGCTCAACCGGAAGAGGGTCATTATCTACAACGTTTTGATTTTTTTTTCCTCTAAAGTGACCGTAAAAATAAAGATATATGTTTGATAGTTTTTGACATGATTAAAAATTGTATAAAACTACTATATATAGAATTTCAGCTTGATTGAATCGCTGAAAGTACCGGAATTAATTTTTTAACAAGAGCCAAACACACGCTGGTTTAATAAATATTATTTATTGATTTTAATTTATAATTTAATTAATTAAATTTAATTTAAATATAATCTATGTTATTTAATCCAATTGAAATTGCAAGATATTCGAGTGGAGACACTACAGCTTATTTTTATTTTTTAGTATTGACATCAAAATATTAAATATTATTAATTGAATGTCCATATTACCTAATTTTAAGGGTGTCAACTACTGATGCTTTTAGATGCTAATGTTTAAAAAATTGTAAAAAATAAAAGGAATAGAAAATTGCATTGGTTTGCAGATAAATTCTTGATTATTGGCTAATGAATCATACCACCCAAAACTCAAATTAATATCTGATAAAAAACAGAACATATCAAATTTTTCTCATAAATATACTTTCAACTTCGGGTTTATTCACCTTATATATTTATAGAAATTTATGTTAAAGTTATGTTATGTTTTGTTGTTATTATTTTTATTTATTAAATACTAATCAAGTTCAATGGGACACCTATACAGTCCCTTATTTGAGCTGTGATATTTTATTTATTTATTTATTTATTTTTGACATTGATGTTTAATGAAATATATAGAATTTTGATTGAAAGAAAAATGCAATATTTTCTAAGTGATCTGCCAGGGCAGCGTTGTCTGATACAATGAAATCGGTCAGAACTGAGTAGTTTACAGTTTGCCTGCTAAATTAATGTAATTGTATACTATAATATAATAAAGGATCATTTGTATTACAAAGATGATAAATTATATTATTTTATAGCGAATATAAATTAAAATATTTATAAAAAAATATATTTAAAAGCTTTAATGTGTTAAAGTTTAAGCATGCAAAGAAGTAATCGAAAGAAAGAGACCGAGAGAAATATTAGAGAGAAATGAAAGATGGAGCCGATAAAGATTGAAAGTGAAATCTGCTCCAATTTCTTCAATTGCTTACTTTTGCTTGCTACAAAGCAGATGGTCACGAGATATTTCCTTCTTGTAATACTCGATATAAAAATCAGTTTTTGTTAAATGCCTATCGGGCATCCAATTTGTATGCAGGTGAATAGATCATTTATTATTTATTTTTTTTAAATTTTACCTCTCAAATAAAGACACATAACATTAATTAATCATAAATTATACTATCATTTTTTAAATTGTATTTTCTTCTTAAAAAAAAAATAAATAAATAAATAAAATTACATAATTTCAATCTCTTATGCTTCTTTGAAATTGATTTTTTTTTTTTAAATTAAATTTTAATTTTTTTAATTAACTTCCTGTTAGAAGAGACATACCAAAATATAAATGATAGAAATAATTATTGAAATGTAAAGAAATTAAAAAAAAAATATTTTAATAAAAAGTTTTTTTTACTTTACAAATATTTAATATTATAAGAGCAACTAAAATAATAATATCTGAATATATATATTAAACAAACACAGTAAGACTTGTCGAATAGGGTTGATTTTACTAAACGTAAAAATAAAGCTATATGTTTGATAGTTGTTCACACGATTAAAAATATATCGAATTTCAGCTTGATTGAATCGCTGAAAGTACAGGAATTAATTTTTTAAATCTTTTAACTCGTTGACTGCCAATCGCGCGCCAGAAAGTGACGTGGTATCATCAACAAAGAGCCAAACACGCGCTGGCGCGTGTTCAGGTGTTCTGTCTCCGAAGCCAATTTAAAATTAAATTTCTCGATTTCTTTTTCAAAGTATCTAAGGAAGTTAATAATGGTAATATAAATGTGTATATGATTATAATAAAATTTCTGATTAATACATATTCAAATTGCATTATCCATATAAATATATGTAATTATATATACATTGAACATCCCATATAAGAGATGTAATGGGTACATCAATTGCTACGTCCCCGTCGAATAATGTATTTAATTTTTATCAAAACTATGATAAAAGTTAAATGCACATAAAAGCAGTTGAAAAACAAAGACTTTTCATAAATTTGCGCAACTCACACAAATATAGTATTAAGCCAAAGTTGTCTTATTTCAATAAAATGTTATCAGTGAAAATATGTTTAAAAACCTTAAATCCTATGATCGGATAGAATAAAATTTTAATTAATTTTCATATATAGAAAAAACTTGGTTATCCAATTCAAATTTGCGTGATAGTCAAGTGGAGACACTCCAGATTATTTAAATTAAATTTAATACTTTTAAGTATAAATATAAGGGGTAAAGTATACAGTCATTGGCCCCCTATCACTAAAACAAATAATAAGAGATTTTTATTTTAAAAATTTCGCTATTAACTATGGTTATATAATCGTTTGTTTTATTGTTGTATAATCACTATAGAATACCTAGGCCAATAACTATAACAGGGGGCCAATAACTGTATATTTTAGGATTTTTTTTTAAAAAGTGCTTATTGAAAATGTCATGAGAAAATTATTTTTTTTTAGTCATCAAAATGCTTATAGTTTCTATGTTCTGCAAATCTAATTTGACACAGATTGTCCCGCAATTTGCCCAGATATGAATTAAAGACTGCTAGGAATTGCTTAAGGGGGCCAACGACGGTATGCTTTACCATATATATATATATATATATCTTGCTTTCCCCCGTCCTAAATTTTATATAAATTCAATAATTTATTAATATAAATAAATATTATAAATATTATCTTAATTAAAGATAAAATTCATAGACCGCTGAATTCGAAGATAAAGGATTGACTCTCAAAAAGACGCAATCATTTTATATCAAATAAAAATAATTTTGTATGATGACAGGATAATTTCGGTTAAAATCCTGATGGTCAATAAAACTACTAAACAAAGTAATCTTAAAAATTCAGATAAATGTTTAATTGAATAAATATATAAGAGAAATTTCAATTATAATATTTGTATTTTCATCGTGACAATCAAATCGATTGTGAAACAATTTTTGAAAATTCTTAAGAGAAAAAAAAAAATGACATGGAATCTAGTTTAATTATTATTTGAGATTAATGAAAAAAAAAATTGTCTGTTTTAATAACATCCAAATTGGCTACTCTTAATTAACGAATGATATTTAAAATAATTAATATCTTTCAAAATTCTAATCAAAATTTGATCCATGTTATTTTGTAAATTGTTTTAAAATTTCCCGTGATACTTAATAGACCACCCAATTTATCTCCCCCCCCCCTCCTATTCCATCCTATTGTTTCTATTCGGATGAATTAACAAAAACAACGTTTGTATTTTTCCAATAATTCCTCTTAAGAAATTCTTTACCTAAATTATTATCTATCTTATTTTGAGCAAGTCTATTTTTGTTCATTTTTAAAAGGTCATAATACAATCACTTAAACCAGACTGGTTAATCATCTAATTGTTTTATTTCTTATTTTTTTTATTTACTTAATAGAAATTAAAATACGCTGGAGTGTCTCCACTCGGCTATCTCGCAATTGGAATATATAACATATATTAGGTTTAAATTAAATTTAATTAATTATAAATTATAAATTAAAATTAATAAATAATATGTATTAAACCAGCGCATGTTTGGCTCTTTGTTGACGGCACCACGTCACGTGTTGGCGCGTGAGATTTGCAGTGTTAAAAAATTAATTCCGGTATTTTCAGCAATTCAATCAAGCTGAAATTGTATATATAGCAGTTTTATACAATTTTTAATCATGTGAAAAATTATCAAACATATATCTTTATTTTTACGATCACTTTAGAGGAAAAAATTTTTGAATAATGCCCGTATACCAAATTTCATGATTCTAGCTCAAACCGTTTTTGCATACACACACAAACACACAGACATTTTTTTTCAATCTTAGTGAAAATGATTTAGGAACCTTCAAGACGTATCAAAACATCAAAATCTCGACATCGAAAATTTTTGTGATCGCAATACTATTTCGTCAGAGATAGTAAAAAGTAGATACAATAGGGAAAATATTAAATTAAAACATAATATATATAATGATGATTTTATAAATATAACTAATAAATAAATTTGTGTAAAATATCCTAAAATTTACTATTTATTTTTATAATTCTTATATTCAAAAATTAAAACACTCAAATTAATTATTAAATGATTATTTTTATGTAAAATCATAAATGTAACTCTTTCAACATGTCTTAAGGTAAATAACCCGTAGAAAACATGCAAGGGTCATAATTATGAAAATAACTGACTGACTGACTTGATTCATTTCAGGACTCTTAGCGGAACGAGATCTTTTATTAATACCTTTACAATTGTAAGATATATTTGTATTATATTATGATTTTATGATTGCACATTTGTGCAGACCTGATTTAAAATACTCTATAATCTACTTTTTTTGATAAAAAAGATTTAATATAAAACTCATATCTAGTAATATTTGGTTGTGAACTAAGTTGTTTTGTTACACCCCTCACAAGAAAATAAAGAATAATATCCGTAGCTAATCTATCTATTTAATCTTATTTATTAAAGGAGCACAATATATGTATTCATATTTATTTTTGAATTTGAAAAGATCTCAAAGTATTTTTTGAAATACAGTGAACGATCTATATAAGCAACATTTTTTAGTCAACTGTTCTATATAAGCAACATTTTTTAGTCAACTGTTCTATATAAGCAACTTACTTTTTTAAACCTAAATATTTGAGTTGACAGCTGTTCACAACAACATAACCTCAAATTGCACACAATTCTGTTATTGGAATAGGTTTGTGTTTTGTGCTGCCAATATAGAAGTTAATTTCAATTAATTTTAATATTTACTAGAATTTCTGTTAGTTTCTGTTAATTAATTAATTAATATTTTGTGTTTTAAATTAAATTGTTCCCTATAAGAAACTTTTTTATTGAAATTGGTTCAATTACAGAACGTTCACTGTAATACATTTAGAGGCTTAGTAATGTGACTTGGAAAACAAATAACTCGTAGAAAATTACATGCAAGGGTCATAATTATGAAAATAACTATACTGACTGACTTGTTTCATTATATATATATATATAGAGAGAGAGAGAGTAAAAATGGTATTATTATTCTATCGAGATCAAAATTTCATTAATTGATATATGATAAGGAATAACAGATTGTAAATTTCAAAGTTCAATTGATTTGATGAATCTTAAAAAAAAAAAACTATTTGCAATCAAACATGAAATTATTCAAAACATAAAATAAAATATTCTAATGCATTTCAAAATAGGACAATAGAAACTGTCATTTAAAATTTCTCATATAAAATATTAATTCAAAACAAAAGTAAAAAGGAGAAACCCAAACTACTTAAATACTTGATTTATTTATTTTTTTTGCTTTCTCAAATAAATAAAATAATGAATAATATATGAAAATATATATAAAACAATTTTATCGCCTTATTTTTCGTAGAACACAATGAATGTAGTTATACAAACGTTTTTTATCAAATCTTCAAAATAAACAGAAAAAAAAATTTTCCGGAATGGCCTTCAAAAGATGCTGCAAAATCAGGGAAATACTAAAAAATATTCCATATTATAGGTATCATTTTTTTAATTACTTTTTTCCTCTCCCTTCCTTACATTTATGAATTAAAAAAAATAATTAAAAATTATAAAGATTGCTAAAGTTTTTCCTTTTTTTTTTATCCAATATAAGTAATAATAATTTCAATTAACTTATTTTCTTTTTAAGTTTATAACTAATAAGGAAATTCTTTTTATTTTTTTTTTTGTTTCAATTTAATTTGTATTATGATTTTTAACCATTGTAAATTAATTACTTTTTTATTAGAAAGGAGATCAAGATCTTAAAATTGCACGAAATTAAATTTATTATCGTGATTGTAAAAAAAAATGTCGTTCATTGTTCAAAAAAAAAAAAACATGATTATTATTATTTTTTTGAATTATATCCATGTTTTATTTTACCTTTAATTTACTTATAATAAGAATAATTAATTATTGAATTTTTTTTAAAAAATATAATAAATTAAGGATTTTTATTATAAAATCAATAAAATAAATTTTCTTCCATGAGAGTAAATAAATATATTGAAGATAAACTTCATATTTATATATAAAGAATTTATTTTATATCTTATCTTAATATACCGCTCTAAGAATTTTTTTGTAATTCATAGATAATATTTATAAAGAAAAATCGATCTGTATTGGTATCAGCCTCAGGAAAAATCAACGTTATTAGTATTTTCATGATTTAAAATAGTAAATTTAAATGACGTCACCAACTACATCATCCATATTGAAATTTGCCTTCTGTAATATACTTTTATAATTGATATTGTATTAATAATTTTTTATATTTAAAATATTTTAAAATTTTACATTTAATTTCGAAATAAAATTAAAAATATTTATTTTAATAATATTAAAAAAAAAAATTATTCATTAAGTTAGCAACATATAACACATATTCAAACTTTTTTAAAATATTTTTTTTCTTTAATTGATATTCATTTAAAATGATAATAAAAGAATAACTGATTTCAATTAAACTGTTGAATAAATTTGATCTAATAATATTAAATTATATTATATTCATTAAAATGTTTTTAGATTAAATTATAAATAATATAAATGATATTTAATTATTATAAATAAAAAGAAAAAATATAACCTCCTTTCTTAATTAAAATATAGACAAGTACAGGTGTCAAGATAATTTCAGAATTTATATTATTATCAGTAGTAATCTTTGGTCGAAACAGTCTCTAAACTATTCTATTTTGAAAAATATAAAACTGAACTCATCTAATTATAACAATATATATATATATATATATATATATATTTATAATATAGGATCAAATATTTTATTTTATCAATAAATTTGAATATATTTTTCATCTTGAAATGAAAATCAAGCTATTTTAATTAATTTGTACCATTTTAGGAAACAAATTTTTGATGAGTAATTTTTAGAAAACCCATTTAATAATTGTAATAAATAATTAAAAAATTGTAAAATTTTTAAACTTTATAATAATAAATTGTATAAATTTGTTAAAGGGTCGAGCGATAGCTAGGTGTTTCACGTACTATATGTATATCAAGTTATTTTAATTAATTTGTATGAGCTACTTGGTATCAATTTTTCAATTTTGATTTATAATCTCAAGATAAATTATTGAAAAATAATAATTAAAAAAAAACACTATAAAATATATTTTTAAATATTTTTCAACTCATTTAGTGGATGGTGAAAAAGAATGAGGAAATAATATTTTAAAATATTAGAAAAAAAAAATGAATCATTAATGGGCGTAGGTGTTGTTGTTTTTATACACCTAATTTGCAATCAGGTCAGAAAAAACTTTTATGAAAATCTCAATTGAATAGTGAACCGATGATGTGTTATTTGACACCCACACTTGTTATCAAATCAAATTCATAGTCTGCGGGAAGAGAGAGAGAGAGGGGGGGGGAGATTAAGCTCCACTTAATTATTGTAATAATAAACTTTTCTTTTCTTCCTTCACTTTCTCACTCCACAAACATTTGCTTCTTAAATTGTAGATTAAACATTTAATATAAATAATTCATTTGAAAATGAATAGTATTAATAATATTTTATTTTAATAGGGCCATTATGCTAATAATGTGTGTGAATTCATAAATAAATAATATATAGAATCTTTTGGTAAAAAAATACTATAATTATAAAGATGATCGTTGTTTTTACTAACGGATGTATAGGTATTCGAATAAAATATTGATTTCTTTAATCTTAAAACAATGTCATTTTTATCAAAGAATAAAACTAGGGCATAGTTTTATATTTCACATGAAATTATTGTGATTTTAGATTTAAAAAAAAATCATGAAGTTAGCAACATATTACACATATGAACAATTATAAAAGAAGAAACTTTTTAAAAATAATTTTTTTCTTTAATTGATATTCATTTAAAATGATAATTAAAGAATAACTGATTTCAAATAAACTGTTGAATAAATTTCATCTAATAATATTAAATTATATTATATTAATTAAAATGTTTTTTTAGATTAAATTATAAATAATATAAATGATATTTAATTATTATAAATAAAAATAAATAGTTTTATATTTCACATGAAATTATTGTGATTTTAGATTTAATTTCCTATAAAATTCAAATTCAAGAAATTCTTGTAAAAATTATTTTTAATTTGATTTTTATTACAAGATATAAATTAATGTAAAGATTATTGATGTCTAAATTGTTCGATGCTGTTCAACCATACAGAATTGTTGAAATAATAGTAAAAGTTGAAGAATGGGATGTAAGCCAAAGAACTAAATAATATCTATCCATAAACAGTTTAGAGAAAGTTAGCTATAAAAATAACGCAATGGATACCAAATATCAAATGAGTTGACCAAAAAAAAAAAAAAATATTTATTCGCTCTAGGAACCTTGATGGAAAATGACCGTTTGATTTGGATTTTTCGGGACAATCCCGTAGATTATGTTCCAGATAATGTCCAGAATAAAATAATTTATTACAATATGTGAATATTATAATAATCAATATATATAATTTCCTATGTATGTATGTATGTATGTATGAAATGTCTGAAACATTATGAAGTTAGCTACAAATTTAGAATTTAGAATATAGCATTTAAAATTAAAAAAAAATTGAAATACAAGTTGAAATATTCTAATTTTTATATTAATATTATTTTTTATCATAAAAGAGAATTTATTAAATATAATAAACATAAAAAGAAATCTATCAAAATTATTAATTTGTTACTAACTTAATATTTTTTAATTTTGTTTTGTATTTATTATTAAATATATTGAAAATAAGTTGACCTGTGGCCAGGTCCGAACCGACCGACGGTTTGAAGTAAATTAATTTCCAGCTACAGAAACAATTTCAAATAATTTTAATATATCTATTAATGTAATAAAAAACATATAGGCATATAACATAAATATTTTTAATTTTATTTTATTTATAATACATATGTAAGACCAAGCTGTGACGTCATGAATGGCTGGATGACGTCATATAATTTTAAATCAAGAAAAAACTAATAAATATGATTTTCCCGAGGATAAAACCAATACAAAGTGCATGATTCGTGGTGATATGTAAAAAATCTCCTTATGTAAAATTTGGTGTGAAAATAACCCTTCCCTTCCTATCGTCGATCGCTAATACTACCACTTCCGGTTCACGGATTTGCACCAAAAGTTGATCAATTCATCCCACTGATGCATTAAGTAAATATACCAAATTTCATCAAAATCGGTTGAGCCGTTCAGGCTGTACACATCTATACGGACGGACAGACGGACGGACAGACATCATGCTAAAAATACTTTTTTCTGTTTAGAAAATGCATGATTCGTGGAGATATGTAAAAATCTCCACATGTGAAATTTGGTGTGAAAACAATACCTCCCTTACTATCGTCGGTCGGTAAAAATAAAAAAAATATGACGATTTGAATGAAGTTATTAATTTTATATTTTATATTACATTGTGTTGTTTTGTAAGAATTTGAAACAAAATTTCCTATAAATTATTATTCTTAATCAATCTAGAAGTCGCCTGTCCCTCTAAGAAGAGTTTTATGCCGCCGCATATGGTACCGGGATCGGCTAGTATTTAATATTTCTCTTAGTTGGCCACAAATGAAAAATCACCAAATATGGAGTTTTCATTCAACAAAGCACACAGAAATAAAAGCACTAAGAGGAAGAAAATAAATAATAACCACAATCATAAGACAATTGTTGAATGGAACAAGAGAATTCTGAAAGAGGGCATACTATAGTATATAAAGTATAAAACAAAATTCTAAAAGTTAAATTAAAATTACTAAATTAAATTATCTTGGTTTTTATTTTTAGTTTAATTACTCAATTATTAAGTGAAATATTTTCCGACAATGAATATAAAATTAATATTTTGTAAACTATCATTTCGGGTTTCCGGATATACACCAAAAGTTGATGACTTCATGCTACTGATCCATTAAGTAAATATTCCAAATTTTATCAATATCCCTTGAGCCGTTCAAGCTATATACGTCTATAAAGACACACAATGGACAGACTGACGGACATCATGCTAAAAATACTTTATTTAGTTAACAAAATGCATGATTCGTGGAGATATGTAAAAATATCCACATGTGAAATTTGGTGTGAAAACAATACCTTCCCTTCCTATCGTCGGTCAGTAAAAAATTGAAATAACTTGTATCCCTCGGAGAATTTTCATAAAACACAACTTCAAACAACCATTTATAAAAATTTCTTAAAATCTCATCTAATTGGCTAATTTTAATAGAAAATTATTTAAAACATCGCAGTCGTATTTTATTTATTTTTTTCTAAAAAAAGAGTGGTATAAAATTTATTCACAAAAATTTAATTTAAAATTAACATTTCTGTAAATCTACATTAATATTCAAATATAATAATAATAATAATTCAATTCTAAAATTAAAAAAAAAGAATCTATATGATGAAGAAATAAACGAGTGATTGATACTCGTATTTCCTATAGAAAGAGAGAGGGAGAGTGGAAAAAACAGGTTATTGACTGACAGTGCACGCGACTAGGTAAAAAAAAGACGAGTTACCTGCCAACAAAAGTCAGTCTATCATTACCTGTTATAGGTATACAAAATGAATGCCTATAACGCCAACACATGCAATTTCAAATGACCAAAATTCACCAACCGATCCATTAATCCTTGTCTAATTAATAAATCAAAAGACTACTAATCATTGTAAAAAGCTAATTGACATATAATCTATTTAAATATGTGTGTACAACATACAAATTGATAAAAAACAAATGTTATTCTACATATCTTACCTTATTATACTAGCAAAAATTTATATATATATATATATATATATATATATATATATTTGTATTTTTGATATATTAAACCGCTTGAAGGATTTTTTTTTTGAAATTTACACCACAAATAATTTTTACAAAGAAAGCCCGATCTGTATTGGTTTTATCCTGGGGAAAAATCATCTTTAATAGTTTTTTCTTAATTTAAAATAGAAAATTTAAATGACGTCAGAAACTACGTCAGACAGCGCTTCCTTATAAATACAAAATATATATTATGTTATATCCACAGGTCATACTTTTCTGTCTTTCAGTTTAAGAGCTGTATGTTTTATGACTATTTTTTTTAATTTATGTCCTTTTAAATTATTTAAACGGCGGCTCGGTGAACCCGGTATTTGTATTACCAGCCAAACCCGATAATAAGGAATATTTTTTTTAATGACCGAGAGGCGACTCAGTGAACCAGGTACTAATTAGTAATAGGCTAACATATAAATAATTAAATATTAAAACAGATAAGTAAATATTTAAAAATAATTATAAGTGGATATATAATTATCATAATAATAATGAGATAGATTTATATAAATATGAATCAGATGTGGCGCTATTGAGTTTGAAAGTACTTAGTTGCCTGAAAAAACACATTTCATGGGCCATCTCTGATTTAAATTTGGTTAAAAATTTTAAGAGAATATAAAACACCTAGCAACCTATCGATAAATGATGTTTGTATTTTTACTATCTCGCCAATATGGCGAACACGAAAAATTTCGATGTTAAGATTTTGATGATTTTATACGTTATGAAGGTTCCTGAATCATTTACAACATGTCTGTCTCTCTCTGTGTGTGTGTGTGTGTGTGTGAATGTATGTAGACAAGATTAGGCAAAAACGGTTTGAGCTAGAATCATGAAATTTGGTATACGGAAATTATTCAAAATTCGTAGTTTTCTATCAACTTTTGAGCAATGTAGCTCAACCAGAAGAAGGTCATTCCATTACCTACCACGTTTTCATTTTTTTTTCCTCTAAACTGGCCGTAAAAATAAAGATATATGTTTTATAGTTTTTTCACATGATTAAAAATTGTATAAAACTGCTATATATATAATTTCAGCTTGATTGAATCGCTAAAAGTGCCGGAATTAATTTTTTAACACTGTAAATCTCACGCGCCAACACGTGACGTGGTGCCATAACTAATTTATAATTTATAATTAATTAAATTTAATTTAAATATAATATATTATGTTATTTAATCCAATTCAAATTGCGAGATAGTCGAGTGGAGACACTCCATCTTTTTATTATTGAGTATTATAAATGAAAGTACTAATGATAAGCGTATATCTCTACTTATTATAAAATATATGTTTTTATATCAAAGATTGTAGAGCGCACGTGTCAAGTTTTATTTATTTATTTATTTTTTTTTAAAGTTGAATAACACCTTGATTGATGGAGAAGATCCCATATATGATGATACTCTTCATGAATGGCGATTAGCAATGAATGAGTCGATGTGTTCAGGTTGTATGATTAGGAAAGGGAAATTGTACGTGGGGAAAGGGGAGGGGTGAGGTAGAAGAAAGGGGGAGGAGGAGGAGGTTGAGTACGTTCGAGGGAGTCTGTCTGTATTTTGCACGTTTTTGTTTAGTTTAGTGATTGGTTGACTTTCGCCCAGGTTGATTTTGTTGTGTGCTGTGTTAAGTGGTTCGATCGTTGGTTAACCAACCAATTGACACAACCTCTCTCTCTCTCTCTTTTTCATTTACACATGTGAAATGGATTTCAAGTTCACCAGGAATTATAATATGAAGTCAGTTCATCCTTTAAGTTTCTTGCCTTTTAGATAAAATCACCAAATGTAGCAATTCAATGTGTGCATGCAAGATTCACGGAATCAACCTTCCAGAGCAGTATGCAGTGGCCATTCATTCTACATCAGGTAGATTAAAATTAAAAGCCAATAGGCAAACAACCAAAAAGGGTAATAAATAATTTATTAGGATAAAACAAGAAATAATAAAGTTATAGTTAGTTTATATCAATTAATGAGAATTACATTGACACATGTTTTAGTTAGTAAGATTAGGATTGTCCAAATATAATTATTATGACCTCCTTATAAATATAATTAATAACCTTCTATTTTCGGGGTTTTGGAGACTATAATTCGAAACTCTTCAAAATCAAATATAAGGATATATAAATATATCACCCTTTCTTTTTACAAAAAAATAATAAAATTAAAATTCTTTATAATTCTCAAAAATTGAAAAATATTTTAATACAAAAGTAAAATAAAAATAAATAAATTGATAAACATTTAATCAAAATAATCGCTATTTTTTTATTTTTAATCTTTAGATTAATAAATTCGGATACAGAAATTGAAATCAGTTCATTGAAAAAAAGAAGACAATATTTCTGTTTTTTTAATGACAAATCTTAAGATCCCTTGAATTGACTTATTTTAATTGAGAATTAATATTTATTGATTGACCGCGCAAAAATACTAAAGTTTAAATTTTTTTGTTTTTGTTTTCATTCCAAATCCAAACAAAATTAAACGGATAATATATGATACTGATCAATAGAAGAATTTAGTGATTCTCAACCTTTTTTTTTACCGCGGCACACTTTTAACGGTTTAAAAATTTGGCGGCCCACAAAGAAAAAGATAAGTGTAAAAGTCTTCTATATTGAAAAAATTTAGAAAAAAAGTGGGAAATGTTAAAGAGCCTAGCCCTAAAAAAGTTTTACTTTTTTTTAGAACTATATTGAAAAAAAATTTAGAAAAAAAAGTGGGAAATGTTTAAGAGCCTAGTCCCAAAAACGTTTTACCTTTTTTTTTAGAACCAAATTGAAAAATTTTAGAAAAGTCGGAAATGTTTAAGAGCCTCTTTACATTTGTAATAATTTGGCGGCACATTTTGATAATCTCGAGGCACAGTGGTTGAGAATCACTGATATATATATATATAATATATTAGTATTATTTTAAATAAATAATGATGAAAAAATAATAATAGATTTTAATATCTGAAATAATTAAATTTATAAAATAGTTAATTGAGATGAGTGTGAGACATAATTCTATCGTTATTAATACTATTCAAGTATTTACCTTCGAATGTTAAAAAATACTATTATAGATATTATCTTTAATAAAGCTATCAAAAAGAAGTTAGGATATTAGTGAGTAGTTTTTATTTATGTATAATAAATATTATATTCAATAACTTTTACTGAAATAGATAGAATGTATATAAAGATAACAGATTAAAGACTGATAATGTCTATTGCAGGATAATCTTCTATCATACCATACATTTCTCTAAAAACAAATAATCCTACAATTTTTTTTTAAGTGATTATTTGATTTTATATTAGAAGTATGTAGAAGTAGAGAAAGATATTTCAATAAAAGCATAAAAATGAGGGTAAAGACATTTAATGGAATTTAAATATATCCTTATCTCATCTTCTGAAAAATGAATACCATAATATCCCATTTCAGCAGCCACCCCTCTTTTAAGACTTTTAAATGAACGATTTGATTTGTGTTTGTGATTTGTGTCAGACAGTCGCGCAATCCAATAAACACCTAAATTTAATTTAATTTAAATCTATTTTTACAGTCATTAGTATAGTTTTACTTTCAATTTTATTAAATAGGACCATGAAAAAATATTCCACAAGTGAAAGGGTGTTAAGACTAAGAAATAAGTTTCAATAATACTTATTTAAATAATATAAACTAGTATATGTAAACAAAAATAAAAAATTATTAAATAATATTTTTTTCTGATTTCTGATTGAGTCTTTTTAAGTACAAGTATTATTTTAATATATTCTTTGTAAATTTGAGTAAATTTGAAGAAACTTCGTTTTCAAGTTGCATTATATCATTGTTTTCATTGGCAATCTTTTCAGAAAATATCAATACATAATATATTTCGAATCAGAGAAATTACTTTTTTATCAATATTTCATTAAAAAACAAATTTATTATTTATATTGAATAAACCTTTTTATAAAGTTAATATATATATATATATTTAAAAAAAATAAAAACAATTTTAAGATATTTTAAGAACAGTTCAACCCTTAAAAAATATATTAATATAACCTACTATTTATTTGTATTTAATATCAGCTATATAAATAATATAAATAAATGAATATATAATAAATAATAATAATAATAATAATAATAATAATAAATACATTTCTATTTTCAAAAAATGATTCTTAGATTATTAATTTTAAAAATATTTCTGTTCAATATTTAAATTTATTCATGATTTATTTTTCATCTATTATCTAATAGTCCAAAGCTAAAATAAAACAATAAAAATTGTGTCTAATATTTTAAGACATGATAAGATAAGGTGAACATATGAAATAGAAATGGTCTCGAACTGACCTGTGAAAAATTAAATTATATAGAATATAAGAAATAATTGTTAATGTAGAACAGAGTTTATTATAATTTTAAATTGAAATGTGTGTCTTCATGTTATCATGTCCTGAGATAATAGTTTAAATTTTAGAAAATTAAATTTATTGACTTTTAATTTGTTAATTGAGTTAGTAATATGAAATATGTAGTTGAAAATAAAAATTTAAAATTATTAAAATTATTAATAAAATGTAATAATTAATAATTAAAAAAAGGACATTAATTAATATTATTAATAGTAATAGGGTATGTAATGTATAATAATAATTAAATTAATAGATTGAACCGTAGGGACTAGTTGAAACATTTTTATAGGTAAATTAAAATTAAACTTAAAAAATTTAACAAGAGTAATATTAAATTAAATACTCGGTGAAGTTTCAAATTAATTGATTGATATATTTGCTTTATGCGCATTTCTAAAGTTTTCTTTTAATAATCAAGTAACAGTCGAAAAAAATTAAAAAAAAAAAAAATTTTAAAAACAAATGATATGTAAGTATATATATAAGTATTAAAATAAATTCTCTTGAATGTATTTGATGGTACTTGAAATTTTTTTAGGTAATTTGTAAAATACCTCTCTTATTTTTACTATAGTGTGCTATGGCAATTTTGTTAGTTAGACAAAGAGAGAGAGAGAGTGAAAAGGGGCGATACGGTCTGCTTATTTATAAAAAAATAGAAAGAAAAAGTGAAGTAAATAAATAAAATATTTTTAAACCTTAAAACTCAGACTACGTATATTATCTATTTCCCGTTAATTATTATTATTATATATATAATGTTAAGTATATAATAATATGTTAGATTTATATTATTTTTTTTAAAAGAATAAATTTTTCTCATTAAAATTTTAGTATACTAATAGTAAGAATAAGGTAAAATTTAGTTTGAAACATGACAAACATACGTGCAAATAAGCTTATATAAAGAATTAAATCCATTTAAAGAAATAAAAAAATTTCACTAATTATTATTATCATTAATATTATACAATCATATATATTATTATCATTTGTAATATTAATTTAAAAACAAAATTAAAATTTATTTCACGTTAAACAATATTTTTGTTACCTGACCACAATTATTACTTAAATAAACTAAACAATAATAGATTAATTTAAAGGACTTAAGATTAGATGAAACATTATTATGATGATTAATTAAATGAGGGGGGTAATAATTTCGATTTTCATAATAATATCAAACTATCTGGATTTTCAAAAGGTGAATGTTCTCTAAAAGGTCAATACATAAATATATATTTCTTTTTTAATTCATATTCTCATCTAGAAACTAAAGAATTAACTTACTTATCATAAATCTCCTAATTAGTTTAAATTATACAAATTTTAAAGCAATTATTTGTTAAAAATATAAAAAAAATTAATGGCCGGAAACATCATTTTTATCATTGAGTTTTAAAGGGGGAGGGAAAACAAATAGAAAGAGGAACGTTAAAAATTGTAAATATTTATATATATGAAACAAAAAATATATTTGTATAATCATATTTAATCAATTTATTAATAATAAATAAACCAGATATTTTTAAAATTTGAATTTTTATTATACGAGGTCTGTTCAAAAGAAAATATGAATTTTGAATTTTCGCGGGCTGTGTATATAGGATTATCGTTTTTTTTTTTGTTATGTTGGTACACACATGTTTCTCATATGTTGACATTATCAGCCATTTTGGAGTAGTAGTTTGTTTTTGACAACTGAAATAGTCACGTTTTTGTGTGTTCTGTATTAAATTTTGCGTTAAAAATGGAATAAAATATATATATTTGCTCACATTAATTTTTTTTATTTTTGTTTGTTAAAATCTAATTCTTTGGAATTAGGAAATGGAATTTATACTTGAAAAGGAATCTTGAACATCCATATAAACCGGTTTCAATTGATATAAATATTACCATTATTTTTACATTGAAATAGAAATACAGGAAATGAGGAAGGGAGTAAATATATATTCCAATTTCATATTTATATTATTTGAAGGATATTAACTGCATTTTAAATAAAAAAAATGACCAATGACATTTATAATATATAACATAGAATTAATTAGTTATATAAAATTAATAATAATATTATAATTTTTTTCATAACCAATTATTTTATTATATTCCTAAATACTAATGATGCGCCAAATATAAAATATTTTAAATGGAAATGCTTGACTAATTATTAGGACAATTATTCGTCATACTAGTAAATAGTAACTAGTACATACTAGTTGGTTTGAAGTTTAATTCATAAAATAAATTTCAAGTAAAAAAATTCAAAAATTATAAATGAAAATATCAAATATTAATAGAAATTAAAAAGAAAATTTATAAAATAAAAATAATATATATATCAAATGTGAATTCATAACATATATAATTTTTCTTTTTTAAAACTTCAAATTTCGAAATATTTAATACATCATTACTTATTATAATATTAATGGAAAAGTAATTTATCAATTATATTACCACATCTTTATAAAAAAGTAGAACTAAATTTACATTTATTAACATGGCTTTAATTGATTTATCTAGTTTGAATATATTATTAAAATAATGATTATCTTGGAAATCAAAGATACAAATTAAAGAGTTGTATGATGATTTTTCATTTTTCTCATCAAATAAGCAATTATTTATGAAAATTAGATATTTCAATCATCTAATGAAATTAATAAGAAAATTTGAATGCGAATTATTAATGAATTCAACTTTATTAAATTATTAATAAATAACTATTAAGTTTTATATATAATAAATAATGAATATATTAATCTAAAGGATAACAAATGATACTTTTTAAATTTTCCAAATATTTAATTTAGTCATATATTCACAAAATTTTAGTCAATTTTTACAGTTATCATATGCCAATATTCTATTCTGTCAAAATCGAGTTGATTTTCATTGATTAATGTTTTTTATTTTAAGTAGGTAGATAGTTTTTTTAAGTTATATGATATTAAAAAAAATCCCTGAACTTTGATCTCCAAATATTTATATCATATAACTAAATGATCATAGATCTATTAAGATTATTTTAAAATATTAATATCATATTAAAAAAAATAAATAATTAATTTACACTTTACTACTTTTTAAAAAGTTAAAATTCTAAAATCTAAATTTTATTAAATTATGTTTATTTTTTACTACTAACAGATCCCAGCTGCCGGCGGTATAAAATTCTTTTAAGAGGGACAGGCGGCTTCTAGCCGCACGAGATTGATTAATAATAATTTATAGGAAATTTTGATTCAAATACTTACAAAACAACACAATGTTTAAATGTAAAATTAATAACTTTAATCAAATTGTAATATTTTTTTTTTAATTTTTTTCAATATATTTAATAATAACAAAACAAAATTTAAAAAAATGAAGTTAGTAACAAATTAATAATATTGATAGGTTTCTTTTTATGTTTATTATGTAGGTTTAATAAGTTCTCTTTTATAATAAAAAAATAATATGAATATAAAAAATTAGAATATTTCAATTTGTATTTCAAATTTTTTTTTTATTTTAAATTCTATAAAAATTTTAAATTATAAAATTCTAAATTTCCAGCTAACTTCATAATGTTTCAGACATTTCATACATACATAGGAAATTATATATATTGATTTAAATCTGATATTAAGGTAATGGCACCTATAGATAACATGGCACCTATAGATGACACTTTTGAATTTAAACTAAAAAAATAAGCAAATTTTAAAACATACGCGGAAATTTTTTTTTTTAAATGATAGTTATGCTTTTCCACCACCTGAGATATCCTACAACTATTCAATAAGTCGCCCTATTTTTTTTCTTTTAACTTGAAAAGCAGACCGAATCGTCAACAATTGATTTTTTCAACAAATCTTAAAGATAACCTTAAGGGAAGTAATGTTCTTAATTAGTATTTTATATTTTTATATTCATATTTATCAAGAATTTAACAACTACATTATAAAATAGACTTAATATAGATATAAATCATTTCAATTTAAACACCTAATTTTTAAAAGTATCTTTTTTATCAACGGTGTTATCTATAGGTGCCCCTAAAAATTGTTTTTCCTATAGATGACAGCAATGTCAGCTATACTAGGTTTTTAAAAAAATTGTCTATTATATTAATAGCTGTAAAGAGGAGATAATTTTATATAATTCCACCAAGTTGCATGTCTGAATTGATATAGGAACCTAAAGGTGACGCTGTGTTTCTCATTGTCAGAAAATTTTTTTCTGTTCCAGAACTTCATACACTATTTTTTTGAAATTTTTTTTAAATTACTCTGTTCCCAATGTATAATTAAAAATGCATAATTAAAAAAAGATTTGTTTAAAATCAATTTTTTATTTTATTATAATAATCAGCTAAAAATAAAATCAATCACAATAAATATATCTAATTTATCATTATATGAAACCTGATTTTTTTATTATAACTAAAGTTAAAGCAGCAACAAGGTGTTGGAAAGATGTTTTACTTTGTAAATAAATAAGTTGAAGATAAAGAGAGCAAGCGAAGTGAAAAAAAGTAGATGTCATCTTTGGGTTCCATAATTGTCATCATTAGGTTCCACCAAAATTTTTGGTGTCATCTATAGGTTCCATTTGATTACTTTGAAAAAAAATTATATTTCCTATTAAACTCATATAAAAGTTTAAAATATTTATCCTGGTGATAAAAGGTAAGATAAGCTTTATAATAACCAAAAGATTTTTTTTGTGAGACGTATAGTTTCGGTTTTATAAAAGAAAATAGCGACAAGAGCGCTTAAAATGTCATCTATTGGTGCCATTACCTTAATTGATTTTTTTATGATATTATTATATTAACAAAATTGTATTTAAATGTAATTGTATTTTCAATTTGATAATTAAGGAGGGTAGTGAAATAAGATTCAATCTATTCAAAAAAAAAAAAAAAACAAAAAAACAAAAAAGAATTACCAAATCAATATTTCATATTTGATAAATATATATTATATATATTATATAATATCATCGATTAAAAAAAAAACAATATTTGCAAATAATAAATATTCAATTCGTGATTTATTTTGAAAAAGGAAGAAAGAGATTCTTTTTTATCGGTTGTTACATAGGTATTAAAATATTAAAATATATATATATATAGTGAACGTTTGCATAAGTTCATTTGAAGTGTGTGTGTGTGTGTGTGTGTGAGTGAGAGAGTGGTCCAAGGTCGGAATCTAGATCTGACCAAGAGAGAGAAAGTGGCTTTGTGCATTGGTGTGGTTGCGGCTGGGCACCACGCCCTGCTCCAGCAAACGCCCTCCGCAGAGTTCAACAGGGCAAGGCAATCACCCCCCCCCCCCCTTCACTCCCCCAACAAACTGCACAAATAGCAAAGCAGAAGAGAATGGCTCCTGCTGTTGCTGTCTGACTAACTATCTGGCCATTCGAATTGAAATTAAACACCCTATATAGATTATAAATTTGATCTATATAGATCTATACTCATACACACACAAACACCTTTCGAATCGCAAATTTACCTAAAATATACTCCACTACTCGACTAATTGGAAGAAATAAAAAATTATTAAAAATATTTCTTTAAAGAAAAAAAGTATAGGTATAGACATTAATTTAAATTCTTACTATCTCGCCAGAGATTTTGATGTTTTTATACGTTTTGAAGGTTCCTGAATCATTTTCACTAAGGTTGAGAAAAGTGTCTCACTGTGTGTGTGTGTGTGTAGACAAGATTACAAAAAAACAGTTTGAGCTAGAATAATGAAATTTGCTATACGGGCATTATTCAAAATTTGTAGTTTTCTATCAACTTTGGAGAAATGTAGCTCAACCAGAAGATGGTCATTACCTACAACGTTTTGATTTTTTTTCCTCTAAAGTGACCGTAAAAATAAAGATATATGTTTGATAGTTTTTCACATGACTAAAAATTGTATAAAACTGCTATATATAGAATTTCAGCTTGATTGAATCGCTGAAAGTACCGGAATTAATTTTTTAATCACGCGCCAATACGTGACGGGGTGCCATCAACAAAGAGCCAGCCATGTGCTGATTTAATAAATATTATTTATTAATTTTAATTTATAATTAATTAAAATTAATTTAAATATAATATATATTAATTAATCCAATTCAAATTTGCGAGATAGTCGAGTGGAAACACTCCAGCTTTTTTTTAATTCTCTATCTTTCACTTGATTTGAAATGATCATTATGATCATTGATGACAAATGTTATTTATACCTGAATCAGCAATGTGCTATTTAATTTGTTACAGTTAAACGAAATAGCCTTGATAATTTATTTTTGTGAAGAGAAAGGGTTGTTAATTTCAATCACCATTCATCTATTAAGGAATATTAATTTCAATCGGATAAATAAGAAAATTGTACCATTTTTGGTGGTGAATGTAGAAGATATTCATTCTTAATAAGAAATTCACCAAAAGGGGAGGGTAGTCAAAGTGGGCGGAGGAAGAAATCATCAAAAAGGAATTATAAGTTTTTAGAATTTATTTATTATTAATTTAGTTTCATTTATTGCTTATTAGTTTGTCATTTCACACTTCAACCGAGCGTGTATAATAATAACCACGACATACGCGCTTCTATAACAAAAAAAAATTTGATATCTGTCTATAAATTTATTTTATGTAATTCAAAAATGTTCAAAATAATTAATATTAATTAATAATAATAAAGTAATATTAATTTAAAAAAAAAAAATGTTTTTAAATTCTTTTTTGATTTTTGAAATCGCCTGGAATATATGCAACCAGATATTCTATTCTCTTTTTAACTCTCGTCCAAAATGAAAATTAACATTACATAATGCACATTCAATAACATCAATATTATCTTACAATAAATGTAGAAGTACATTTATCTCATGAGGAAGCTTTTGTGGTGAAAATAAATGAATCCAAAATTGTAAACAGTTTATAAATCACAAGATAATAAAGAGATAAATCGTAAACTAGTTAATTATTCCATATATAATATATTATTTCAATTGAACCGAAATTATTATTTTTCTTGTAGGATGGATTTCGCGGTAACATCTTTTGGTTCCTATTAATGGTGTGCTTACTTCTCTTTGTAAGAGCAGCTGACGAAAGTCGTGAAGATGATAAAACATTATCGCAACAAATTGCTGATGGCAAATATGGTCTTATCGATAAAGAATTATTTTCTAAAAAACCTAAACGTCCAGGGATTGTGAGCTATGCAGCAAATCCAGAAGTACCAAAAGATTCAAGTCGAACATTGGGTGGCCTTCAACCGGATGAAATATGGCTTGCTGAAGATCATGTTCTTGTACTGAAAGGAGGATGGTTTCCAGGAAATACCACATCTCAAAATTCAATATGGCCACCAATTGATGCCTATCAAGCCCCTCCAAGGTAGTTCAATAACTGGCAAATAATAATCAAATTTTATAAGATAAAAATAAAAAAAAAGTTAATATTAATTTTTTATTTTTTTTATTTAGACAAGTAAAACTTCCGAAACGGCCAAAAGTGCCGCCCCCGTTCCCGGTGCGGCTCAGGGACGGGGGCCCCATCGAGCTGCTGGGGGCATCCGGGGCTCGACCCCTACCACATTATCCGCCATTACAGTATCCACCATTTCCGCCACCTTTTCCTCCACCAGCAAAGCCATCCCTGCCGCCACCACCATTCCCTCTTCCACCAGGAGCAGTTTTTCTTCCACCACCCAACAACCAGACAGAGCCACTGGACGAAGACGACCCTTCCATTTATTATCCACCGCCATACGATTTCTCCTACCCCAAGGATAATTCTAGTAATGTTCCCCCAGGACCCCTTGTACCCGGCATTGTTCTTCCTCCGCCACCTGACTTTTTTGGCTCGCAAGAGGTTCGTAACAAACATTTTATTATACTGATTTAAAAAACTATTTTTGAATACTTTTTTTTTAGGAGAATAAAACCACCAATGGCTCAACTTCACTATTTTCTTCAACAACAACACCGCCACCAACGACTACCACTAAGATTTCAACAACTCCTATTATTACCACTACTACAATTAGTCCAATTATATCAACATTATTGCCAACAATTACAATTCCACGGACAAATCCTCCAAGATTACGTGTCTATACAACAAACATTCCTACTGTGTTTGGTTCTCGTACCCGTCCTAGGCCTTCATCCAATTACGTTCCAGTTACAACAGACAGCAGAAAGAAATCCAATATGAGATTTAATAATAATTACCTCACAACTTATCCACCAACAATTTCTACTTTAATACCGACTACAACAACAACAACCACAACGACACCTTTGCCACCTCCTTTAATAAATATTCCATATGAAGAAGTTTTAAGAAATCATCGTGTTAAAGTCACCACCACCACCACAACAACAACTACTACATCAACTACCACACAGCCTCCATCTAAACTATCTCCGACACCTCCACTAGTACAAGTACCCGTTGGTCACGTTCAAATAACAAATAAAGGAAAATCAGGACTTCCGAAACAACTATATTATTATGATGCTCCTGTATCGCGGCCATTTTATCTGGAGGGCTATTTATTACCAGGTGTATTAATCACAAATCGGACAAGAGGGCAACAGATTGTTCTAGAATTGGCTCCACGTCCTCCTTCTCAACCACCTTCAGCCCCACCAGTTACAACTACAAGACCACTACTAGTCTATTACGCACCTTTAGAAACAAATACAGTTGCACCAACAAGGGGTATGAATTCAAAATATCAAACAAATTAAATATTATTTAAAATAGTAGTCAAATATATATAAAACAATTCTTTTATTTATGTTTTAGGATCTACCGTACGTCCACCTAGTAAAACATTTTATTTTTATGAAGAGAGTTCTCGGGCTAGACGACCACCTCCATCAGTGCCTCCACCTCCGCTTATACCTCCAACTACTACCGTAGAAACAATACGTGCTACAGATGTTACTGATCACTATTTTCGACATGATGATGATGGTAATGGTTATGTATACCAAACTCCAGATCAACCATTATACTATACAAGGCCACGGCCACAGCCACCACCACCACCACCTCCAATTAGACAAGATTATTATGATAATTATAGATCAATATCTAATTTAGATGCACCATTAAGGTAAGTAAAACTAATATTTATTTTTATTTAATCATTTATTGATTATTATTATTATTATTTTGTCCAGATATCGTCGACCAACAACAACCCCCAGAACTGTATATGAATATAGTTTTCAAGCTAGAGATGCAGTTCCTAATGTATATACGCATCACTCCCTTCTAAATGATGCGTCACCAACTGCAAGCAATCTTGCTGCAATTCGTGCTACTCAACAGCTTAATACACAAAATGATTATTATAAAAGACAACAACCTCTAAGAGCAGTATGAAAATATTAAGTAAAATTATCTTATAATATTGATTTATTAATAAAATATTTTATTTTTTCAGTTACATGTGACAACACCAGCACCTAATTTAGCTACAGATACTCGTGTTAATTACAGGCATCCAAGGCCTTCATTTGAGCCAGAGGCTGAATATATTTCTCCACCTCGTCATAAAGAAGAGAATGTAATACGTTATAGCCTCCCAGGAAACCATCAGGCTCACGTTTATTTCCTGACGCCTCAAAATCAAAGAAGGCGCCAAGAGTCCTATCAAGAAGAACAAGTGGAAGAGGAGGAGAATATCCCCTATACAAGAAAATATCATCACCGACGAAAACAAAATCAAGATACTTTTTAAAAAATTAAAAAAGTGCCAAGAAGTTTAATTTAAGTTAAAATTGGAGTGTATTTATTATTATTATAATTATTATTTTAAATGAAACTCAAATGACGTGATAATAATTTATTTGTTTGTCAAAAAAGTGAAGACTATATATATAATGTTCACGCTTAAAAAAGAATGATGCATTTAGTATAAAAAAAAGACAAATTTAGATTGTAAAACAAAAAGCTTTTCCTAAATATTGAATATATTTTAGTAAATTTCCTATTGCTTGTTTTTTTAATATGTTATTATTACTCAATAAATAAAGATATTTAATAGAACATTTTAAAAAATTGAGTTTCTATTAAATCAACAAAACATTAACATATAATTTCTTTTTAAATTTTGGATTGTAAAAAATGAAAAATATATTACTCACCAGTATTAAGTTCTTGTTCAGCAGTCTCATCTTTAAGTGGTTTATCATGCAAATGTAAATAAACTTGAATGGCACAACGTGCAGCTTTGAAATAAAAAGGATGGGCACGAAGAACATCTTCAAGACGTAAAAGACCCACATAAGATCGTAGAGTCATCTTTCGCATACAGTATGTATGAAAATCAAACTGGTCCTCAATTATTTCAGAAAAATGCTAGAAAAAAATAAAATCATTAATAATTTAAATAAATATATAAATGAATTTAAAATAATTTAATTAATAATTTGTAGTTGAATTTCTTTAAACTTAATGCCTCTTAAATACAAATTTCAATGTCTTTTTCGAAATATAAAAACAGAAATCAATTAACCCTTTAAAAATGCGCCTCAAACATGGTTATTTGAAAAAATGAATGATTAAATTAATTTTGAGAATCATCAGTTTAATATATAGTGATTTTGGTGACCCTATATTAATTATAGATCCAGAGAAAACGAATGTGAATAAAGTGAATTATGTGGTATCCATATGATTTAATCTATCTATCTCTATCTCTCTCTCTCTCTCTATATATATATATATATATAAAGTAAATTTGAATTATTCATTTATGAAATTAGGAATATTTTATACAAATAAAATATTTATAAAAAAATTGTCAAAATAAAGTGAGAAGGATATAATAATATAATAAATAATTTTTAATAATAAATAAGTTTTGACTTGTATAAATATTTCATTTGTACAAAATATTTATAGAAGTCAAAATAAAAAAAAATTATCACAAGAAAAGTGAGAAGGATATTTATTATTATTTATATAATAATATAATAAATAATTTTAATTAAAAAACATACAAGTTAATCAAATAATTTTGAGAGGAATATTTTTTTTTAATGAAAATTTAAAGATAACAATTATCTGAATGATTTATGTCGTTTATCATTTGTTGAATTATATTTATAGGCTTTATTAATTTCAATAGAAAAATAAAACATTACTTACTCTATCAACTTCATGACATTTTTTGAGTGCTTCACCCCATTTCTCAAGTCTTTGATAAGCCAAGGCACATTCGGTTTGGAACCACATACACTGCATTTCATTTAAATTTTCCATGGCAGATACACCTTCCTATAAAATAATGAACAAAAGAAATATAATAAAACAAAGAATATCTATAAAAATAAAATAAAAAATTAGCTACTATTTATGAAAATTTATTTTTTGAAGGTTATAAAAGTAAATAAATACTCACTCTAGTGAATTTTGCACAAGTTTCTTCTGCCTCTTTAATAAGATTAGCTCTTAACATATATTTGGCACATTTACTATTAATATATCTGTCAGCAGTATCGAGACCTTGGGCTTCATCTAACCATTTATATGCCTCCAATACATCACCACCATGTTTATAAATTCTTCCTTTCGTGACAAATAATTCAATTAATGTTGGTGTATGATCAATTGCTTCATCTATATAAGATAAAGCACGTTTAGTATATCCTAAATGATCATAATGTTGAGCCAAATAATAATAAGTCCAGAGAAGAGCCGACGCAGGCTGTTTTCCATCTTCATCTAAAATCAAATGAAATTAAATTGTTAAATTTTGACTCTATAAGGTATAAATATATATATATATATATGATAATTAATATATTGGATAACAATCTGGAGTTTAAACGCTAATTAATTGTATTTAAAACTTAAAAAATCGTAATGAAAATATTTTATTTGGTTAATTACTTATAATTACTAATTTTAAGATAATGTGAAACTGATAAATAGTTATTTTAACTTAATTAAATTGTTTTAAACAATTTTAATAATATATAATATATTCAGTTTATATGAAATCTCATTTACAAATTAAGTCGATAAAGGCTTTTTAATCTGCTTTTTATCATTATCAATTGAGTAGAGTCAAGAATATCACCCTCTTGGAATGAAAAATTATAAGAAAGAAATTTGTAATATTATTTAACCTTGTTTTTGTCACTGCGAAAATGAAAGAGCAAAATATCTTGAAAATTCTAATTCTGATTGTTTTATTTTTAAAACAGTCTAAATAAAAAAGAAACAGTGGAGATGATTTTTCCAATGAAAGTACACTATTTATAGATAAACAGAAATAAATTCAACAAGACATACAACAATAAAATAATCAATTATTTTGTTGTCAACCTATTAATTATTATTTCCTAGAATAAGTATTATATTACCTTGAGGACTAAATTTTCCAGTTTTTGAAAGTGAATCGACATAACTAAGAACAAGTTGTTCAATAATAATCACTTTATTTTCATCTTTATATAATGAACGTAAATCAACGAATAAAGGTGGTACACCCTTATGGAGACCTTTACGAAGATATTCGTCAACTAATTGTGTGAATTGTTCTCCACTTGCATAATTTAATGGTAATCTTCGTGGTGCAAGGGCATATTTGAATTTATCTTTATAATATTTAAACATGTCTAAAATTTCTTCTGACGTTTTAAGCTGAAGTGCTTCTTGAAGACAATAATAATAATGTGTATTTTCGGGATTCCTTGATAAAAGCTCCTTATAAATGGTTTCAGCTTCTTTATATCTTTTAAGCTCTAAATATAATTTACCTATTTAAGAAAAAATCAATAAATAAATAATAACTAATATAAATACATATTTAATAAAAATAATAAAAAAGAAATTACCCCAAGTCTCCATGAATGAAAGTTTATCACAAATTTGATCTTTGTGTGATTCAAGATGTGCAAGAGCTTCATTTAAAGCTCCAGATTCTTGAATGATCATATTCTCGTATAGTAATAACTCACTATGCTCATAATCATAAGAGTTCTTCTAGAACGAATTGTTTGATTATTATTAAAAAAAATAATAAATAGGCAAATAAAAACAAAATAATTTACCATTTGAGTTTTTCTAAACTCTTCTAATATCTTTTGAGCCATTTCATAATCCCTTAATAAATGATAGGCCATACCAAATCCAATCCATGACGCTCGTTGAATAGGTTTCAATAGAAATAATTGATATCTAGTATCCTAAATAACATATTTATATATTATAAATATAGATTCTGAATATAAACACTCTTGAAGTGAGAAATAAAGATAAAAAATTGAAAGATAGAGAAAAAAGAAAAATTAAAATTAAAATATTAATAACTTACTCTATAACCTTCTAAATCACGCATTTGAATTTGTAATAGGGATAAATCTCTAAGAATTTGTAAATTGTCTTTTTCCCATCGTAGAGCGTTTCTATAGCATTTAATGGCTTCATCATATTTTTTATCAGATCGTTGCAAAAGGCCATAAACATGCCAACAGACATGTGAACTTAAATCGTTTCTAAGTCCTCTTCGTACATATTCATAGGCCTCATCTTTTCGTCCCAAACAATTTAATGTCAATCCTTTCATTGCCAATGTTTCTGTAAAATTTAATATGAAATAATATTTTTTTAAAATATAAATTTTAAAAACGACAATTTTAAACTAACAAAATCATTATATTAGTTTTTTATTAATAAATAAACAAATTTAAATTAATTTTTTATAATGTAAAAACTCTAGAAAACATTTTAAAAAATATTATTAGGCCAATTAACAGAGTAATAACTTAAAAAAAAAATATTTCAATTTTATAATTTAAAAATCCAAATATTTTTTAAAATATGCATTGTGAAGATACTAAAAAACAAACAATTTTCTTAAACACCCCTCAAAAATTGATTGAAAAATCTATTGATAGTTCCCAGTACAAAGGGCAATTAACAATAATCAATTAACAAATCAAAATTACAATTTAAGAATTTAACAACCAATTTTAATTCCTCTGTATGAATGTTTTCTAAAGTTTATTCAATTTTTATTTTTATAATATAAATATATATATGTAAAATAGATATTTTAATTAAAAATTACCTCCATGATCTACATATTTTGGATTTGAAAGGATTTGTTTTGCAAATTTTAACCCATTTTTGTATAGTTTGTGTTCATAGCATTTCTAAAATAAAAAAAAACAAAAAATTACAAAATGAAGGACATAAATGAAAATATATAATGAATAATAAAAAAAAACTTATGTAAGACAAGATAATCAAAGAGATAAAAAATGTACATTAATTTCTTTGAATTGACATTATAATAAAAATGAATGTTAATGGAAAATTAAATTATATTTGAAAATATTTATAATAATTTTTAATAGTGTTTAAAATGACATTTTTCAATCAAATAATTGGATAATTAATTTATTTTTGAAATTTTTGTGTTTTATTAATTATTTAATTAACAAAAATAAAGAAAAAAGAAAAATATTTGAATAGAATTTGAACATGATTCAGGATTTCTTTATTTGAATATAACCTCTATTATTATTTATCGTAGAGTTTTATAAATTATTTTGTCTTTTAATTATAATAATAATATTTAAATTCAAAAATCGGTTATATTATTCTAATGATTTAATTAAGATAATATAATAAAACAGGAATGAAGAATATATTTGCAAGAGTTAAGAAAATATAAGAGTAGTTTTCATATATGAAGCTTTTTTTTAAAAAAAAATAGAGGTGTCAAAAAATTAGCAAATTTTTGAATCATTAAAAATATAAATTTATAAAAATTACCAGAATTCGTTTAAATAATGCATTTTCCTTAGGAGGCAAAGGATTACTGGATGGCATTCTCACCCAAGCCAAATTATATTAATTTAATTTATTTTCACTAGTTAAAACCTCGTGGCTTCAAACCAAAGATGGCTTTCACGGTCACGTGACGTCTTGAAACAGTGACGTCACTTGACGAAAAAATTTTGTATGATTTTCAAAAAATTTAAATTTTATTCAAATGCATTATAAATAAATTAATAATTTAATTTAATTTTTTACTAATATAATAAAAATTAAAAAATATATGTATACTTTTTTATATTAAACATAATTAAGTTATTAATTATTAATTATAAGATACTTTCTAACTTTTATTAAAAATAATTCTATTAAAATAATAATTTAAATTTAGTTAATTATTAATAAAAATTAATATACCTGAAGAGGCAATAAATTTTAAAATATATAAATATAAATTAAATATTTTAAAGTTTACTACCCTGAATTGAACAGTTTATGTTTGTGGTGTTTGTGATCGTGCTTAAATTTAATCTTCGACAATTTGACAGCTTAACTGAGCTTAACAAGTTATATTTTAATTTATTGGTATAATATTTACTTTTTTGATTACAAATATTATCAGAATTTTCATTAAATAATTTAAAAGGTAATATTTATTTTTTTAAATATCTATATTGTGAAATAACATCATGGAGCTCTCATGTTCAATTAATTCATATTTACAAACTTTAAACACGCTTTCAAAAATATTTATAAAATTATTTGATTTTTAATTAATGGATTTTCATTTATAATTATTATTTTTTTTTAGAAATTTTTTAACCATGGCTCATTATAAAGGAGCAGCCAGTGAGGCTGGGCGAGCTATGCATTTAATGAAAAAGAGAGAAAAAGCTCAACAAGAAATAGAATTCAGAAAGAAGAAAATCGAAGAAGATTTAAAAATTTCTAATATAGAAAATAAATTTGCTGCTCATTACGATGCAGTCGAACAACAACTTAAAGTATATTTATATAAAAAATTGATTATAATTTAGGTGTTTTTATATAATTCTTTAAATTTTTTATTTTTAATAAACAGAGTTCTACAATTGGTTTGGTTACACTTAATGAAATGAAATTGAAACAAGAGAATATTGTTAAAGAAAGAGAAAGAAAATTGGCCCAAAAACAATTAGAAAAAGAACAAGAAAAAATGAGAGCGTTAGAGGCAAAAGAAGCTGAAAAAAATCGTCAAAAACAACAAGTAAGATTTTGTTTTATAAAAAAATATTTCGTGTGAAATTTCATTTAAACTAAAAAATATTAATTCGGTCATATTTAATAAGAATTTTGGATACAAAAATTGATTTAGAAAAATAAGTAAATTTATTTTTTATACAAATAATGTTTTTTTTTTAGATCCAATCCCTTTCTTTTTCACTAGAAGGTGAGGAAGAAGAGGAAGAAGAAGATGATGATAATGATCAAATTGATGTCAAAGTTGAGGATGACCTATTTCAAGAGCCGATACCTAAAAAAATTAGAAAAAATCCTGATGTAGATACAAGTTTTCTACCTGATAGAGAACGTGAAGATGAAGAGAATCGACTTCGTGAAGAGCTTAGACAGGTATACTTTTTATATTTATATTAATTAATTTTAGAAAAATTATCCATACTTTTCTTCTAAAGATTGCAACACCAAAATTTGGGTTAACTCTTTAACGAAATGAAAATTGTTCGCTACTATTAGTACCTTTTTTATTTATAATTATTGGCCTTTGGAATAAATCTCTATTTTAGCCAGCTTTCTCAGAATTATTGTGAATTATTTTAAATTATTCATAAATCTAAATGAACTTGGTCCATCGATCCCTCGAATGTTCGGCGGTCCTGGATTATAACCTTTTTAATAAATACAAGTTTAATTTCGTAAATAAATTCAATCTTTTAAGTACATTCTATACTCGTCTAGAGCCCATTCTGAAACTCACTAAACACAGTCAATTTAGAAACTAAAATGTAAAAATTTTGGGACAAGAAAAAAAATTATAAAATATATATAATTTATTAATGAAAAAGTCTCTACCCTCTTTTTAATTCTACATATATTATGATAACTATAGTTTAATTTAAATTTATAAAATATTGATTATAATAATAATAATTTAAATGAATTTAAAAAATTAGGAATGGGCTGCTAAGCAATCTACATTAAAAGAAGAAGAAATTGATATAACTTTTAGTTATTGGGATGGTTCAGGACATCGGCGAACTGTAAGAATGAAAAAAGGTAATATTAATTATCTTTGTGTTATTATTATCATTATTTTAATTATTATTTCATTAATTTTTTTAGGGAATTCAATGTATCAATTTCTTCAACGTTGTTTAGAACTATTACGTCGTGAATTTAGTGAATTAAAAACGGTTACAGCTGATCAATTGATGTACGTTAAAGAAGATCTTATTTTGCCACATCATTATACTTTTTACGATTTTATTGTCACAAAGGTAAATATATATATTTATATATTTGTTTGACATTACAATTTTTATTAAAATCATTAAAATATCATTTAAATATCATTAAAAAATAGTAAATAATAATAAGTAGAAATTAAAGTTATGTACTAATCTATCTAGAAATTTAAAAGTTTAAATTTTTGAACCCAGAATACATTGTTAAATTTTATTTAATTTTTTTATTATATATTTTTCTTTTATTTCTATATTTCTTCAAATTGAAACATTCTAAACATTAAAAAATTGTCTTACTATTAAATGCTCTTATTTTTATGTGAATTATTTTCCTAATCATTTTATAAATAAATAAAAATAAATTAATTTAAAAGAAAAAATAAATTAATATAAATTAAAAAACTACTATCTCTAGAAATTTGATATATCATTACATGACTATTCGGTTGAGCAATTTTACACAATTTTAAACTAAAATTTATAATTTTTACACTATTATTACTACATCCCCTCCCTTCCCCAAACAAACCAGCTCACAGATACCACTTATCGAAAAAGATGAATTTTGGACTTAGGAGACCTTAACATTTTTTATCGATAGTATAGCTAATTTCTTTTTTATAGATTATATAATATATTATGTTTGACAAATAATGAATTTTTTAGCCAATTTTTTCATAGAAGATTTTATTATAAATGTTTAGTATTTGTCGAATGAAGCAATCAAATATCACTTTCCCATTAAAACTTTGCACCATCTTCACCGTTTGTGACAGGGTTGATGGAAATAGTGTGTCTAAGTAAATCACTTAGAAGAATATTAAACATTTATAATAAAATAAATAGATTAAAATAAATTTCCAACCATTCTATCTATTACCATTATAATAAATGCAAATAAACAAATTTATTTATTTTTGTTTAACAGGCTCGTGGAAAAAGTGGACCTTTATTTACATTTGATGTTCATGATGATGTTCGTCTTATAAATGATGCTACAGTAGAAAAAGAAGAATCTCATGCCGGAAAAGTTCTTTTACGAAGTTGGTATGAAAGAAATAAACATATATTTCCTGCAAGCCGCTGGGAACCTTACGATCCAACTAAAACTTATGATAAATATACTATTTCTGATCGTCATAAAAAATAATTACATTTCTATTATAAATCAAATTGATTTTTCACTTTAATTAATTGTAATTTCTTTTAAAAGACAAAAATATCAATGTATATAGATATGTCTGTAAATAATTTTAATTTTTTTTTTAAAGAAATATCCTCTACATTCAGACCTAGCTCTTTCAACAAACTAAAGTGTTTCTTTTGAATTCAAATGAAGATATAATTATAAAATAAAAATAAGAATTCTAAAACAATTGTTATATTAAGTCTTATATTTATAATTTGTATTTTTATAATATAAAAAAACATAGACATAATGTAAATTAAAGAAAATTAAAAGGTTTTTTTTTTAAAAACAAATAAAATGTTATTTAATTTATTCAGTTATAAAAAATAAATATCTTTATGTACTTTTTTTATTCCCATCCAAATATAGAAAAACACTGTTTTTATGGAGGATGGAGTATGACTAGTTGGAAAGCCAAAACTACTAATATATATATTTTTTTTTAATTTTAATAAAGATATAAAAGCATTTAATACTTTGTTATAGGTAATTTGATAAACAATATATTAAATTGTGTAATTTAGGATTTATATGAATGTAAAACTGCTCTAACCTTTTTGCATATCATACAGATAGGTCCACTTAACTTTCATAGACTCGTAAATATAAGAATACATTAGGTAAGAAATATATAAATGAAACATAACTTTTATTATATTAACCATTTATTTGAAAAAGAATTCATCTTTTTCATTTTTTCTGATTTTGATAAATTATATATATTTTATTTTATAATAATATGGACGGATAAGATATATGTAATCACTATATGATACTGCAGATAATTTTTTTTATTTTATAATACTAAACAATTGGAAAAAATGTCATCTGCGAGAAAACAGCATCAAACCAATACCCTGATTAAACACTTTCCCTTAATATGTATTTTAATCAAATAATATTTAAGATTCATTGTTTATAATATTGTTATCAAAAATATATATTTAGACCTTGATCTCTCTATTTCCCCTTTCCTCTCTCTCTCTCTTTCTCTCTTTAATTGATATTAATTGATAGGTGGTCACTGCGTTCATCTGTGTAACCTTGAATAAGGTTTAAAGTTTATATAAAAGAAAATACACTTTTCATTATGATTTTAAATATTTATAGTTTATACAAAAAATTTGCTTATCATTAAATAAATAATTATATAATTATGAAGCTAAAAAAAACAAGCTTCGGGGGAAATTTAAATAGAGTGGGAGTAAAAAATTATTAGATATAAAAGTATAGTAAGTAAGTTAGTTCATCAGTTAGTATTTTTCCCCTTATAGAGAAGTTTTTCGTTATTAATATTCTTTTATATTATTTAAGTTTAAGGTATTTTTTTATAATTATTTAATTATAATAATTATTATTTTTCGTTTTTTGAGAAATTTATTTAAATTTAATTATTTTTTATATTCAAGGTTATTTTTAAATAAAATGGTTTCATCAATAAGAAGAAAAAATGAAAGAAAAAGAATGGATAGGGATAATAATCATCTTTCATTATATATGCTTCATTTATTAAAAAATGAAAATGTACCAGCTAATAATAAAGTGGATTTAAATAAAATACCAGATTGGATTGATATGGAATTGTATCGATTGGGACATCAATTTTATCAGCGTAACCTAATTGCAATTACTATTTGTGATTTAATCGGTCTTTGTTTATCATATTCTAAACCGAATGTAATCGACGCATTAATTTATACAGGAAAATCTGTAAATATGGTAAAAGGTTTTAGACGATATATATCAACAGGATTACACATTAATAATTTTTTCAATGGTGATATTTGGGAGAATGATACAAAAGCACATCGTAGTATAAAATATGTGAGAGACTCTCATGAGAGGGTTCGTCAAAAAATTAAAAATGAAACAAAGGAGGAATTGGCAAAAAGGAAAACACTTGCAGGGCAAGGAGTGACAAATTTAAATACGTATTTGTATAAAGAGTTGGTTGCTGATATTCAAAGTGCATGTCCAATGAAACTAAATCAATTACGGGACAAAGGCAATGACATAGACAACGAAGTTGAATATTTTAATCAAATAAATATGATATTAGTTGTAGTTGGAATGATGCTTTTTCCAGTTCTATTTCCGAAAAAAATAGGAATTTATCATGAATCAAAAAAAGATATAGAGGGATTCATTCATCTTTGGCGAGTAATTGGATATTATCTTGGTAAGTGAATCGATTTACTTTAATAGTTTGGCTAATTGGCTAATTATTGAAAACATTTCAATGTTTTCGTTAAGTTTATATTCAAATACTCTAAATCTACTCTCGTTTCCTAAAATCAGGGACCATGCCTCACACCCGTATAATAAAACCTGCAAAATAACTCTTTTGATATATTTTCACTTTTGATTACTCTTGATAATAATTTTGACGAGATAAGCCCCTTTGTTGCATACAGGTGTTACCCGATTGCAACCTTGATTTAAATTCTTCTCCAATATTACGATCCTTCGTATGTTAAGACTTTGTGTGTTAATACTATTCGTCTCTGATACTAAATCTTTTGTTTTATCATTATTAATTTCAGACCCCACCTCTTTTTCAGCGTTTATTCATTTTTCTATATCCCATCTTTAAATGAATTTATCGAATCTCCTATTATATTTAAATCGTCCGCGTAACCTTATACTTGATCTAATATCTAAGAATAATAACAGAAAAATATAAAATTTGTTAAATCATTAATTAAATTGTCCCTTTATTTATATATTATACACTTATTATATTTAATTTATATTTTTTTTTGCAGGTATTGAGGATGAATTCAATTTGTGCAATGGCAATTATGAAGAGGTATTTCAAAGGGGTCATGAATTAATTGATTATAGTATAAAGCCATGGTTATATGAGATTGATCTTAAATGGATTCACATGACACATATTTTAGTTGATAGTAGCTCTATTACAGGTTTATCTATACCCTATTCGACTATTTTATTAATTGCATTTGAATGTATAGATATTCCATCAAAAAATATATGGAAATTCATATCTTTTAAAGAAAAGTGTATTTATTATTTTGTTCAATTTATTTTGAAATGGGTTTTTTGGATTAAACCAATAAGTAATTATTTATCACATTTGATGTTAAAACATATTCAAAGACATTTTGATTTAATTAGATCACCAGAGAATTTGAAAAAATTTACTGAATTAGCAAGAAAATATGATGAGACTGTACAATAAATTAGTATCTCTTTAAAATTAAGAGTATCTTTTACTGATGAATCAATCAATCTAATCTATATATGTACTATAGATTATACTTACAAAATACATACCTTTTAATATTATATATTAATGTATTATTGTATATTAGGATATTATCTTTTAATAAAATTAATATAAAATATTTATATCTGAATGATTTCTTGCAAATCTATGCATTTGTAAAAATATAAACTGATACGAGAACTTTCATTTAAGAAACCTCCAACTTAATGAAATGAAAAAATAAAATACAATTTATACCATTCCTTTATATTATCATTTTATTTTTCAGATGCAATGTCTGTAGAAATGAAATCAAGACTTCGGCAATGCAATGTAAGAAGTGTGTGAAGCTTTTCTTTCACCCTAGTTGTGTGAAGAGGCATTCCACTCCGGATAAGCTCAATAAAAACACACTCGTTGCATGTCAGGGTCCTTTTGTTAAGATAGATGTGAGGAGAGAATTGGAGATGGAGGAGAAGAGAATGCTGTGTTTGAGACTGGATAGGCGTGACTCACTCAGATCGGATGGTGGTGCTTCTCAGGACTCGATAGATGCCTCGGACCGAGCAATTGATAGCGGGGAGGGTGTCTTAGATGCCGCTGGAGGTCTCGACTCTCATATTGATAAGATATTGAGAGAAGTTAGAGAAATGAGAAATGAGATAGTGGCGAGGGAGGAGATTAAGGCTATCATAAGGGATATAGTGAGTGAAGAGGTAAAGGAGTTGAAAGATGCCATTAGTAATATCAGAAGTATGTTATTGGCAGGGGACAATGGTAGAGGTATATCTACTCCTACTCCTCCTAAGTTGGGGTACAGTGATGTTGTTAAGTCACGAGGTGATAGTGTTCTTTTGGTTAGACCGAAAGTCTGTCAAGGGAGCAAAGGTACTAGGAAGGATATAAGAGAGAAAATAAATGTGAGGGAGTTAGAGATGGGAATCACGAGATTTAAAAATGTTAGCAAGGGTGCAGTTATCTTGGGTTGTGAGACTGAAAGTGAGTCAGCCAGGCTAAAAGAGAAAATTTTGGAATCTGATTTGAAGAATAGTTATGATGTAACTGGAGTTAGCAAAAGATGGCCTAAAATTAAGGTTATTAATGTTGATGAAGATGAATTCAACTTGGGCGATGATTGTCTTATTTCTGCACTGAAAAGTCAGAATAGGTTAAATGCCGATAGAGATAGTTTTCATATGAGAATTTTAAAGAAGATCAAAGCAAGAGCCGGTAGAGAGAACTCGAGTCGCTCCTTGATCATTGAACTTGATGAGGTTACTCATGCGGAGTGTCTTAGGTCTGAGAGACTTAACTTAGGTTGGAGACGATGTAGGGTTTTTGACCATGTCAATGTTCTGAGGTGCTTCCGGTGTTGGGGCTTTTTGCATACGTCATCTTGATAAATTATATATATTTTATTTTATAATAATATGGACGGATAAGATATATGTAATCACTCTATATGATACTGCAGATAATTTTTTTTATTTTATAATACTAAACAATTGGAAAAAATGTCATCTGCGAGAAAACAGCATCAAACCAATACCCTCATTAAACACTTTCCTTTAATATGTATTTTAATCAAATAATATTTAAGATTCATTGTTTATAATATTGTTATCAAAAATATATATTTAGACCTTGATCCAGTGGCGGATTAAAGGTCCAGAGCGCCCTAGGCAATCACTTTATCGGCGTCCCTGTATCGGCCATAAATGCCCATCATAATACTATAAATTTTAAAAATTCTGAGCTCGCGCGCCCCTTGTAACTATACGCCCCTAGGCACGTGCCTAGTTTGCCTTACGGATAATCCGCCTCTGCCTTGATCTCTCTATTTCCCCTTTCCTCTCTCTCTCTCTTTCTCTCTTTAATTGATATTAATTGATAGGTGGTCACTGCGTTCATCTGTGTAATCTTGAATAAGGTTTAAAGTTTATATAAAAGAAAATGCACTTTTCATTAAGATTTTAAATATTTATAGTTTATACAAAAAATTTGCTTATCATTAAATAAATAATTATATAATTATGAAGCTAAAAAAAACAAGCTTCGGGGGAAATTTAAATAGAGTGGGAGTAAAAAATTATTAGATATAAAAGTATAGTAAGTAAGTTAGTTCATCAGTTAGTATTTTTCCCCTTATAAAGAAGTTTTTCTTTATTAATATTCTTTTATATTATTTAAGTTTAAGGTATTTTTTTATAATTATTTAATTATAATAATTATTATTTTTCGTTTTTTGAGAAATTTATTTAAATTTAATTATTTTTTATATTCAAGGTTATTTTTAAATAAAATGGTTTCATCAATAAGAAGAAAAAATGAAAGAAAAAGAATGGATAGGGATAATAATCATCTTTCATTATATATGCTTCATTTATTAAAAAATGAAAATGTACCAGCTAATAATAAAGTGGATTTAAATAAAATACCAGATTGGATTGATATGGAATTGTATCGATTGGGACATCAATTTTATCAGCGTAACCTAATTGCAATTACTATTTGTGATTTAATCGGTCTTTGTTTATTATATTCTAAACCGAATGTAATCGACGTATTAATTTATACAGGAAAATCTGTAAATATGGTAAAAGGTTTTAGACGATATATATCAACAGGATTACACATTTATAATTTTTTCAATGGTGATATTTGGGAGAATGATACAAAAGCACATCGTAGTATAAAATATGTGAGAGACTCTCATGAGAGGGTTCGTCAAAAAATTAAAAATGAAACAAAGGAGGAATTGGCAAAAAGGAAAACACTTGCAGGGCAAGGAGTGACAAATTTAAATACGTATTTGTATAAAGAGTTGGTTGCTGATATTCAAAGTGCATGTCCAATGAAACTAAATCAATTACGGGACAAAGGCAATGACATAGACAACGAAGTTGAATATTTTAATCAAATAAATATGATATTAGTTGTAGTTGGAATGATGCTTTTTCCAGTTCTATTTCCGAAAAAAATAGGAATTTATCATGAATCAAAAAAAGATATCGAGGGATTCATTCATCTTTGGCGAGTAATTGGATATTATCTTGGTAAGTGAATCGATTTACTTTAATAGTTTGGCTAATTGGCTAATTATTGAAAACATTTCAATGTTTTCGTTAAGTTTATATTCAAATACTCTAAATCTACTCTCGTTTCCTAAAATCAGGGACCATGCCTAACACCCGTATAATAAAACCTGCAAAATAACTCTTTTGATATATTTTCACTTTTGATTACTCTTGATAATAATTTTGACGAGATAAGCCCCTTTGTTGCATACAGGTGTTACCCGATTGCAACCTCGATTTAAATTCTTCTCCAATATTACGATCCTTCGTATGTTAAGACTTTGTGTGTTAATACTATTCGTCTCTGATACTAAATCTTTTGTTTTATCATTATTAATTTCAGACCCCACCTCTTTTTCAGCGTTTATTCATTTTTCTATATCCCATCTTTAAATGAATTTATCGAATCTCCTATTATATTTAAATCGTCCGCGTAACCTAATACTTGATCTAATATCTAAGAATAATAACAGAAAAATATAAAATTTGTTAAATCATTAATTAAATTGTCCCTTTATTTATATATTATACACTTATTATATTTAATTTATAATTTTTTTTGCAGGTATTGAGGATGAATTCAATTTGTGCAATGGCAATTATGAAGAGGTATTTCAAAGAGTTCATGAAATAATTGATTATAGTATAAAGCCATGGTTATATGAGATTGATCTTAAATGGATTCACATGACACATATTTTAGTTGATAGAAACTCTATTACAGGTTTATCTATACCCTATTCGACTATTTTATTAATTGCATTTGAATGTTTAGATATTCCATCAAAAAATATATGGAAATTCATATCTTTTAAAGAAAAGTGTATTTATTATTTTGTTCAATTTATTTTAAAATGGGTTTTTTGGATTAAACCAATAAGTAATTATTTATCACATTTGATGTTAAAACATATTCAAAGACATTTTGATTTAATTAGATCACCAGAGAATTTGAAAAAATATACTGAATTAGCAAGAAAATATGATGAGACTGTTCAATAAATTAGTATCTCTTTAAAATTAAGAGTATCTTTTACTGATGAATCAATCAATCTAATCTATATATGTACTATATATTATACTTACAAAATACATACCTTTTAATATTATATATTAATGTATTATTGTATATTAGGATATTATCTTTTAATAAAATTAATATAAAATATTTAAATCTGAATGATTACTTGCAAATCTATGCATTTGTAAAAATATAAACTGATACGAACTTTCATTTAAGAAACCTTCAACTTAATATATATAATGAAATGAAAAAATAAAATACAATTTATACCATTCGTTTCTATTATCATTTTATTTTTCACTTCATCGCCTAGTCATATATGCCCATCTATTCTATTACTGCTCGTATTCCTGCATCCTGAAGATCTCATTAGCAATTGGTCAATGGCCTTATTCTCATTAATCATATGCCACTGACCCTTCGCATTAAAATATTTTTAGAAATCAACTTGACTCAATTTTTGTATTTTATTTTTAAAATATATATCATTACTTTATTTTCAGCTTAATCCTATGTATGATAATATATATTTATATACTAACAATAAGTGACATACCGAACTTCCTACCGCCTCTCTCTTAGAATCAATATTATTATTATATCTTATTAGCTGTATTTAAATTCAGTTTTTTTTTATATTATATATATAAATTAAGCCTACAGCTTCTAGCGGGTCAGCCAAGCTCCCCAAAAGTTTTATTTCTATTTGATACAAATGATTTTATTTTTTTATTTTTATTTTAAGATTTTATCAAGTTTTTAAGATAAAATAAATCTTCGAGAATGACTTAAAATTTACATCTGTTTCGGCAAAAAATTTAAAAAAAGAAATAAATTTAGAAATTTAATTTATTTTTCATATTTTTCATTAATAATTAAATTCAATTAATAATATAAATTTCTTTGAAAAATATTCTTTAAAAATTAAAATATTATTCTTAATTTTATTAATACGATTTTCTTGTTTCTTAAATACTACAACAACCATATTCCTTTAACAACCTTTTCAATCCATGTAATTCTTTCTTTCCTCTCCTAATTTGCATCCAAATTATATTTATTACCTTCACAAACCCCAATCTTGTTGATTTATCACAACAACTGAGCTAGTATTTCCAATGTCTGAAGATGCAATTCCTCGTTATGCATTCTCCCCCTCTCCCCGACAACCCCATCCTTGTTTGGCCCATAAATACTGCGAAGAATCCTATTTTCAAATACCCTAAATCTAATCTCGTTTCCTAAAATCATAGACCACGCCTCACACCTCTATTATAATAATAATAATAATACCGGTAAAATAACTCTTTTATATATTTTCATTTTGATTCTCCTTGATAATATTTTGACGACATAAGCGTTACCTGATTGCAACCTCGATTTAAATTCTTGAATATTATTATCCTTCGTGATTACAGAATTTAAGTATTTAAATTTTTCTACATTTTCAAATTCTACATTTTGTATGTTAAGATTATGTTTATTAATATTATAAAAATCAAATTCCTAAACATAGTTAAAATTCATGATATATAAATATATTGTAATGATTTTTTTTGTAAAGGGGGGGGGGGAGAATATTGCAGGGGAAAATCTAAGAAAAAGAAGGGTTGGTCTCATAAGTGTATTGGAAAAGGGTGGACTTTGAATCGGCGTGAACTACCCTGGAGATCGGGACTACAAAAAAAGAGAAACAAATTAAATTTATCATTAAGAATAAAATTTATAATAAGATTTATTATATTTAATATTTAAATATAAATTTTCAAAACCTTTAAAGATTTAAATGTAAAGATTTTAAATTATAAAATTACATACAGTAATTTTTTATATTTTTTATAAAAAAAAAGAAAAAAGACGTTTTATAAAAATTATACATAAACCAATATTTGTTGGGAAACAATTTTTTTAATTAATTAAAAAAATTTAAAAAAACAATCCTTCTTCGAAAACAATATTTTTTGTTAATAATGTAGCCGGAACTTTTGTAAGAGATAGTCTGTGGTCCTTTTTTTTCTTCCAATAAAGTCCGTCTGCTCTCGACGGTAGCCCACGAACGTCTGCCCTTGTCTCTTTACAACAACTATTCTCTTCTCGGGAAAAGTATTACAATAATAATCCTTTCCAAAAATAAATTTTATTTTTTCTTTTTTTTAAGGATTAATGATAATTTTAAAATATCATTACAATATATATATATATATGGGTTGGTTTATAAAAAAACGGTTTTGAAAATTAATAATTTTAATGTTGAATTTAATTGGTAGCACTCAGGTTAATTTTGAATAGAAAATAGTTTGGTGAGTCCAGGTTGATTAGGGAAAGGGTAGAATTGAATTCGTTCAGAAGAAAAGTCAGATATTAAATTAAGATATATTTAAATGTTTAATAATAAAAGAATTATATATTATAATAATAGGTATCATAGAAATTATTAAGTGATAATACAAATAAAGTTAAGGATTGAATATTAAAAAGTAAATTAAATTTATAATTAATGAGCAATTGTAATTTTAATAAGGTTCGACCACTTAGCTGATATATGAATAGTTGGAAAATAATAGAGACAGAAGTCTTCAGTTAATTATTCATGTTTCATGAGACATAGAGATAGGCAGGCTGCTCAGGGGTCGCCGCGATGTCTTTTATTGAAATAATTTCGTCTCTCTCCAAGATGTGATGAAGACTGCTCAAAAATTCTCCTTCCCTGCATAGGGAAAACTAATTATCCCCCTCCAAGACACCTCTGGTAACATTCCACTAACTCCCCCCCTCCCCAACTCAAAGACATCTGTTTCTTGATCATTTCTCGCAAATATTAGTAAATAGATGTCAAGTACTTAATGAGTTTTCAAAAAAAGAATTCATGAAATATTTTCTCTTCATCAATGGAAAATATTTATTTTTCGGTTTTTTTATTCTAATACAGTTTTACGAATTTAATTTATGGAGAGTGAGTACTTGAGGATGTCAATGTCTGTTATATATGTGAATTTATATCATTTTCACTATTTTTCTCTAATAAAGGGCATTTTTATGCCTATATATATATATATATTACAATATATATATTAATTTCAGTGAAAAATTAATTTAAAATTATAATATACTTAAATATATAATATTCAGTAGAAATTAAAGCAAATTATTAGCCATTGACTTAAAAAATATTAATTACTTTTAAAAGGATAAAGTTAAATTTTTTTTTAATAAGTATTTAAAGAATAAAAAATAATAAAAAAAAAGTGTTTTTATTTTCAGGTTTATATAATATAATTTTTAAATTCTTTATACCAGTTGTGGTAAATTAATTTAATTTAATTTAATTTGTTTACGCATATGTTAATTTTATTTTCCAGAATGTAAAACTTTAAAACTTCCTCTACAAACCCTTTTTATGATTTTACTTTTCTCTTTTCATTTGAAGATACAAATTTTCCTCGCTAGAGTGAACTGCTTTTGTTGATTTTCTAAGTGTCAAATAAATGTCAAATAAGAATTGAAGAGAAAATAAATAAATATAATTTCCTTAATTTAGTTTTATAAATTAAATATAATTAATTAAAGAGAGATGGCCCAAATTACTTATGTAGATGAATTAATTAGAGAATATTTATTATATCGTTGTTTTAACAATACGCTTAAGGTTTTTGAGTCAGAAATAAAATTAGACAAAGATAAAGGTTTTCGGGTAAGAAATTTTTCTTTTTATATATTTATTTATTTTATTCTATTCTTGAATCATTTTAGGTAGATAAAATGGTTGATCAAATAATGACATTTGTCAATAATTATGATTTAGTATCTTTAAGGGAACTTTGGTCACATTTTGATCAAAAAATGTTTTCTAAACTTGAACATCATTTTATTCCAGGTTTGCATATTTCTTTCTTTATTAAAATGAAGTGTTGTTTTAATAAAGACCTTAAAAATAATTTCAATATATGGATAATCATTTTATAATTAACTTTATTTCTTTTTCTAATTCATTAATAAAGAGAATTTCTGCATGTATATTTAAAGCAAATTCAATAATATTCACAAATAAGCATGTAATCATAATTAGATTTATCTCTCATTAAATAATCAAGTTTTTAGTCTATAAAATAGGTTATTGGGTCCCCCCTCCCTCACATTTAAAAGCGTTTACTGTGAGTAAAATTAATTAAATATCCGTTTGAACCCCTTTAGCTACATTATATATATAAGAAACTTTAAAATAAAATAGTTCTTTGACTTAAAGGCTCTCAAATTGATTTGTAAGAATATATATATATATATATAATTTATTTTTATATCATAAAAAGAGTCCAGCTTATTAAGTTTTTGAATTGTGTATATAAGTATATATATATATATTATATAACATGTTTATTTATTTTTTTTATAGCCTTAAGAAAAATTGAAAATGCTATTCTAAAAATGTACCTTGTCAATTGTATAAATAATAATAAACCAGAGAAAGTGACAGAGTTTTTTACTAAATTAACACCTGAATTAAACGGACAACCAGAATGGAAAGAATGGTTTAGTAAGTGTTTTCAAAATGCATCTTTTTGTTATTTGTATTGTAGATTAAATAATAAAATTAATTTGCAACATCAAATTAAATTTAATTTTGTTCTTGATTATTTTTTAATTAATATTATAAATTAATCAACCTGATTGTGGATTCTACTAATTCTGATAATTATAAAAATAAATATATTCACCAAGAGATCTGGATTGAGTGTCCATTGAACATTTTCCAAATATTATTATTTTTATAAGGCACACATAAATATCTTATATAAAAAGGGAGAGGGCTTCTTAAATTTAACAATTTTAAAAATTACAGAATCTTTTTGTTTATAAGAAACATTTAAACTTTGAAAACGATCTATAATTTTATTTAAAAAAAAAATAGACAGAGAGATTATATAAAAGGTGACTGAGGTTAAGAGCTGAAAATCTATAGAAAAAAGATCTTCTAGATATCAATTATTGACTTCCCTCTAATATAACTGATTTATATTAATTCTAGTCCTGCCATTTACTTCAAAACCAGAAGAGAATCCTGCATTTAGTATTCATTTTACAAAACAATGGCAAGATACTCTCTGGCTTTCATTGCACAATCTTCTCGCTACTGCCGTGCAGTGCCTTCCACAACCTGCATTGCTCACACTTGAAGCAGATGCTACCAAATTACAAAGACTCATTGAAGAAAATGAAGCTTTAAAACAACGACTTGCTGCTATAGCGGATCCCACAGCGCCTTCATTTAATCCAGATCCCAGGGCGCTTGATTTAACACAGCCGGATGAACTGATGGATGATTTTTATATAATAGCACAGTAAATAGAAGTTAAAATTAAACGTTTTAAAATATTTATATATATATTTATTGTTTATTTGCAGGGAAAATAGCGGTTCTGAAGTTCATAGTAAATCATTAAAAAATCTTATAAGAAATATTGGAAGTGGTTTACCCACAAGTCCTATTCTAGGAAGAAAACCAACAAGTTAGGATTATATTAATTCAATTATGGAATGTATTAATACATTAATTAATCTACTAATTAATTTTATTAGATTCTGGATCATCCAAAGTGAATATGAAATCAGCAAGTGTTGATGATCATACCTCATGCAATACTAGTTATTTAGTGACATCCTCGAGTGGTTCTAGTCATAGACGATCAAGTTCCACCCGTCAACGAGCAACCTCGTCCGGGCCTTGGTCGTCCAAAGCCGCCAGTGTGGATAGCGGTGGAGGTACAGGCACACATCAAAGTCGACGGGCGAGTTCCCAAGTTCGTGCTCCACCACCGCCACCGCCACCACCCTCACCACCTTTTTCAACAATTACATCTAATACAACATTAACATCGAAAACACCCCAATTAACAATCACTGATGCAGAGACAAATAATGAAAGTGAAAATGTATCTTCTTTCATTTTACTTAGCCAGGTATTATTTACTATCTATTTAAAAATAATGAAAAAAACAAAAAAATTAAACTACTCACTTGGATATATTTATGTTTTTATGTGTATATGTACATATAAATAAAATTTAAATACCATCAAAATATAATTGATATTAATTTTAGGAAGAATATTCAGAACATCGTTCATCGATTATTCAATGCAAATTTAATCCTTCAGGATCTGCTATTGCTAGTTCTGATAATGATGGAAATATTAAAATATGGACATTACCACCTAATGGCAAGTAAGTAACAATTCATTTTTATATTTACACTTGCATTTAGAAGTTCTAGCCTGTGACTTTTTGAAATAAATTCCAATATTTATTTAATTTTTTCTAGAACATGTGCTACATTTCCAAATAAATCGAGTGTATTATCATTAGATTGGGTATCGAAAAATGAACGTTATGTGATAGCTGGAACGAAACTTGGTTCCGTTCGATTATATGATACAAAAGAGCCTCGATTGGTATGGGAATTGGGTGGTGATACTATCAATTCATTGCGTGAAACTAGGTAATAATATTATCGATAACAAAGAATTAATTTATTTGTTATTGATTAATAATTATGGTCTTTGTTTTAAGAATTGTTCATATATGCTGCAATCCAACAGAATCGAATTTTGTTTGTTCAGCTGATGCAAATCATGGTGCAGGAAAATTACTTTTGTTTGATATTAAAACAAAAAGTCTAGAAGTATTAAAAGTTTTATAAATTCTGATGTCACGATATGTGCCATTAGAATAATTTTTAATTTTTTTATTTTAAGCGTACATTTAATCTTGGTCCAACTGCAAATGCATGCGCTTTTAATCATAATGGGCAACTACTCTTAGCGGGTTGCCACGATGGAGCTGTACGACTTTTTGACCTCCGCGCACCAGAATGTATTGACACATGGAAATTGCATCAGGGGGCTTTGCTCTCTCTTGCCCTAGCTGGTGATGACACTCTTTGCTTTACCCTTGGACAGGATGCAAAGGTATTATATATTGAACTATTTTATATATTATTATTATTACTACACATTACATAAAATTCATAATAAGAGGGCGATACGTTAATTTAAGGGTGTCTTTAAATTGATTTTTTTTTTTTACTATCGCGCCAACACGTGATGTGGTGCCATCAACAAAGAGTCAAACATACGCTGATTTAATAAATATTATTTATTAATTTTAATCTATAATTTATAATTAATTAAATTTAATTTAAACATAATATATGTTATTTAATCCAATTCAAATTTCCAAGATAATCGAGTGGAGACACTAGCTTATTTTTATTTCTAAAAAAAGTTCTAAATATTATTTATTGTTTATTTTCTTTTAAAGAAGTAAATATTAAAATACTCCCTAAAGTTTTTTTAATAATTACTAACCTTTGGAATATATATATATAAGGTATAATATATTTTTTAGATTTGTCGGCGAAGTGTTCATCAACCCTCACACCAGCAATGGGAAGCATTTTTGCCCAATTGTCCACCATTATACAATGCGAGCACATTGCATGGACAACTTTTTGCATTCGATTCCACCGGACAACATGCATTAATTGGGGGTGCAACTGGAGCCAGTCTCTATCGGCTAACCCAGGACTCGCTTAAGAAACTCCTCGATTTGGCTGGACATCGTTCACCTGTGTTAACCCTAGATTGGGCCATCGCAAATCAGAGTGCCACTTGTTTAACAGCAGCAGGTGATGGTGGCATTAAAATATCTACACTACTTACACCCTGAATTTTAAATTATTTTTTAATATATATATATATATATTTATTGTATTATTTAAATAAATTATTAAAATGGATTTTTAGACAAAATTTGTTTTTTTTTTCTTCTGAATTAATTGAACTTAAAAATTTAATGTAAAGCCTAAAATGAATGTAAAATAAATATATATTTTATAAAAGTTTAAAATAATTTATAAAAAAAATTATTAAATAATTGGGGGACACATTTCAAAAAACAACAAACAAACAATTGCAATCAGTGGCACGTGCCCCCCAAACATTGTGCAAAAAATAAATTTAAAAATGATTAGTTTTGTAACTGAGAACCCAAAAGAAAAAAAACATCTTTAAATTACGTATAAGTATAGTCTAAACGTTATTTATAAATAAATAATTTATTTTGTCAAAATTTTTTCTGGGGAGACCCCCGGACCACCCCGTGCCACCCAACATAATAGATCATTGCAATGTATTAATAGTGGATGTCCCATATCCAAGAAAGATATAAACATAATTTAAAAAAATATAGAACGAAATTATTTGATTTTTTAAATGGATTGAATAAATGGCTAGTGACAAGTTTGTTAATAGGGAAATAGGGAAACCAATTTGTGGAAACGATCAGTGGATTGACCAACACTGACTATTTAAAGGTAGATATAATAGAATTTATAGAAGAATTTTATTCTTAAAGTAGGAATGACATGCGGACAACCAATAACTTTCAAGAACAGTAGTGACACAATAATAGTGAGAATAGATAGAGCGATTGATGTATAAAATAATATATAATAATTTAAAAAAATAAAACTAAAACTGAAAGAATTATCATTTTAATAATATCAATTCTTAATTTTAAACAATATATTAAACCAAAAAATATACATTTTTAATAATCATTCTACTCTATATATTTATAATAATAATAATTAAATATATATTTAAAATTTAAATATAGATAACATAGATAGATATTTCAAATTGATTAATAAAAGATATCAATTTAAAAATAAAATTGTATTAAAATAATTTAAATTATTTTTGTTATAAACTTATTTAAATATTTAAGTCAAAAAAATATTTATTATATATATTTATATATATCACAAAATTTGTATATGCGCTGTTAACATTAAAAATTAATTAATAAAGGCTTAATATTTATTAAAAATCAGATCTGTATATAAACTCTGGAGTAAAAAAAAAGATTAAAAAAAATAAAAAAATAAAATAATAATATATTATAATCCTCAATAGTATGTGTAAAAAAGGAATTAAAGCTTGTGATTTTTTGGAAATTCTTTTTAAATAATTTTTGTTATTTTCAATATCGATATAGGAAAATAACTAATTTATTTATTAGATATTTGTAGATTTTTTTTTATAAAATTTAATTTAATGTGGAAATATACTTTTTTATATTTTATATTTCAAGGGTGCAAATTTTAATTGTTTATAATTAGAATAATGCAAATTCTTCATAGAATATTTAAATGGTATCAGAACAGCATAGTTAATATTTAAAATATCTCTTTACTTGAGTTTTTTCAGTTTTTTATTTTTTATTTAAGCTTTAAATAAGAGGGAGGGGGAATGTTATGAGTTGATATTATCTTCTATTTTTAAATAAATAAAAAAAAAAAAAAAGAAAAAATTTGGAATTAAGAATTCTTTTATAAAAATATCTTTACCCTATTTTATATATATATATATATATATATATAATGATGATATTAGCAAATTTTTTAAGTACTTTAGGATAAAGAAATTAAGAAGAATATTTCAATTTAAGCATAGCGTTCGATGTTGATTAAACTTTCGGAAGTGATTTATAATAATTGGCAAGCACTGTCCATGCTTTTACTGCCATAAACCCATCAGGTGGAAATTGTCCAGATCGTGCAAGTCCACGCATTTTTGTTCCACTAATAAATTCGAAATCCTCTTTTCTTGTCGGATCAAAAAATGCCATTTTCTTTATTTTTTTGTCATATGCTGCCACACGAAATGGAATGATTTCAAGATTTTGTAATCCAGGTGCCATTTTTAAAACTTTTCCACCATGTGTGGCTTCATATAAATCCCCACCAACATTTTTATCTGGATGAGGTAAACCAGCAGGGTCCCTGCCAACAATATAGAAATTAGCACCAGCGCACATTCGAGCTTTGGCATGCCATTGAACCTCCGTTGGTCCTGCATACGACATCGGTGATGGAAAAATCGCTAAGAGAGTAGAGTTGGGATCGAGTACTCCCTCTTCAAGCACTGCCTGATGTTGTTCTATGCGTACAGGCAAAGGTACATCATCATCCTTTGTCCATCCTCCAAGGGGATGCAACAAGAGAACAGGATTCTTAAAGCCCTTCTCTTCTAAAAGCTTTCTTCGTGTATCCTGCATGAGAAGGGCATGGCCATTGTGGATCGGATTACGTAATTGAAATGCAAAAACTGCATCAGCGCCCATTTGTTTTGTTTTGTCTCGAATTTCATTTGGAGTTAATCGATATTTATCAAGGCCATCGTTCCATCGAATTCGTTCCAGAACTTCTAAATCACCACCAACCAACCAATCACCGGATTCTAAAATCATCTGCAGAAAATATTATCATTTAATTAATTAAATAGAGTAAAAGAAATTCAATACATTAAAGTTACATTAGCTAATTTCATCTAATCGAAATATAAAAATACAAGTTAGCATCTAATATCGATTGTGTGATTAATAATAAAAAGATAAATGAATTTAATTAACCTTAACATGTGGATGATCTGAATTAGAGGTTCCCCAAGTGCGTGAGACTCTCTCTTCTTTCCTATGTTCATAAAATTCAGGTTTTCTAAGTATTGCAACGGCCCGGCCAGCATGTCTTAAAGTAATGGACGAAGATCCCTCCAAACGTTGTTTATCAACAGTTGAAAGAGCAAGAACAATTGGCAAAGATTGATTAGTAACACCATCAGACAGGAGACAATTAAAATGTAAACTCTGAAATATAAATTAATTATTTATAATCATCATATTGAAAAAATAATAATTGTAGTTTTCTTTACTTGTAAATATTCTTTTTCACGCATGAAGCCAGTCAGAGGTGTAGCCCAGCCTTCACTAAGGATTTGTAGCCATTGCAAATCAAGAAGGTTAATATCAAGTGCGGGAAGTTTTTGGGCTTCTTCTAAAGCACTTACTAAACGATTACCAGTTAGGAAAAGTTCAAGAACTTCATTCGATGCTTTCAATGATGGAGGAATTATTCCCTAAAAAATGTTTCATTTCTCATATTATTATTTTATTATAAATTTTTTACTTCAAATAACAAAAAAACATTATTTTCAATTCCACTGAATGGTGATTTTTGTGTAAGTATCACTGTTTGAATATCTTTCCAACTATATATTGATCATATTTAAAAATTGAAAATAAACTATTCCTAGGACCTTTTGCAAGTCATTTAAAATTAATAAAACCATGAGACAATTATATATAAATATATAATATATAATAATATATTATATATAAAAAAAAAATAAAATAGAATAGACAAACGCGTAGACTTTATATAGATTAAATATAAAAATAATACGTAACTTTTATTTAAAAAAAATATTTCAAACAATAAAGAAAATAAATAAAAAAGATAACAAAAAGACTTTTACTTCAGGAAAATATAAATGTATATAAAAGTCTATTTTTTAATCTTAATTTATTTGTTTTTCTTATTTTTAGCCTCAATTTTTTGTAATAATTTAATTTAAATTTAATAAAATTTCAAAATGAAACAAAATATAATAAAGAAAGTAGAAGCATGAGAAATTTGAGCATCATCTCTAATATTTCTATATTGTATCCTAATATATAACGTACTATTTATATTAAATATATAATATATATATATATATATATCAATAGAAATAGATGTTTATCTCCTGAACGCTGCATATGCGAACTTGACTCATCGTTAGTGATACTTTATGTAAACGGTCACAAACAAATAAAAGTCTTTAAAAATTATTGGATGAATTCCCATTCCATTACTTTTTGCAAAATTACCCTTCAGTACTCATCTATGATTACTATTACTTGTAACCCAATTAATTAAACGGTAGAATTTCATATTTAAGAAATGTTAAATATTAATTTTTAAACTATATAATTTACATTTTGTTCAAGTAAATGAACAACTTGAAGAGTACTTTCTTCCACAGTGCATTCAACCGTTTTTACAATCAAATCTGGATATTCAGGCCTCTCGTATGGCTGTGAAACTCCAGTAAATCCTAAAAAAGAAAAAAAAAATTAAATTTATGCGAACAATTCAGCATTTATATAAATTAATTAATGATTTTAAAGATTGTTGAAATCATTGTAATAATAATATTAATAATACAAATTTTTATAGAGATATTCAAAATTAATCGATTTAACCGTTTTTTTTTTATATAAATTTACTTTTTGCGCATTTTGACTCTGACACCCACCACCATGGTTTATGGTTTGTTTATAAAGCAAATATATAAAAAAAAAACTTGAAACTCTTCACCTAGTATGAAATTAAAAATTATTCTTATTAAATTTTATATTTTTTTACGTTTGATTTTAGTTTACATAACTTATATAACGATTTACCTTTAATAGTTCCCTGTCTAGCTTTTTTATATAGGCCTTTAATATCACGTTGTTCACACACTGAGAGTGGAGTATCAATAAAAACTTCGTAAAATGGTAAATCACTATCTTTATGAATTTTTCTAGCCATTTCACGATCCTATAAAAATAAAAAGAAATAACAATATAATGAATCGTTTTGAAATAAGATAAATTTGTAATTTTTTAAAAATAAAAATAAACTAGAATAAACCTCTGAAAATGGAGATACAAAACTGCATAAAGCGACAACGCCACTGTCAGCAAATAATTTAGCAACATGTGCGACTCGTCGAATATTCTCTTCTCTGTCCTCCTTGCTAAATCCAAGATTTACATTCAATCCAGTTCTTACATTATCTCCATCCAATCCATATGCTGGTATACCACGAGATACTAAATATGCCTCCAATTCAAAAGAAATTGAAGTTTTGCCTGCTCCAGAAAGACCTTAAAATACACAATGAAATATTTTTAATTTAATTTTTATTATTATTATATATATTATATATATTTCTTTGTTACCTAAAATATATACAGTCAAATTCATAAAAATTTCAATAATAATTTAAATATTTTATAAATAATGACTTTTCATGTTCAATTACAATATTTAAAAATCTTTATATTTTTTATTACTAACACACCAGAAATAGTAAGGCGATCACGAAAATTTTCGATGTAGAGATTTTGGTGATGTTGATGATGATCACTGAGTCATTTTCATTGAGGTTGAGAAAAATGTCTGTTTGTGTGTATGTAGACAAGATTACGCAAAAACGGTTTGAGCTAGAATAATGAAATTTGGTACATGGGCATTATTCAAAATTCGTAGTTTTCTATCAACTTTTGAGAAATGTAGCTCTTCCGGAAGAGGGTCATTACCTACTACGTTTTGATTTTTTTTCCTCTAAAGTGACCGTAAAAATAAAGATATATGTTTGATAATTTTTCACATGATTAAAAATTGTCTAAAACTGCTATATATAGAATTTCAGCTTGATTGAATCGCTGAAATTACCGGAATTAATTTTTTAACACTGCAAATCACGCGCCTGCACGTGACATGGTGTTATCAACCAATGAGCCAAAAAAATATTTATTTATAATTAATTAAATTTTATTTAAATATAATATATATATGTGTTAATTAATCCAATTCAAATTTGCGAGATAGTCGAGTGAAGACACTCCAGATTATTTCACAATAAAATAAGTTGGCCAAAAAATAAAATATTGTTTTTAATGGTATATTTCTTTGTTCCTCTTTTCACAATCTTTCATTATCACCATTAACTGCCAACCATATTTGATCGAATATTATATTAATATCTTATTAAAATAATAAATTTTGATAATAATCGACAAATTATGATATGAGAATGGTGTAGTTGAAAAGTAAAAATAATTAAATTTATTATATTTTTATGAAATAAATATAATAAAATAACCGATTATAAAAAAAAAATATGATAGTGATATTACTTTTTAAAAAAAATCTGGAGTGTCTCCACTCGACTATTTCGCAATTTGAATTGGGTTAAATAACATATTAATTTAAATTAAATTAATTAAATTATAAATTAAAATTAATAAATAATATTTATTAAACCAGCGCATGTTTGGTTCTTTGTTGATGGCACCAACGACTCAAAATCTAATTATTCTATTTATTTAAACCCTAACTTTACAAAACGTCACTCTTAAAAATATGACATTAATATTTCATATTAAATAAATGGATTGTAGTGTTTATAATATAAATCTCTTATGTTAGAAGAAAAAAAATAATTAGTAGATTCATTTATTTTAATTATTATATACACTTATTTATTTATTTTAGTTTTATTAGCCATCCGCGGATTATATATTTTTATTTAACATTCATTTTCATTTGTATTTCTACCTGAAGGCAATAATAAATTACATAAAAATTTTAACCCGAATTAAGTGAGTCTTTGAAATTATAAAATAATTATCAATTATTCAATTTTCTGATTACTACACCATTAAATCGCTTTGAACTCAAAAAATAATTTAAAATGATTAATTATGGAGAATTTTAAATTAAAATATCAAAATTTATTTTTTCCTTGATAGTATTTTCTAAAATATATTTTTCTCAACCCTAGTAAAATGATTCAGGAACCTTAAAAACGTATAAAAATATCAAAATCTCGACATCGAAAATTTTCGTGATCGCAATACTATCTCTAGCGAGATAGTAAAAAGGGGGACAAAAAGAAAATTAAAATTGTCAAAGAGTATATATAAAAATTAGAATGATTTATGACATTGATATGTCAAACCTACTTTCATTTAAAATTCCAATCTCCAATTTCAAGAACCTTCAATATGAGGTTAATTATTTTTGAAAATAATATTGACAACATGAACATTTAAAATTTCCTTTGAATTTATTTTTCTTTTATGTTTTAATGTTATTCGTTATATGTATAGATATTTAATTGCTTTATTTAATTACTTTGATTATCTATTTTTTTTTTCTTTTTACAATTTGTTTCTTTCTTTGCTTATTTATTGCAGGTACGTAAAAGTAATTATAAAAGATAATATAAGGGCTTGAAATGACTTAGAATATATGACCATGTTATCTTATAATAATTTCGCGCCAAACACGTGCTGGTTTAATATATATTCTTTATTAATTTTAATTTATAACTTAATTAATTAAATTGAATTTAAATATAATATATGTTATTTTATTGAAATTCAAATTGCGAGATAGTCCAGATTTTTTTAAATTAAAATTATTCTATATTGTTTTAAAGTAGAATATTAGTTTCAATTTATAAACATTTTATCAATTTTTTACACGCTTTTATTTAGCTTACCCCCGTTTCCGTGTCATCAAATCTTGCAACGTTAATTTGACCCACTTCCCAATGTTCGAATGAGCTGAAATTTCGCATACATATGTAACTCCTATGACAATGCAATATTCTGATTCAACTTAGGTCATAGGTGACCTAGGAGGTATTATATTTATCAATTAGTAATTACATATTGCATAATATTGTTACAAAATAGTAATTAAATATTAATATAAAATTAATTTAAATCATGTTTAATTATTTTGCAAAAATATTTTTTAATTTAAATGAATATCAATTAAAATAATGGCGATATTGTTTTTGAAAAGATATATGTATATATAAACCAATAATCTTATAATAATAATAATAATCAGCCCCCTATACCACCGATTTGATTTGATTAGTATTTGAGGTGAAGAATCGACTTATTTAAATGCACTAAAAAGGGGAAAATAATTTCTCCACACACACCACAATTTCCTTACCATTAATCATCTAAAAAATGAAAGTGTGGGCACCAAACATGCAGGGAAAAACGTAAATTCTACTTCAAATAGACATAGTTGTCAATTATAGTATAAAAAGAAAAAAAACAGAAAGGATTGTGGATATACAATGAAATGTCCTTCGTATTCTTTTCCTTTCTCTGCATGTTTGGCGTCCACGCTTTCATTTTTTAGATATGATTAATTGTAAGGAAGTTGTGGTGTGTATAGAGAAATTATTTTCTCCTTTTTTTAGTGCATTTAAATAAAAGCGTGTTTTTAAAAAGTTTTTTTTTTATATTTTTTTTTCTTTTTTCTTTTATATAAACCAGAGGTTCTTAAACTGTGGTCCGCGGACCCCTGGGGGTCCGTGAAGTCTTTATTGGGGGTCCGCAAAGCCATCGTACAGGTGCACGAGAAAATGATGAATCAGTTAAAACTTTATTTAATATAAAAGGAGCGATGGCATGGCTTTGTGAGGAATTAGAGATCAAATGCCCAAATTCAACGAAATGTGCAAGAAAACTATTGCTACCGTTACCATCTTCATTTTTAGCTGAATTTTCTTTCTTCAATATTATAATTTCTAATAAAATGTGTTCTACAATATACAAAAAAATCGCTATTCACCAATCACTGTTAGAAATATTCATCATATATCCTTGTTCTTATGAGATCGTAAGCCAAAATTTAACTAATAAAATGATGTAAAGTACCCTAAAGTTGGGATGGGGTGCGTCAAAAAAAATTTGTTCAAGTGGGGGTCCGCGGGGTACATAAGTTTAAGAACCTCTGATATAAACTGATTGTAAATATATTTAAAAAAAAAAAATAAAAAAATATATTAATAAATTATTAAGTTGTTTTTTGTTTTGTCTTTTCTATTGTATCTATTGTATCTTTGATAAAAATGATTACTCACCTCTAGATTAAATGATTTATTATTAGTTTAATTTTAAAAATTATTAATCCTTATCTTTAGGCACCTATTAAAATTATTAAATTAATATTTAAATCATTTACTTGTCAAATAAAAATAATAAAAATAAAAATATAAAAAATAATTTGTAATTTTTGAATAGATATTGATAATAAAATCTATTCCACTTATGTTTAAAAAGCACAATATTTTTATATTAATTGTATATTTTTATTTAAAATTATATATATATAATTGATTGAGATTATAAAATTATTTAGTACGATTATGTAAAACTATATAAAATTTCAAATAGCTAATTGCTTATATTTGAGTTGTTTTTTTGTATTTTTATATTTTTATAAAAACACTATTAAAACTATTTAATCAAAATTAAATTTAATTAATCATCATTACATTTTTTTAAATACGTATCTGACTATTTAACATCACAAGTCGTAAAATAGTTATGTAACCTTTACATTATATAGTTAAGTAGATAGGTGGATAGGTGAATAGGTGGTTTTCGATTATGCGGAAATGAATTTCAAACGAGTTTACAAAGTCCTTGAATCTTCAATGCATTTTTCAATAGGCAAAATTAATTTTATTAATCCTTAAGTAATTATATATTTGTAATTAATTTAAATAAAAATAAACTAAAAAAAATGTTTAATTTATAATTATATTGAATAAAAATCACATTTCTATCTCTGTGGTGATACTAGACTCTCAAATTTTTGTCCAAACTAACCAACTTCTTTCAAATGTCTTTTCTATTGTATCTATGTATATCCCCTCACTTTTTCATTTATGTTGTCTACCTATCGTGTCCTTTGTCGTTTCTCATTTGGTCTCACCATATAAATACATTTCTCGCAAATCTTTCCTCACCCAATTAAGACACTTGAACTGTCTATCTCATAATCCTTACTTAATTAAAATCTCAGCATAAATTAAAAATAAATAATAAAAATAAAATATTATTTAAAGTTTATATTTAATAATAAGAAATATTCAAAAATTTCTGTTTAAATTCTCTAATTAAATTTATTTATTTTACTTCTCTTTTTTCCCAGACTCATTTTCAATCTCAATAAAATATTATAAATGAATAATAACCAACAGATTATGACTGTATGTGACATAAGTATTAATAAATTTTTAAATTTATAGATGCAAGTAGATATATTACCTGTAAACCAGACAGTACATCCACGGAATCCACGTAAATGGCCAAGAATCTGTCCTCTTTTATCACGAGAAACATGATGCTTCTGTTCCGTCACATTTGTTGCAATTTGAAGTGTCTAAACATCAACAAAAATAATTTTTAATTCGTATAATATAAACATTAAATTAATAAAATTTTCTTATTAAATATATATATATATAATTGAATCAATTATTTCGAAAAGGCAACATCTCCGAATTTTTTCAAAATTGAGAAAAAAAAATTCCATTTTGTAAAATAAGCGTATTAACACCTATTTAGAGTGGAAAGGAGACAACTTGGAAGTTTTATCATTAAGAAAAAAATCCTGATAACTTTATTTATTTCGAAAAGGTAACAACTCTAGCAGTTGTTTCCTTTTAGGTCCCTGAGAAGTATATCGAATTAATAAAATCATCATCAAATACCAATAAATTTGATATCTACAACATTACAACTTCAAAAATTATTGATTTTAAAAAATGGTGGCCGCAATTTTCCAAAAAACTGTACTATTCAAAAGAAGTTTTGGAAAGCAAATTCCAAGAGAGCAAAGGGTTTCGTTTGCTGTAAGCAGCTATAACGAGTTTGTGTACAGTTCCGTCACTCCTGGAACTGTTAAGGTACGCCAATATATAGAAAATCATATGAACCAAGAGGAATTTCATTTACTAAAGCATTTAACAAATTTCCCTTCTTTAACAAATTAAATGGATTTTCCTGCCTATTCTTCAAAAGTGCCAATTAATGCAAAAAAATAATAGTCGACATCAAAAAGGTGATTCATTATATTACAGTAGAATATACACAATTTTACAATTTACAATTTATTTTTGTGGCCCACAACTAATGAAAATACCGACCAAGATTTTTAAATTGTCTACAGAAATAAAAATAAGCGGGAATGTCCTCCCCTAGACTTTCCCGCATATAAATAGGTATAAAGAGTTGTGAATGAATATTTAGAATGTGTAAACTTGGTATTGATAAAGAGCCAGTTCGTATTAATTTATTGGTGTCAAATTTGATATTTGGTAACATCTATATATATATATATATAGAATAAAGTGCTACTTCCGGTTAACTGATATTTTAAATGTAAAAAAAATGGATATAATATAAATATTTTTAATTTTATTTTATTTATAATATATAAGGGCTGGCTGTGACGTCATGAAGTGCTGTGTGACGTCATATAATTTTAAATTAAGAAAAAACTAATGAAGATGATTTTTCTCGAGGATAAAACCAATACAAAGTGCATAACACGTGGAGATATGTCCTCACGTGAAATTTGATATGAAAATAACCCTTCACTTCCTCTCTTCGATCGGCAATACTAGCACTTCCGGTTTCCGGATTTGCACCAAAAGTTGATCAATTCATCATACTGATGCATTAAGTAAATATACCAAATTTCATCAAAATCCGTTGAGCCGTTCAAGCTGTACACATCTATACGGTCGGACGGACGGACAGACATCATGCTAAAAATACTTTTTTCTGTTAAGAAAATGCATGATTCGTGGAGATATGTGCCTAAAAATATCCATAGGTGAAATTTGGTGTGAAAACAATACCTCCCTTACTAGCGTCGGTCGGTAAAAAAGAAACGCTACTTGTATAGGTAAAATGTCACTTCCGGTAGTCAGATCTTGATGAAATTTGGTATCTCAATTTTTTTCATATTTTTAAATCTATATACAAAATATGAAGCAAATATCTCGAAGCAAACTAGTACTTTACTTGAAAGGTAAACGCAACCAGTGTAGGTAAAGTACCACTTCCGGTTAACCGATTTTGACGAAATTTTGATAGAAATCTACAAACTGAATAATATCGGTGTACCAAATTTCGAAGTCCTAGCTTGATTAGTTTTTGAGTAAATTTGCTTACAGACATTACATACATACATACATACATACATACATACATACACACAGACATAATTCGAAAAATGGTATTTTCCGACTCAGGGAGGTCTAAAACGTCAAGATCTATCGAAATCTCGAAGTCGAAATTTTTGACGATTCCAATACTTCCCTTATACGAAGTATGCGGGAAAGTAAAAATAGTCCAAAATTTTATCAAAAATGACATTTATTGCATATTATACTTGTGTTTTTAGTATATTATTATTTTTGTAAGGTTTTTAAATAAAGAAACGAGTCATTTTAACAAATTGTTTAACTTACCTAACAAAGGACGTTTATTTCGAAAAGGGAACATATCAAAAAATTTTTTTTTTAATTTTCAGTACAAAACTAATTTATTAAAATAATGATAAACACAAAATAATATTACCTAAAGATCGCTAAAAAGAAACACAGAAGAAATAGTTCAATACAATTTTTAATTTTTTCAAAAATCAGTTTTTTTAGTCCCCTGAAGAATTACATTTTTTGGAGATAATACCTTTTCGAAATAATCGATTTAATTTATATAGGGTCATTTAGGGACATCTCGACAATTTTAAAAAAATTTATTCGAAAAATATCGTTTGCATCCTAACTTCGTGTATGAAACTTTTCTATTGGAATAACCTGAGAGTGTAGTGTTGTGTTGTCAATCGAAATTCATGAGAATTCAAAGATTAAACAAAAAAATAAATATTAATAGTCTACTACAGGGGTAGGCAATATGGAGCCCCCCGATCGATTTTTAATGCGCCCCCGCTGGACTTTTTTAAATTTTTTAAATATGGTTTTGAACATTTTCGATTACTTTTCATTTTTTTTTTGAATATGGTTCTAAAAAAATATTTATGTGGTTTCAACAAGACGGTGCCACATGCCATAGAGCCCGTGAAACACTTCAATTACTGCATGAGACATTTCCAGGTCGTGTACTCTCTCGTTTCGGTGATCAGAATTGGTCCCCTAGATCGTGTGATTTAACACCATTAGATTTCTTTTTATGGGGATATCTAAAATCACAGGTCTACGTCAATAAGCCCACAACTACGCGTGCATTAAAGGAGGAGATTCAACGTTGCATCAACGAAATTCAGCCACATTTATGCAGAACGGTCTTGGAAAATTTCGACAAACGAGTGCGTATGTGTATGCAAAGCCGCGGAGGCCATTTGCCCGATGTGTTATTCCATAAATAACCCTATCCTATGTACTTTATGAATCATTAAAAAAATTACAATCAAAAGACTAAAAACTGTGTTTTCTATTTAATTCAAATCTTGCGTTAATTTTGGGACACCCTTTATATATTATAAGTACTTATATATTAAGATATAAACGATTATGCAATATAGGAGAAATTTTCATTTATTTTTCCTTCATTACGGCTTTATTTAATAATTAATTCATCAAAGTGAGTGTCTATTTATTGGAATAAATTAAATGAATTGTACAAAAATAAAATAAAATTATTGATTGAAATTGTATAATATAAGGAAGATCATGGTAAGTCTTTATGTTATCTTATGGATAAAGAAACAGATTAGACTTGAGTTTTTTCCCAGGGAGAAAAGTGAGCCCTTTAAAATGTACATATCGTAATATTCCAAATATTATTAAAAAAGAACTTGAGAACCAAACTTGTGAATTCTATTTATACTTTTAAAACAAACAAAATATTTCTACTTATAAAAAGACAATACTGTTTATTCTTGATGCATTTCCAAAGAGTTATTCTAAATGTAATATAATTTTGTTAAAATAACAATTTTATTTCTAAATTTGAATGGAAAAGTCAAAAAATGGTCCTGAAAATTTTCCCATCTTTTATCGAGTTTATATAATATAGATTTATAATGTAATCAACCTTAAAATGTCAAAAGGAATGAGAAAGAGAAATAAAGGTAAAAAACCAGAAGACTCGTTCCCAGGATCAGAGTATGTATGGTACGATCAGAAAAATGGTGAGGTGAACTATAATATGCCTATTATATGAAAAATATGAAAAGATGGCGGATGCTTCGTGCATATATTGTAATGAAGAAAAATATGAAGCATACCACACGTTTGTTAACGGTTTTAGATGGGAGGAACAGAGAGTGGTATTCAGGGAGGAGATGACACTTAAAGGTTGACATGGAGAGGTAATCAGGGGGAGGAGGCCCTTGAGAGTAAAATTACCGGACCAATCTGAAGAAATGTGAAAAACAGTTGTAGACTGGATCAAAAAAGAAAAGAAAAGTGTGGATTTTTAGTGAGAACAATTCTAATATAACCTTTGTTTAAACGAATTTAATTGAAGTTTTTTCTACAAAAAAATGTAATCAACGTTATCAAGGTATTTTAATAAATTTTTTAATTCCTAAAAAAAAATTAATTACTTTAATCTTTACATATAATGTAATTTTTTTTTATTAATTAATACTAATCGATTCTGTGAATTTACAGTAATATAAATGTAAATTTTTTTTTATAATTCTTGCAAAAGAACAAATCTATTATAATACTATTTTGATGCATTAATTTGTTGTAAATTTATTTTTACAAATTTAACATTAATAATAATAAATAATAATAATCATAATATTTCAAGTTTGAATATCATTTCTATAAAGCCTGGAAAATAAAAAAGTATAAATGGTATTATTTAAAAAAATTTCATAAAAATTGAAATTTGTACTCATAGGTATACTATTATAAATTTTATTTTTCATTATCAGAGGTCGTAAATTAAAATAATGTCTTGCCACTCTAGTAAATTCTATCTCTTTTTGATAATAATTGAAAGTTGTATGTTGGGGGCATCATCCAGTAAGTATCACATCGGATTTTTAAAAATTTCGCTGACCCACTTCTCTCTCTCTCTCTCTCTCTCTCTTATTCCAAATTTAATGTCTTATATGGTAAATACCAATCATATTCGATGAATTTTTAAACAATCAAATTGTCAATGAAAATTACAAGAAATTCAATGAATATTTCTTATCTATAAGAATGTCTTTAAAAAGAATATATATATAATTTGAAATTTATTTTTATTGAATATTATAAATCAATTGAAATTCTATTAAATAATAATTAATATTTTTAAAATATATTTTAGTTTTATTGAAGAACCATTATCTTTTCTAATAATTGTTATAATTTTAAATATTTGCATAAGAGCGGACCAAAAAAAAAATGTTCAACAAATAAATTAATTTAACAGAAATTTCTTTTCAATGTAAACCATTGTTTTCCATTTTTCCCCCTTATTTCTCGAAACAGATGACTATTATTAATATGAAAAAATATCGTTTTTTTGTGAGCAAAAAAAAAAAAAAAAAATAATGATTGGCATCAGCTACCCTAAAGAGGTCATTAGACTGTAAAACAGTGGTGAACATTTATTTTGTAATTGGTCAACCATTTCAAAAGTGATAAATGAAGGGCTAGTAAAGTTATTTAAGAAAAAAAAAATACAAATTTCGTTTATAATAGTCTTCTAAGATATTTTTTAAAAAATTTCTTAGGAATTTTCTTCTGTTTTCTTTTTATAAAAGGCATAGAAAGAACGACTGCAATTGGTTGGAAATTTGTCCATTTATTTAAGAATATATATGAATGTATATATATATATATATAATAGATAGATAATATAAAAATAAAAGGTTGCATAAAATCCAGGCGTCATCTTCCTCAAACTCTTAAAAATATTATTAGTAGCTAACTAATTTATGTAGCTGTGTAGAAATGTATGTAAATAAAAAATACAAGTACAATGATATAACAAATAAAAAAATTCTAATATTTATTAATCAAAATTTCATCGCTTATATTGTTTTCTTCTAACACATTTTTCAAAGAATGTTTATCTGATAAGAATATATGTACAAATATACAAATAAAAATTTATTTTCTTTTAAAATATGTATATTATATATTTAAATACAAATTTACATTAGTTTGAATAAATTTTTGTAAACCAATTTCTAATCTAATTTAAATAAATTGATATTTATATTTAATACAAGTAGAAAAGAGAAAAATAAATTTGTCATATTAAAATGATAAATTCATTTTATATAGTTTTTATAAATGATAGCTAACGACCTTGACATACAATTAAATATATTGAGGCATTAATTATTTTCATTAGAGATAATTTATTGTGAGACAAAAAAAAGAGGATCAAAAGCGGCAAAAATAAGTATAAAATCCATCCTTGGCATTTTCTATGAACCATTGTATTTTATCTTTTTTAATCCAATGTTAAATATTAGATTTTAACCAATAATTATGTAAAACAGAATATAATTTTATTAAAAATTTTTATTAAATAAATATTAAAAAAAAGAAACAAGTCATTGAAAGATTATGGAAAAGATATTTATCTCATTTTGAATGTGATAGAGACATATGACCTGACCCAGAATTAAAAAAAACAAACAAAATATTTATCAAATCCAATTTTTTATTTTTACTTTTTAATGTTGTCTCGTCTAATTTTCAAAATAATATTTTAATTTTAACGTACAAGTTTAACTTAAAAACACGAACGATCGTCCTTTTGAAAATTTATTTTAATAAAATTTGGCTTTAGCAAGTAAAAAGTGTTTGCCTACACTCATAGATTGTCGTAAAATGACAAAAATGGATTCTTCAAACCTTAAAATATAAAGAAAATTGATAAACATTTATTATTCATGATAATCACAAAAATTTCTTTTAATATATATACATACACTGCCTTGTATGTATAAACTAATATTGACAAATTTTAAAATTTAAAGATTTTAAATAAGATTGATTGAAATGAAAATACTATTTAATATAATAAATATATCTATATTACTTAAAAAAAAATAAAATCCTTATTAGAGAAGAACTAGAGTTGAAAATGAATAAATTAATTAGGTTATAAAAATTTTCAAATATAAAGAAATAACCTTCCTTCCTATGAGATTAAAAATTGTAGGTATTAGTATCTAATGTAATTATATATCGTGTTTTTACTAGCCAGAGATTTCGATGTCGAGATTTTATACGTTTTTAAGGTCCCTGAATCATTTTCAATAAGGCTGAGAAAAATGTCTGATTGTGTGTATGTAGACAAGATTACGCAAAAACGGTTTGAGCTAGAATAATGAAATTTGGTACACGGGCATTATTCAAAATTCGTATTTTTCTATCAACTTTTGCACGTGACTTGGTGTCATCAACAAAGAGCCAACACGCGCTGCTTTAATAAATATTATTTATTAATTTTAATTTATAATTAATTAAATTTAATATAAATATATAATATATATTATTTAATTTTAGAGAGATAGTCGAGTGGAGACACTCCAGATTTTTTATTTTTTTAACAAGAAACAAAAGCTGAATTAAAAATAATTTAAGGAAATATAAATTGATGAACAGCAATCAGACTATCGATTTTACTCATAATAAGGTAAACATTTAGATTTGTTGTCCAATCTATATGATTTAACATAAAATTCCAAAAACAATTAATCATAATTAAATTATTTATTGGGATTGAGCTGAAGACGATTTGGAATAATATTAATTAACATTTAAATATTTTTATATATTATAATTTCTAAATAATAAAATGAAAAATACAACTATTAATAGAAAGTACACCTTTTGTATTCATTCCGATTACAAATGAGCAGAAAGAAAATTCCCAACATGCCAATAAAGAGAGAGGGAAAGAGAGAGATAAAAAAGGAAGGAGTAAATATATGACCTTCCAAATTATAATTGGAGGATTTTATTTAGTTACAAGTTTTTTTTCATAATATTTTCATAATATTTGATACAGCTATAATTCTATAAAATAATTTATGTCAATAGGTTATTATTATGGCTCTAAGAATATATATATATACGAAGGTATAATTATATGATATAAAATTGATCCTCATTAAAAAAAAATAAAGTTAAAATTAATATGTATATTCAAAACAAACAATTTTGATTTGATTTTTTTATATTATAATTAAAGAATTTTTTTTTCTTTTTGTTTAATTCATAATATTATTTTAATTTTATAAATTCAATGATTAAATGAGTTAAGTAAAAGTGTATAAAAAAAATAACAAGATGAAAGTTGTAAGGTGGTTACTTTTATGTTTGTTTGTTTGTTTTTAGTTCAGGTTACGAAATTTTGAACTGGAAAATTAAAGAATTTTTTTCAACAATTGGTGAGTTGAAAGATTTAAAATTTATCGAATTCATCAAATAGAAAACTTGATATTTTACAAATTAACCGAATATTACGGATTTGTTTTATTAATTATTCAAATTTTAGTTTATTAGATGGTTAAATTAGTGTAATGTCATGAAAGGATGAAAAATATCGGGTTAATTAGTTAATTGAAAGTTCGTTAGATAAAACTATAAGTATAAAATTCCATCCAATCAGACAGAAATTAAATAAGTAAATAAATTAAGTATGGTAATAAAATTTCATTTAAAATAATTGATTATTATTGTTTAAAATTGCATTTACAAAACTTATAAAAGAAGAAAAAGTTAGAATATATATATATAAATATACGAATATATATACCTACAATAATGATTTCAAGATTAACTCGAGTTTTGTTATTAATGATATACTTTAGTGATATATTTGCTATCATTGATATTTTTAATTAATGTTTTTTTTAAAATTTTTAATATTCTTTGAATGATTCAATCTATTACAAATCGTTTTATATTTATCAGTTTATAAGTTCACAATCATTCTTCACATTTATAGAAAAACAGTATTAAGGCTAATGAAATTCTGGGAAATTGAAGGAGATATGAAAGGAAATTTATATATTAAAGGAAAATTTAAAATAACTAAATTTATTAAGTTTATAGATAAAATATGTATAATTAATTTATATTTATTTTAAATCTTTTTGCAAGTAACATTAAAATATTTTTATTTTGATTGAAGGTAAATTGAAGCAAGGTTCAAACTATTTTTTTCAAATTATTTATTTATTTTTTCCCAATTTTTTCTTTAATTACACTGGGGCACTTAGGAAGAGAGAGAGAGGTCAACCTAAAGTCTCTTGGAAATATTTTTGAAATTTTTTGAAAAAATCAATTATTTTTAAAGAAAATTTTTGTGAGGAATGTATGGTAGTTGAAAATTTACATTTCAATAAGTTTCAGGTTGTCGTTTACTATCAATAAATTAAAACAATTAAAGTGAAAATTTAGAATAAATTAAATTTTATATTTTTTTTAAATAGATTTTTAAAAATTTCAAAAATTGTATTTTTAAAAATTATGCCTTCTGAATATTATACTTGTTTTTTTAGTACAAATATTAGCTTAAGTTTGATAATTTTGATTGTTCATGGAATGTAAATGGTCACCAAAAACATTTTAAAAAATTTACTTTAGACAATTTAAAAAAAATGGATGTTAAATTAACATTTTATTATTATCATCCCATTCTTTTTTAGAAAGAATTTTAGAAAATACTATCAAGGAAAAAATAAATTTTGATATTTTAATTTAAAATTCTTCATAATTAATCATTTTAAATTATTTTTTGAGTTCAAAGCGATTTAATGGTGTAGTAATCAGAAAATTGAATAATTGATAATTATTTTATAATTTCAAAGACTCACTTAATTCGGGTTAAAATTTTTATGTAATTTATTATTGCCTTCAGGTAGAAATACAAATGAAAATGAATGTTAAATAAAAATATATAATCCGCGGATAAAACTAAAATAAATAAATAAGAGTATATAATAATTAAAATAAGTGAATCTACTAATTATTTTTTTTTCCTTCTAACATATATATATATATATATATATATATATATATATATATATATAAGCGATTTATATTATAAACACTACAATCCATTTATTTAATATGAAATATTAATAAGTCATATTTTTAAGAGTGAAGTTTTGTAAAGTGAGGGTTTAAATAAATATAATAATATTAGATTTTGAGACGTTGAGAATATATGTAGGAATATTTATAGTACATATGTACATTTTACATATTTAGAGTATTAATAAGTTTTAAAATTATATCAATTTAATTGATTTTTTAGTTTTTTTTCAGAGATAGTATTGCGATCACGAAGATTTTGATGTTTTTATACGTTTTGAAGGTTCCTGAATCATTTTCACTAAGGTTGAGAAAAATGTCTGTGTGAACTAGTGTGTCTGTGTGTGTGAATGTAGACAAGATTACGAGAAAACGGTTTAATCTAGAATCATGAAATTTCGTACATGGGTATTATTCAAACTTTGTAGTATTCTATCAACTTTTGAGAAATGTAGCTCAACCGGAAGAGGGTCATTACTAACAACGTTTTGATTTTTTTTCCTCTAAAGTAATCGTAAAAATAAAGATCTATGTTTGATAGTTTTTCACATGATTAAAAATTGTATAAAACTATTATATATAGAATTGCAGCTTGATTGAATCGCTGAAAGTACCGGAATTAATTTTTTAACACTGCAAATCACGCGCCAACACGTGACGTGGTGCCATCAACAAAGAGCCAAACATGCACTGATTTAATAAATATTATTTATTAATTTTAATTTATAATTTATAATTAATTAAATTTAATTTAAATATAATATATTATGTTAATTAATCCAATTCAAATAGTCAAGTGGAGACACTCCAGCTTTTTTTAAAATAATACTTTTCGTGATCGAAATACTATTTCATTTAGTTTATTGTGATTTGATCTAAAAAGGAAATCCGTTTTTGTTCACTCACCTGCCAATCGCCTCCCTGTGGATAAAGTTTCTCTCGTCCATTCATATTCGGGCTACTATATACTCTCTTTCACTACCGCTTACCAATTGACGATTTAAATTCACAGAAAATAAAATTGAAAAATATATATATATATAGAATTGAATGAATCTCTCTTTCACTTGACTTTCTTTCGTAAATTGTGACCGTCGTTGTAGACCGACACTCTATTTAATAGAGCGATAGTCACGCCCCACCCGGTCGTTTACTATCCGTAAGTTGCATGTTGTCTCCTATCCCCACCTCCTCATCACCACATCTCCTCTTTCACTCTCCTTTCTCTTTCCCTCTCCGCCCTCTCAGAAATACAAACAAACACATCTGGGATGAACACGTGGTTGTCCACGTGTACATTAACCAATGTTAAAAGTGACAGTGTTAAAACATGGAATGTTAAATGGAAAATGTAACATGAAAATTTTAAACCAATTAAATTTGAAGGTAAATGTTAACGCAAAAAAGATCCCAATTGAAAATATGCTTCAGTGCATAAATTAATTCCCTTCTTTGCGTTAACAATGGGGTGGGTTTTTTTATATATAATAATATAATACAAATACAAGTTTGTCAAGGTCGCCAGTTAATTTTGTGGTAATTATTGAATTCAACCCCGTGAGGTAAGGGAGGTTAATTACTTTACCAAACTTGTTTCATTAAATAGTCATAATCATCCTTTCTTAGAAATTTGCATGGGCATCTTATATTTTTCTATATATTTTTAGATAAAAAAGATTGAAATTTTAACATGTATTCCATTTAACCTTATTTTGACTGCCATCTTGCCATTATAGATTGGTTCAACCATTTGGCCTCTAGAGGGCAGCACCTATAATCGCAATATAGCTGTCAAAAAAGGTTAAATGGAATACATGTTAAAATTTCAATCTTTTTTATCTAAAAATATATAGAAAAATATAAGATGCCCATGCAAATTTCTAAGAAAGGATGATTATGACTATTTAATGAAACAAGTTTGGTAAAGTAATTAACCTCCCTTACCTCACGGGGTTAAATTCAACAATTACCAATTTTGTTTTATAAAAAAAAGGAAAATTAACAAAACCTTTTAATTCAAATGATACTTACCAGTAGACCAGTTAGACTTATATAATTTCTTAAATTATAAGAAATACATAAATCGTCCCTGGGTGATCCGAATTTTGCAGGCACGAGGTTTCTAATTCTTACTTAAATAAAAAAAGAAATAAAAACACTGGAAAAGCTCTCCAAACCACAATCAATTTAACCCACCTAAATCTCCTTAAGGTATAAAGAAATAATTAATAAATAAAACAATTTTAATTTCGTTTTTCTGATATATTTATAAATAAAGCAATGTATATTTTAAAAGATAAAAAGATATAAAACAGTATACAACTAGGTTTGAGATGAAAACAAATAAAACAAATAATCTTAATTTAAAATTAAACAACTTAATAAACGACTAAACTAATAAAGTATAATCGAAATCGCACAATAGTTACAATATGTCTCCACTGGACCTCAAATATGTAAATAACTCAAATTATAAAATAAGATTTAATTAAACATTAAACAAATTAATTAATATATCAATTTCAATACAACCTGAGCAGCAAGAATTAAAGGAGAATTTCACAAACCCCAAAATGGTTTCTGTTCGAATTTGAGAGGTCTTCCAATTCAACCTTAGGCCAGGCTCACCAAGCATCAAATAGACAGATATTCACGTGGAAAGCAGTGACCAAAACTCAAAGACCCAGGAAACACAAGACGGTACAAAAACATTCGAATTTTGCAACCTCGTGTCACGTGAACCGTCTTGTCTTCTCTGACCTTAGACATTTCAAAATATTAAATTTGCGGGAGATTCAATCTTGCTTAAACAGTAAACAAACTACACTACAACAAATAAGCTGGAGTGTCTCCAGTCGACTATCTCGGAAATTTGAATTGGATTAATTAACATAATATATTATATTTAAATTAAATTTAATTAATTAAAAATTAAAATTAATAAATAATATTTATTAAACCAGTGCATTTTTGGCTCTTTGTTGATGGCACCACGTCAGGTGTTGGCGCGTGAGATTTGCAGTGTTAAAAAATTAATTCCGGTACTTTCAGCGATTCAATCAAACTGAAATTCTATATATAGCAATTTTATACAATTTTTAATCATGTGAAAAACTATCAAACATATATCTTTATTTTTACGGTCACTTTAGAGGAAAAAAATCAAAACGTTGTAGGTAATGACCCTCTCTCGGTTGAGCTACATTTCTCAAAAGTTGATAGAAAACTACGAATTTTGAATAATGCCCGTATACCAAATTTAATGATTCTAGCTCAAACCGTTTTTACGTAATCTTGTCTACATACACACATACACACACACATAGAGAGAGATATTTTTCTCAATCTTAGTGAAAATGATTCAGGAACCTTCAAAACGTATAAAAACATCAAAATCTCGACATCGAAAATTTTCGTGATGGAAATAATATCTCTGACGAGATAGTAAAAAGGTGCGATGATTTTGCGATGCTCTGAAACATTTCCGATGATGGGGGGGGGGGGGGGGCGCGATGATAATTATGATTGAAAATTGGGCCCGAATTCTAAAAGATTGAGAAACTGACCTATTTATAATAATAATAATAAATTCACAAATTCAGAACAATTTTTCAATCAAAGTGTTTTTGGGAATGATTCTTGACTAATTAATTAATTCAACTTAAATTTTAGAAATCTTTTTTTAAGGATTTTGGTTTCTAAGAACTCATTTTGGTAATTGTTCAGATTAGTTGTCATGTCATGGATTTGTATAAAACTTTGCTAAAGGAACTTCCCTTATGCAATTTTTCTCGGGTTCTTCTAGTTTATGAGATAAATAAAGAATTTTTAAGTTTGACAGATTAGCTGGTTATGAACGTCGAAATATGCAGTCATTAAGTCAGGTTTTATTGATAATTAATTCACTAATTATTCACTTATTCACTAATTTTCGGTTTGGTAACAATTTAAATTTAGTGTTTAAAATTTTATTTACTATTACACAGTCAAATTCATAATAAATTTCATCTGTTGTTTAAATTAATTGACGAATCTGACTAAAAACTATCAATAATAATAATAGGTATATATTAGCTTTTGTTTATTACTATCATGATTCAGGAACCTTCAAAACGTATAAAAACATCAAAATCTCGACATCGAAAATTTTCGTGATCACAATACTATCTCTGGCACGAGAGTAAAAACACGAAATGTATTCCATTCTCCCGATTGTCTTGAAAATTACAAAACAGGAGGTGACTAAAAAGGTCCCTGAATCATTTTCACTAAGGTTGAGAAAAATGTCTCTGTGTGTATGTGTATGTGTGTGTGTGTTTATGTATGTAGACAAGATTACGCAAAAACGGTTTGAACTAGAATCATGAAATTTGGTATACGGGAATTATACAACATTCGTAGTTTTCTATCAATTTTTGAGAAATGTAGCTCAACCGCAAGAGGGTCATTACCTACAACGTTTTGATTTTTTTTCTCTATAAAGTGACCGTAAAAATAAAGATATATGTTTGATAATTTTTCACGGGATTAATAATTGTATAAAATTGCTAGATATAGAATTTCAGCTTGATTGAATCGCTGAAAGTACCAGAATTAATTTTTTAACACTATAAATCTCATGCGCCAACACATGACGTGGTGTCATCAACAAAGAGCCAAACATGCGCTGATTTAATAAATATTATTTATTAATTTTAATTTATAATTAATTAAATTTCATTTAAATATAATATATGTTAATTAATCCAATTCAAATTTGCGAGATAGTCGAGTGGAGACACTCCAGCTTTTTTTTTTTGATGGGGAAAAATACTATTGGAGCCAAGCAGTGGCTTATTAAGCATTATGCACTCGGGCAGGGATGACGAACCTTTTTCAATGTCCGTGTCACAAAATTATAAAAAATCTTTTTCAAGTAACTAACGTACCACAAAATTGTATTTATAATAAATATTATTTATTAATTTTAATTTATAATTTATAATTAATTAAATTTAATTTAAATATAATATATCTTATTTAATCCAATTCAAATTTCCGATATAGTTGAGTGAAGACACTCCAACTAATTTTTCCAGTTATCTTATCTTTGATATATTATTTATGAATACTTAAATACTTAAAAAATAAGTCAAAAAGAATAAAAAGATTATTTATTTATTAAACAATATATTATATTTAGTGCCCTTGAAGGTGAATGTAATTAATTTTCTATATAATACAATAATGGAATTTGAAAATTTTATAATTATATTTTCTATTATGAACCAAATATTTTTTATTGATTTATTTATGTTTTTTTTTGTTTATTATATAGTACATGTATATAATATATATATATATATATATATAACAAAATTATATATGTACAACCTCTCTCTCTCTCTCTATATATATATATATATATATAGGGGTGTTTAGTGTAACTAATCGTAAATGAAGGACATAAATTTCGTAATTTATCAATTTATATTTTTTTATTATTATTATTAATTATAAAAAAATAACCTTCAATCTATAATGATTTTAATAAAATCAATGGGAGGTGTATAAAAAAAGTTATATTTACCAATACGTGATTTTAAGAAGATTGTTATAATAAAGAATTATTCGATTAAAAAAAAGGATTATAAAATGGGAAGAAAAAAACATTCTAAAACAACGAATAATTGTAAATATCCTTCCTGGTTTTTCATGGTCAAGTATTACGGTAGAAAAAATTTATTTTAGTTATATTGAAAAATACTCTTATTATTATTATTAATAATAAAAATTTAACAAGATAAATTAATCAATCATTTAGAGAAATAATAATTTTTAACCACAATTTTAAGATTTAAAGGAAAATAAAGATCCCTAAAACAAAAACAAAAAAACAGTAGTTTTGAAAAAAAACATCCTTTTGTAAGGGTGGGAACAGTTATTTTTGTAATTAAAATTATTTAAATAATTTATTTTTTAATTAATAATTATCTTAACATTTAAACCCATTAGATTTTTATATTTAAGATAAAGAGAATTTATAAACTGTTATATATTTTAACGGCGCCATTGGGTGTGTGGGTAGCGAACCTGCCTCACATTCACATGGTCCCGGGTTCAAGTCCTGGACCTGGCAAGGGAATTTCCCTAGCTGGGGTCTATGGGACGGAGTCAACCCAGCCTCCGGGAACAACATTGGGGAAAAGCTACTTGACTAGCTATTTATGAAATTTATGTATTTTAGTAGATGAAACCGGCAAATTGTATATTTTATTACTGAAATATCGCTTGAATTCCCTCGCAGTATAAAAACATTCATGATAGATTCAGTGTATACCGTTTGAACTTCTATTCATGCCATTGCGTGCTGTTGCCGTACAAACGCATTGTTCAGGATTTAAAATTTTTTGCAAATCTTCACTCTTCATGTGACCTGGAGAACCCGAATATGACTTTTATATTTTTCATGTGTGTCATTTTATCTGTCTGTTTTTTTGGGAATTTGTGAAGTTATAAACTCAAAATGGATTGGAGCGATGAAATGTTACCAGAATATTTTTATATGCTCTTATTTTAATATATGCTGTAAATTTTATCAATATTTATAAAAAAAAAGAAAAATTAATTTTTTAAAATTTATATCAGGCTTAACAAAGCTTTACTTTGCCCATAGGACGGTTGGAGAGTAGTGCCAGAATCGCAATCTTTTTGTAGAATTTAACATAGCATTGTCAAAATAAGAAAACGTAAGTGGTTCACGGTATTAGATATAAATTTTGCTATTTGGTCATTATCTATAACTACAAACTACAAACTAAAATCAATTAAAGAATTTTCATACAATAAAAATAAAAAAATAGACAATTTTTAGGATAGATATATTTTTACCACAAACCAATTCCAAATTTTTTTAATAATCCTTTTATTTTTTTGGTATAAAATTTAATATTTAAAATGATAACACTTTTATACAGGGCAGTTAGAAGTTATACAAAAATATTTGATTCTATATTAACACACTAAAAGGGGTACAGGGGTGGTGGAGAAAAAAATCATGACTTACTTGAAAAATTTTTTTTATAATTTTGTGGCACGGACATTGAAAAAGGTTCGTCATCCCTGCCCAAGTGCATAATGCTTAATAAGCCACTGCTTGGCTCCTATAGTATTTTTCCCCATCAAAAATAAGTTGACCTGTGGCCAGGTCCGAACCGACCGACGGTTTGAAATAAATTAATTTCCAGCTACAGAAACAATTTCAAATAATTTTCATATATCTATTAATGTAATAAAAAACAGATATGGATACATAAATAATAAATATAAACATTTTTAATTTTATTTTATTTATAATATATATGCAAGACCAGGCTGTGACGTCATGAATGGCTGGATGACGTCATATAATTTTAAATCAAGAAAAAACTAATAAATATGATTTTTCTCGAGGATAAAACCAATACAAAGTGCATGATTCGTGGTGATATATATAAAAAATCTCGTTTGGTGTGAAAATAACCCTTTCCTTCCTACCGTCGATCGGTAATACTACCACTTCCGGTTTACGGAATTGCACCAAAAGTTGATCAATTCATCCCACTGATGCATTAAGTAAATATACCAAATTTCATCAAAATCGGTTGAGCCGTTCAGGCTGTACACATCTATACGGACGGATAGACGGACGGACAGACATCATGCTAAAAATACTTTTTTCTGTTTAGAAAATGCATGATTCGTGGAGATATGTAAAAATCTCCACATGTGAAATTTGGTGTGAAAACAATACCTCCCTTACTATCGTCGGTCGGTAAAAATAAGCTGGAGTGTCTCCACTCGACTATCTCGCAAATTTGAATTGGATTAATTAACATATATTATATTTAAATGAAATTTATTTAATTATAAATTAAAATTAATAAATAATATTTAATAAATCAGCGCATGTTTGGCTCTTTATTGATGACACCACGTCACGTGTTGGCGCGTGAGATTTACAGTGTTAAAAAATTAATTCTGGTACTTTCAGCGATTCAATCAAGCTGAAATTCTATATATAGCAGTTTTATACAATTTTTAATCATGTGAAAAACTATCAAACATATATCTTTATTTTTACGGTCACTTTAGAGGGAAAAAAATCAAAACGTTGTAGGTAATGACTCTCTTGCGGTTGAGCTACATTTCTCAAAAATTGATAGAAAACTACGAATTTAGAATAATGCCCGTATTCCAAATTTCATGATTCTAGCTCAAACCGTTTTTATGTAATCTTGTCTACATACACACAGACATTTTTCTCAACCTTAGTGAAAATGATTCAGGAACCTTCAAAACGTATAAAAACATCAAAATCTCGACATCGAAAATTTTCGTGATCACAATACTATCTCTGGCAAGAGAGTAAAAACACGAAATGTATTCCATTCTCCCGATTGTCTTGAAAATTACCAAACAGGAGGTGACTAAAACGACTGTAATCTCTATACGAACTGAATTTTTACACGTACTGTTTGACGGTTTGTACTACAAAAATCGCGTGGGTCTGTCAACAATGTTACCATATAGGTGTCATAAGTGATAGTTATTGAGTAACGTGTTGTATCATTATTTGAGTAATTTTTGTTTTATATTTCTTTATTAAATAATCTAATTAAGAGCAATTGGTTACACATCGATTAGTTTATTTAATTAAAAAGCTATATTTATATTTTATATTTTTATTTTTATTTTATTTAAAAAAATTGTATTTTATTTGAAAAAAGGGAATAACCGCTGGATTAGTTCATAAATGTCATTATTATTAATTTATTATAATATTTACTTATTATTACAAATAACAAATTAAATGGGTTAATAAAAAATAAATTGAAAATTAGCCTGAAAGTTATACAACCCAACTAACAGACATTTTTATAAAATATAATATAATTATTAATATAAATTTTAGTTTATCTATTCATTTTTATAAATCAATCATTTAAATAATTTTGTGAGACTATTAATTATGTATTTATTATTTGCTAGAAATTAAAAGAATAACCACTTATAATGTTTTTTTTATTGATAACATTATATATATATATATACACGAGAGTATTCCTCACTGATAAAAACAAATTAATTTTTTTTTTTATTTTCAAGGCAAACCATATATATAATTTATATATTGAGTTAAGATAATCAGTTTATTTTATTTCATTTTTTATTGTTAAATATGATTTTTATTTTTTTCTTATCGAATATATTCGACATTTAACCATAAATTTGTTGAATTTGTAGACACACGATTATACAATTTTCTCCCTCTTTTGCATTTATAATATTGACTTTTGACCATCATTCGGAAACCTAATTATCTCTTATAATTAATATTATTTTTGATCAGATATAAATAAATATAATATTATATAATATGCAACAACTTGTACTTTTCACTATTCAAATCTACAATAAAATTTAATAATTTATTTAATTAATATATATTTAATTTGAAAACCCCTATATCACCTAATATAAAAAAATCGACTTCTTTTTGTAATGTAGTAATTAATGCTTAGATTTAATATTAAATTGATTGATAATCTCCTATATAATTATTTAAGAATATAATTTATATAAAAATACTAATATATTTATTTATTTAATTTATTAAAAAAATGAATTTCTCTCATGTTTGAAGTTTAAAGTATAATATCAAACGTTCCAAATCGAAAGAAAAATAAATTATATATATTTGTATTTATTAATTAAATACGTATATATAAAAAAGATTAAACAAAATATTAAAATATTCTTATTTATAAGGACAATAACCCTCTAAAATTAATAAAACAAACTTTTTAATATACACCCTTTTTAATCAAAAATGCCCTAAAAAAATAATAATTAAACCTTTACATATGCCCAACAAAAAAGCGTGGGGCGCATATAATAATATTAAATTCTTTACCTACTACTTATGTTCATTCTACCGACAGACAGAAAAGTGAAGTTAATAAAAAGTATATAAAACGATACTAGAATAGTTTATATGATTTTATGAATATAAAAACCCACTTGATAGTAGAAAATATAGACAGTTTCAGCATTACCTTCACAGTATTGCTGATCCAATCGCAATTTTGTTGAATTGCTTTTTTATTTTAAAATATATTGATAATATATACCAGATAAATACCATCAATTACAAATCATTAATTTCATATTTTTTACTAATGAGGCTAACATATCATACATATATGTGTACATATGTATGTAAAGTATCATACTAACATAAATATTGTATCATATTGGCTCTTTAAGAATTAGTAAAATTAATGGTTAACAGTCATCTTGTCAATATAACTTGTGACGGGGGTCAATAATATAAAAAAACACAATATCAGTAAATAGATTAATGATAAATTCTTGGAAACTATTTTATACATTTTTCCTTGTGAGCGAAAAGGAAAAAATACTTTTTTATTAGTTATATGTTATTATATCAATAAATATTATTCTGCCCTACAACTTTTAAATTCAGGAATTTATTTATTTATTTATTTTTAATATAGGAATATATGAATACTCACAGTTTTTTGACGTTTAATTATTTCTCTATCTTCAGGCATTTTTTTATTCACTAAAATTTAAAATAAATATGCTCGCAATTTAATTATACTATATATATATATATATATATTTGGAATTGAATTCAGTTAATATAAATTAATGGAATAAATTCGACGGATAGAATAATAGAAGAGATTATTTTTTTTTAATATATTAAAATGTGATTTATAATAAAATATATTCAAATATCAAATGGGTGGTGGAATAGCAGACGAATTTTTCGCCTTCATTTGGAATAATAAGTGATAATATTATAATTTACAAAGACGAAATCATGAAGATATAAAGGTGACATCTAAAAAGGCGCCTGAATTAAATTTAGTATAAAATTATAATTTTTCGTTTATTTAAAAGAGAAAAGTTTATTATGTGTTGTTGATTCGTGACAATGAATGAATATAAATGGTTTTATTTTTTTTATTTTTGTACATTATTAACTCATACTGAACTAAAAGTTATAAGCTGTACACTTATAAGTGGCCAACAATAACAAAATACTTGTTTATTCATTTATATATTGAATAAAAATAGCTTGTATAAACTTATTGTTTATATGTATTAAATAAAATAATATTTTATTATCTCTGAAAAAATAAAATATTTTTTTTTCCTTAATTTTTTTGGCCATTATTGTTGTATTTTTATGATGATTATTATAAAATATTGATTTTTTGGGCCTCTAATTCTAATTTTTCATATTTATATGTACTCAATAGATTGTTAATCATTTTTGCAAGATAATTGTTCATAAATAATTTTAATATTATATCAGTTTTAATTTAGAAAATCTTTTTTCTTATGTTTAAATTGACTTAATTGAAATAATTTTCTCTCTAAACTAAAATTTGCTTTTATTATTGTTATTGTTCGGTATGGAGGTATGAGACTGGTAATAAAAATGTAGATGATACATAAGAAAATTGGGAGAGGGTATCAGTTAAATGTGGAGAGCTCCATACTGGGTGTTAAATAGCATCAGACGAATAGATAATTGTAAAATAATTATATGATTAAATATATTTATATATCACTTTTCATTCTTCTCATCTTATTCTAGATAATTCTTTAGTTTATTTTAGATATTAGTACGTTTCTGAACTATTCCTTAGATAAATACTTTTTTTTCTAAAATTTCTTAGAAAGATTAGAATAATTCTAAATAGATTGCCGTTATTCCCAATTCTAAGCCTAACCCTTGTCCAATTACAAAAGAAGCTTGATTCCCTGGAACCTTGTATAGGGAAATGAAATGGTAGATAACTAACTCAAGCTTAGATATGTAAACTTAACCCTAAATAAAAATAACTCGATGTTACTTTATAAACAATTCATCAATATGATAGAACTGAATACTTATGACACCATTTAAAAGAAAAACCACAAATGAAATCCAAAATGAATCTTATTGACTCTAAACTAAAAGAGCTTTACTGACTGAGAGGAAGAAACTCTCAAATGACTATAGACAACAAACTACTTCTCTATTTGATTATAAAACCGATTTGGACTTATTAAATCGAGTTATGGGATACTACTAGTATTTATAATTTAAACAAAATACATAACAATGTTGCGAATAATAAACATCGTATCTCTTATCACTCATTTTTTATTTTATTATTTAAAAACACATTTATATAATTTAAAAAAAGATTGATTTAATAATTAATTATATACATAAAACAATTTCAGAATAAATATATTATTTTATTCTATTTATTTGGAATATAAATATTGTTAATTTAAGATTATTGTACAATTAAAAAAAGTAAAAAATATATTAAGAATACATAATATTATGTAAAAATTCAATTTCTTGAACACGATCTTTTAAACGTTTCTTTTGTATTTTATATGCTTCATAATCTTCATCATCTGTTGGTGCTTCTGTTCTACATAAAGGACAAGTGCTTGTCTGAAAAATTAATTATATAGATTATATAGAGTTAGATATTATAATGCATGGTGTTCCTTTGAGATATTTCATTTTAAATTTTGATGTGTGTGATTATTCCAATTAAATTTTTCTATTATAGAATAATATTTAATGAATGTCATTAAATTTTAAAAAATATTTTTGTTTAAATTTTAATGAATACTTTAAACGGATATGAATTTAGCAATTATGTATATCAGTAGATGGTCTAATTATCAGATTTTACTAGCTTGAATTATTGTTTAAAAATAGCCTTTTAATATTAATTCTAATAATCATGTTTTTAACAGAAAATGAAACTTCAACAGTGCTTTAATATTAATAATTACTTTCTCTAGCCATGGTATAATACAATGTTGATGAAATAAATGTTTACATGGTAATTTATAAGCTAATGAATTCTCTTCAAAATAAGTCAAACATACAGGACATTGAGTTTCTGAAATTTCAAAAAATAACAATTATTTATCTATAACTCTTATTAGTAGTTTTAAATATATAGTACAATTCAAAACATTTATAATTCAAATTTACATTAATATAATATATTATACCTTTATTCTCAATTTTAATTTTTTCAATATTTTTAATGAACTCTTTAGAAGCTGCTGGTGGTTGTTTCTTAATGAAATTTAATTCAAACCATAAATAAGAATCCTGTAATAATCGTGCCATATGAAGTAAATCATCAGGGGCTTGACCCTCTACTAAAGGCCCCAAATTCATTTCCTCAAAATAACCTGTCATTTTTCTCTTTTAAATAATTATTCTATTAAAAAAAATAAAAAAATACATCACTCATTTATTCTCATAATTGTATGTATATTATAAATGTTCAAATAAAACAGTGACATTCATTTCCTTGTTTTATAAGAATATTTTTAAAAAGTAGCCTTTTTACCAATAGAAATATTTTTTAAAAACTTAACAAATTAATTAGTCATTTAAATATTTTATTGTTTTATTAGATAATATTACTTAGCATTTTAAATACAATGAATTTAGAAACAATCTGTAATTACTTGTCATTTTTTTTATAAATAATTACCAAAAATAAATATTATTTTATGAATTAATTCTTTATAAAATTTTATACTTTTTTTAAGATATATTTCTTATATTAAAAAAACTATTTATAATATATCAAGTATTTTTCTTGTAAATGTCATCTGAAAAAATGCCTCTAATTTCAAATTCTTATTTAGATTTAAAAAACACACAAGTATTTAATTTAATAATAATAGTTTAAATTAAATCAAACATTTTTTAATTTTTATTTGATTTAATTAAACACGGGCATTATTCAAGGAAATTTTATAGAATATAAAATATATAGTTTCAGCTTGATTGAATCGCCCTACGTAGCGGAATTAATTTTGTAAATTTTGACTTAAAATGAAGGTAAAGGTTTTAAATTTAGCAAAAATTTTAATTAAATTTAAATTATTAAATTAATTTTAATTATTAAGATCTATCTTTAGTCTAGGCTAGACTATGTTTTCCCACGTCCCAACCGTATTTTATTTACGTTGAAAAAAATAAAAACAAAACTGCCTTCTTATATCAATAAAATGTTATCAGTGAAAATTATATTAAAAATCTTAGACTATGATCGGATAGAATAAGTTTAATTAATTTTCAAATATAGAAAAAAAAGCTTGATTATCTAATTCAAATATGCGAGATAACGAGATAGTCGATTGGAGACAGTCCAGATTTTTTAATATATTAATTCAATTCTTATTTTTACAAATCTAATTTATTTATATATCATGATGTTTTCTTTTTTATTGTAAAAGTACATGGAATTAATTTTTAATGTTTTAAAATATATATCTAATTTTTTAATTACAATTAAAATGTTTTATTTTATTATTCTGATATTTGAATTAATTTTTATCTTTCAAAATCCGCGATATACTAGAAACTTTAGAATATTTGAAACAAACATATAAATTTCTTTATTCATCATTTCAACAAAACTGTTCATGATTTAAACAAAATACAACGGGTACAAAACATCGTATCTCGTAACACTCATTTTTTTTGTTTTATTATTTAAAAACACATTTATATAGCAGCGTGTTTAAAATTAACATTCACCTTCTGAAATTTTTTCATTAATATCTTCCATAATTAAATCTAAATTGTTTTCATCAAATTATTCGAAAATCATTATGTCTTGGAATAATGTCATGTTTTTTTAAAAAAAAGATTGATTTAATAATTAATTATATACATTAAAAAATTTTAGAATAAATATATTATTTTATTCTATTTATTTGGAATATAAATTTTTTTAATTGAATATTAATGTATAATTAAAAAAAAGTAAAAATTATATTAAGAATACATAGAGTCATGTAAAATTTCAATTTCTTGAATACGATCTTTTAAACGTTTCTTTTGTTTTTTATATTCTTCATAATCTTCATCATCTGTTGGTGCTTCTGTTCTACATAAAGGACAAGTGTTTGTCTGAAAAATTAATTATATAGATTATATAGAGTTAGATATTTAAATGTATGGTGTTCCTTTGAGATATTTCATTTTAAATTTTGAGTGTGTGCTTATTTTTATTTTCTATTATATTTTATTTATATATATATTTATTTTGTCATTAAATTTTAAAAAAATATTTTTGTTTAGATTTTAATGAATACTTTAAACGGATATGAATTTAGCAATTGGTCTAATAATCAAATTTTACTAGCGTGAATTATTAGAAATGTTAAAAAAAATAGCATCTTAATATTAATTCTAATCATATTTTTATAAGAAAATGTAACTTCTTAATAGGAACAGTGCTTTAATATTAATAATTACTTTCTCTAGCCATGGTATAATACACTGTTGATGAAATAAATGTTTACATGGTAATTTATAAGCTAATGAATTCTCTTCAAAATAATTCAAACATACAGGACATTGAGTTTCTGAAATTTCAAAAATAACAATTATTTATCTATTACTCTTATTAGTAGTTTTAAATATATAGTACAATTCAAAACATTTATAATTCAAATTTACATTAATATAATATATTATACCTTTATTCTCAATTTTAATTTTTTCAATATTTTTAATGAACTCTTTAGATGCCGGTGGTGGTTGTTCCTTAACAAAATCTAATTCAAACCATAAACCAGAATCTCGTAATAATCGTGCCATATGAAGTAAATTATCAGGTGCTTGGCCCTCTCCTAAAGGCTCCCAATTCATCTCCTCAAAATAACCTGCCATTTTCTCTTTTAAATAATTATTCTATTAAAAAAAATAAAAAAATTAATCACTCATTTATTCTCATAATTATTTGTATATTATAAATGTTCAAATAAAACATGACATTAAATTACCTTGTTTTATAAGAATATTTTTAAAAATAGCCTTTTTACCAATAAAAGTATTAAAAAATTTAACAAATTAAATAGTCATTTAAATATTATATATTTTATTAAATAATATTACTTAGCATTTTAAATACAATGAATTTAGAAACAATCCAAAATTACTTGTCATTATTTTTATAAATAATTACCAATTCAAAACTAAATATTATTTTAAAAATTAATTCTTTATAAAATTTTATACATTTTTTAAGATATATTTCTTATATTAAAAAAGTATATATTTTATTACTTTATAATATATCAAGTATTTTTCTTGTAAATGTCATCTGAAAAAATGCCTCTAAATTTCAAATCCTTATTTAGATTTAAAAAACACGCAAATATTTAATTTAATAATAATAGTTTAAATTAAATCAGATATTTTTTTCATTTTCATTTGATTTAATTTCAAAAACATTTATTTATCATAAAATTCGTACAGAAATTTTAACAGAATAAATCATTAAATGTCATTTTTCTCTCCTTAAAACTTTCTAAAAATTTATAATAAAATTAAAAAGTATATATATATATTTATTGATATTTATATAAATAAAGTTTAATTAAATGAAATAAATGAATTTAAAAATGTGTTATCATAATTTAAAAAAATATTTGTTATGGTTTGCTAATGAACACGTTGATTTTAGAAAAGAGGTAACTTAAAATTATTAGTTATGTTATTAAAACAAAAATTAATCTTTTCAATTTTTTAAGGAAATTAATTCAATAATCACATTATTTAATTTAAAAGTAAACTTTCTAGAAAAGGCTGAGAATGAGGTAAGTAACATATATATATTTATATCTATTTTTTTATATTAACTTATATCTTTTACAATTATAATTGTTTTATTTTCTTATTCTCATATTTTAATTCATTTTTATTTGTCTGTCAAAATCCACGATATACTAGATTCTTTGGAATATTTGAAACAAACTTGTATAAATTCCCTAAAAGGAGAAACTATTTATCATTTCAACAAAACCACTTTTTGTCTAATCTTAAATTTTTCATCATTTTATCTATCACATCTCATTTGAGTTGAAAATGATCTTAATTGAATGCCTTTATTGTATGTTTCAATGCAAAATTAATTGATAATTTATAAAATATTAACTCTTACATTAATTAAGTTTATTTTAACCATTTAGATTAAAGAACTAACTCTAATAAAATCATTTTATTTTCTTTACCCTCTATCTAATATTGTTATTTTTTAAAATTTTATTTCAATTTTATATTTGTATTTAAATTTAAGGTTCTCAAAGGCTCTGAGAATAAATACTTACTTATATCTACCTAGTTTCAAATTTATTATTTTGAAATTTTTGACTTTCCATTTTATGTATGTCCATTAAAAGTAACATTTCTCCCTATCAATTAAAAAATGTACAATTAAATAAATAAATTCGTCTTTTTTCTATTATTTGTCTTAAATTTTTAATAAGAAAATACTATTTATATATATATATATATATTATAGATAATATTTATCTTTCTATTTTTTAGCCATATTGGATAATAGAACTTGAATCAGAAAAAGATGCCCTTGCAATTGCAAGTCGTTCCGTGACTTTAAGATGTATCGTCGAATTATGGTCACGTGCCAAGACCAACGAAGAACTGCATAATAATTTAAAATGCTTTCCAAACGAATTAATGAAGCCATATTTTGATTCATCTGTATCTTTCAAAATTAAAGTAGAAACTTTTTGTAATAGTCAAACACAAGAGGAAAAACTTTCTAAAATTGAAGTAAATTATTATTATTATCGTTATTTATTTAAAAGGATATAATCTGATCTTATTATACTTGTAACTTATTATACCTGGTAATGAATCAATCAAATAGATTTTAATAAATATCAAAGAGTAGTAAAATCAAATCACATAATAATCTATCTACATATATAGATTATAATAATTTTGTATCTCGTTATAATATATACAATACAGTATTACAATTAATTTAGTGATTAAATTAAAAAATAAATAAGAAAGCAAAATGAAAACCATGTTTTTGATATACTAATCGAAATAAAATATATATGTAGAATTTCAACAAAATACATCACCAAGTTGTAGAACACGTTACAGGATGCGAAGAGGCGGTTTAAGGACATAATTTAATAAATAATAGACAATACATATTTTAGTTCTAACGCTAAAGAGTAATATATAAAAATTCTTAAAAGAATATTATTTTTATTTATTCAATACCTTTTAAAGAATGAATTCGATTCTCAGGTTATTGAGTATAACAAGATAATATTATCAAAATATATTAATAAAAAAATAAGATAAAATGGATTAATTTTTGTATTTTATATTTCCAGTCTTTTAATTACTTGCCCTTTGAAGGACCAGTAAAATTAAAAAATCCTGATGTTGCATTTTTATATATTGAATACTATGGTTTGGATTCAAATAATATTCCAAAAGAACCATATGATTATTTTTTTGGACGAGTGGTAAATATAAACAAAATATTTTATATATATGCTTCTTATGGCTAATAAGGAACCGTGACCCAGTAACATTTTTCTTAATTTAGTACTTAAAAATTACAAATTAAATAGCCTTTTTTATAGATATCGAATTAAATTTTGACACCTTTTGCTTTTCTTAATAGAAAACACTGTTATTTGCAGAAGATCACAACTACAATTTATTAAGTTAACAAATTTTTAAACAACAAATTTGATAGCTTCTATACATGGCCCCAAGGTTCAAGAATATAATTCTTTTTTAACTTTTCCAATCTTAAAGATCGCTTTGCTACCTTTGCCACAATATAATCCAAATTTAGAAAACATTGAAAAACAAATCCATTTGAGTTTTCCTTGAAAAAATGATATACAAAATCTATATATAATATAACATATAGTGTTATGGAAGTTTAGATATTTGGTGTTAATAAAATTATTTCATCGATTTTACTTTTCAGGTTGCTGATGGACAACGGGATTTAATTACAAAATTATCATTAAAGACAAGAAAATTTATTGGGAATACAAGTATGGATCCCCAATTGTCTCTCTTAATGGCAAATCAGGCATTAATACAAAGAGGAGATATTGTTTATGATCCGTTTGTTGGATCAGGTATAAATTTATATTCATTTACCTAGCACCTTACATCCCCCTAAAAATTAATGGTTATTCTCAAATAGAAATATTTGATAATTAATTTATGCATATTGCAATATTTTACTGCATAAATATTTCTTTATATTAATCATAAATTTAAAATAAAATTTTATTTATTTACTAATTATAATTTTAATTATTTTCACCGTTTCATATTGTTTATAAAACAGTCTTTAATTAATTCTCAAAATTCTTAAACTATTACTACATCTATCTAGATTTTTGGGATAATTTCCATTCCCATATCAAAGTTATGAAAGATGCTCTCATTTTATGAAGGATTGTATGTTTATTTCACTTATAAATCTTGCTAATTTTTTTAAGGTTCGCTCTTAGTAGGAGCTGCTGAATTTGGAGCGTATGTTTGTGGGTCAGATATTGATTTTCTTATGTTACATGGCAAAAGTCGACCTACAAGAATTCAACAAAAAGTAAATTATATTTCTACTCATGTTTTTTAATGCCTTAAATTATAATAGTTATATATTTTTAGTCAAAAAAACGGGAATTAGACGAAAGTGTTTTATCAAATTTTCACCAATATGGAAGATCAGATCAGTATTTGGATGTTATTGTAGCTGATGCATCTTTACCACTTTGGAGGGAGGGGTTCCAATTGGATGCTATCATTACTGATCGTAAAATATATTTCATTTTTTTTATTAATCTTTAAACGCTTTTATAAGAGAAATATTTATATTAATTCAGCTCCTTATGGAATTAGAGAAGCACCAGAACGGATTGGTTCAACAAAAAATTACTCAATAAGTGAAGCACATCTAGATCATCATATTCCATCAAAAATTGAATATGATCTTAAACAAATTTATCAAGATTTATTTAATCTGGCAGCTAATCATTTAAAAGTTGGAAAACGTTTAATTTGTTGGCTACCTGTATTGAGGTAATATTGTATTTAATAATTGCAAAAATGTTTACCTGTTCTGCAATGATAAAAAATAAAAAATAAATTAATACTAAAAACAGCATCTTTATAAAAAAAGCTTTTATTTAAATGCTCTGGAAAGAAGAATATACTATGTTGACCTTAACGCTATCAATCCAGAAATGCTTTCTGCCTTAAAATGCGAAATCGAAGTTGCCATTCATGCGATTGGAGCACAAAATTGGGTTGATAGGGTACTGACATACCAGCCGTATGACAGTCAACTGAATGATGTATTTCATTCAAAATGTTCAATCTTTCTAATAAAATCATAATTTGAAAAAATTAAATTTATTTCTTCTTTTTAAATTAATTAATTAAAAGCTTATTTTTAAAAATGTTTATTTACTACTAATTTATTTATTAAATTTGAATTTTAAAAATTGCATTCAAAAAATATATATTAAGTTTATCCTCATCTTAAAAGAGTTATTATTAAAATAAAAAGAAAATCTTAAAGTTTGCTTATCAAAACTTCCTATATTTTCAGCGTCTGTTGATTGTAGTGGTAGATGGTTCACAAATTTCCAAATTTTCCTTACATAATCATATTCCAAGCACTTAAGACGAAAAATAATTGAATTTTTAATTTTTAATATCATCATCTATGCGGACACTAACTAATTCAACAATTAATTAATTATTTTCTATAATTTCAATTGTTTTTTAATCCATTTAGATGTGAATATGAAGAAGAAAATTTACCTAATCATCCATGTTTTAAATTAATTGGCAATTCGGAACAAATTTTATCAACTTATGCTAGTAGAAGATTATTAACTTATGAAAAATTATATAATATAGAGGTAATTAATTATTAATAGTATAATAATAAATTATTTTTAAATCATTTTTTAATTAAATTTTTTGTTTTTTTAATAGGCTCTCGATGACAAGACAAAAGTTGATTTTAATGTAGATTTTAAATCAAAGAAAATGCATTATGTTACTGAATTAAGGAAACAAAAAATGCTTTTAAAAACAATTCATATTAATACACTTGTTGATAACCATAACTCTAAATGAAATTTTAACAGTATTTGATTTTTATTTGTATATATATATATATATATATATTGTCTTAAATCCCTCCACATTCCTCTATTCAAGTTTAACAAGAAACAAAATTAACATATTTTATGTATTATAAATATTGTATTTTAATGTATAAATTTGAAATCTAACTCATCCAGGATCTGGACTAATGGAAATAAGTTATGAAATTAATTTGATTAATAACTTAAACACTAACCCAAACTAACCTATTAATCCAAACCATTGTTCAAGTCTAGAACTAAATAATTTTTTTATTCAAAAGATAAGTTAAACCAAACAGTCACTATTCGCGCTTAATGATCCTTTTTATTTGACTAAACTACTAAAGAGGGACACAAAACATATAATTTGAAAATATAGAAAAATTTAAATACTTAGGTTCTATAATCGCGAGAGATAATAATATTCGAGAAGAATTTAAATCGAGGTTTCAATCGTGTAACGTCTGTTATCATGGAGTAAAGGGACTCTTCAAAATTAAAATTATTATTAACTAGCAATTATTTTGCTAGTTATATAATATGGGTGTGATAATATCGGAGACGAGAGTAGATTTAAAGTATTTGAAAATAGGTTACTTCGCAGCATTTATACTCCATAGTCACCGGGGAATGGCGGAGCCTGCATAACGAGGAATTGCATGAACTCGACTCATCTCCAAACATAGTTAGGGTCATAAAATTAAGAAGGATGCGATGGGCAGGATATGTAACAAAAATGGGAGATGAAAGTCTTGCGAAAAATTATTTGTGGGGAAACCGATTGGCAAATATCCAGTTGGAACATCAAGGACGCGGTCGACAGACAATATAGTAAGGGACTTAAGGATCATGGAAGAAATTAGGAATTGGATGGGTGTAGCTCAGGATAGGGATTCTTGGAGGAATGTGGTTGCTGTGACCAAAAACTTTCGGGTTCAGTTAGTTCCACAAAAATAAATAGATACTCCTACATAAAACTAACTTATAGTTGTTAAAGGTTTAAGGTAACTAAAGAGAATTCTGCATTGATTACAAGTTCTTCGGAAAAAGAATATATTTCTTCTGTGAGCATAATAAGAGTGATTAACATCTATCAAGATTTTTTATATTTTGATCAAACAGTTACTGGCAATTTATTAAGAAAAAATAACATGGATTTAATCAAAAACCACAATACAAGACTAAGAATAAAAATATTGAAACTGACTGGAAAAACAGCAACAATGCAGTTGCTTTTATCAGGAAATTTTCTCATATTTAATAATAATACTACTTTAATTAGTATACTTTTTTTCTAATAAGGAACAAATTTAACAACAAAATACGGATTTCAACGTATAAATCAAATACTACTATTTATTTTTAAAATTATACTTTACAATTAATAGCCCCTACTCCCTCTGTTTCTATCATTCTTAATTCTCTCAACATTTTATTCATTCTCTCCAATTCTTATACTAGCACAATTAATTGTATTTTTCAAATTCTCAATTTTACTTCAACTCAATTTTCCTTCTTTACTATTTTATTATCTATTTCTTACTGTTACCAATTCTCATTTTCCTCCTAATTTATTTTTATTCTTATTCTTATACAAATAATGTATATACGAGGTCTGTTCAAAAGAAAAGGTGAATTTTGAATTTTCTCGGGCTGTGTTCATTCGATTATCGAAGTTTTTTTGTTATGTTGATACCCATATGTTTCTCATATGTTGAGATTATCAGCCATTTTGGATTAGTAGTGTATTTTGACAACAGAAAAATTTAGACACGTTTTGTGTGTTCTTCGATTTATTACTTAAAAAAAAAATAAGGAATACTACAAGGAAGTTATCCTACGTTTGCGTGAAGCAATACGAGTCAAACGATCGGAAATGTGCAAAAACAAATCACGAAAATGCACCAGCTCACACATCATTGCTTGTTCGTGATTTTTTGGCCAAAAACACCATAATCATGCATCAACCACCCTATTTACCAGATTTGGCACACTGCGACTTTTTCCTATTCCTAAAACTAAAGAGACCAATGAAAGGAAAACGTTTTGTAACAATGGATGAGATAAAGTCGGAATCGAAGAACGAGCTGGTGGTCATACCGAAAAGTCCATTTCACAAGTGCTTCGACGATTGAAAAAAGTACTGACATAATCTGAGGGGAATTACTTTGAAGGGGGACAAAATAGATATTGATGAATAAATAAATACTTTTCGAAATAATTCCAAATTCACCTTTTCTTTTGAACAGACCTCGTATAATAGTAGTAATTTTGATTCCTCCAATATTTACATTCTCTTAATTTATTATTGATTTTCAGAAATTTCAGTCATTTTTCTAAACCAGTTAAATTACCATTAAATAACTATGCGAACTTCTTTCAAATTCTTAATCTTCGGTCATATGAATCAAATGAGATAACCAACGAAAAAAGTCTCCTACCTAACTAGGATGCTCATTTAAAATTATCTACTTGAAAAAATATCACTTAATATAATTTAAAAAGGTTCAATATACTTTAAGCAATTAATTCATAAAAATAAATAAGAATATTAGGTTGATATTACAATATTTATTAATGATGATGAGATCAGGATTTTTAAAAAACTTGGACGTCCTTATATAGAATGAAGCACGCAGGCGGTAAAATAACAAATTAAATGATATTTTGAATTGAATGATTCACAAAATGAAGTGAAAAATAAATATATATATATTGGCATATAATTAAGAATTATTTCAATTCTATTTAAATGAAATTCTCATTAAAATTTGAATAATTTATAGAAGTAAATGACGTTATAGTACTTAGATTATAAATATTTTATTACTTCTCTTTGATAATATTTCATGTATAAATTATAAATTGAGAATTTTAATTTAAAAAAAATAAAATAAAGAAATTGAATTTATTATACAGAAAACCTAGTAATTAAATTTAATTTATTATTGTTATTGTTATTAGTATTATTAATAAAAATATTTTTAATAAAAAAAAAATTCACACATTCATAAATAAAATAAGAATAGATTAGATTTAAAAATGAAATGTGTCATAATTCAACATTTCAATTCATTCCTATTCGATGAATAGTCAAAATGTTTCATCAGAGCATTTTTTTACCCAATTTCTTTACCCCATTACTTTATATATTAATTTATTATCTTTATATAACCAGAGCCGGTTTTCTATCTATCATACAAGAACATTTACCTATTAAAAAAATAGTAAATAAAGAAAAATCACACAAAAATAATGATTGTAAAAAAATATTTTATTTTTATATCAGCACCCTTCAAAATTTGCCCCACCGGGCATTTTGCCGGCTTGCTATTTGGTATAAATAATAATAAAATAGAAAAAATAGATTTCGAAAATTAAAAATAAGACAAAATGTGTCATGATTCAATATTTCAATTCATTCGTGTTCAAACATTTTGTTCTCATTGAAGGTAACTAAAATTTTTTCATTATAAATTTTTTCATTTATAAATAAACATTAAATTATCACAATTGTTTACTGATCATTTTATTTAATATCTATTTCGTTCAAATTACTAATATTCTGCGTCTTGACTTCTACCCATCAACCGTTAATTATGACTTGAGCCCCTGAAATTTCATTTTTTTAAATTCTACAAAGAATTTTAAAATCTATTTTGTTCCATCAGAATATTTTTGTGAGGATAAAAATGAATTATTTACAGTAAGCACATATAAAATATCATTTATATATATTATTTTATTATTTTTTATTATTATTATTATTTTATCTTAAATGAAAATAAACTGATGCTCTTATTGATGAAGGAGGGGGAAGTATGGAAAGTGTAGGCCGTTGTGGATGGATGTCCATTAGAGTGAGAAAGAAAGAGATTTGTAAGAAGAAGGCTATGAGGGGGGATTAGGGGATATTTTATCCATTCCTCATCCCTTGTAGGCGTATCCAGACTTGTTCGTTTGCCTACAACTAGATAATATTACATAAGATTGTGTGTAAAGGTGACATTGTACGAGATTATGTATAGTAGTAGAAATATCCGGGTAATCATAATTATAATTGATAATAATATAAAATATTAATATTTTTTTGTTTTATAAACATTATCACTCAAATAATTTTTATGAAATAATTAGAATTACTATTACACAATTGACGTTGGGGTTACGTTCCAAAAAACAAGAAGCAAATTGTACAAAGTAAACATTTAAAAAAAAACGTATTCAAACAAAATAAACTATTGAATTAATTTATGAAAAACAAAATTAAAATTAATCATTGTCTGATGAGTTCACAGTTGCTGTTTTCACAAAAATTGTTCCAATGTTTGCAGAACATATTATTTAATTTACACATGTAAATGAAACGTTTCAACGCAGTTCAATATATAATTATTAAATATTTAAAAAAAATTATTAAAATTATAAAATACTATTTTCAAAATTTGCAATGATCTTACTAGTAAACAAATTATTACTATCTCACCAGATATACGTAGTATTGCGATCGCGAAAATTTTCAATGTCGAGATTTTGATGTTTTTATACGTTTTGAATCATTTTCACTAATGTTGAGAAAAATGTCTGTGTGTGTGTGTATGTAGACAAGATTACGCACAAATGGTTTGTGCTAGAATCATGAAATTTCATCAAAATTCGTAGTTTACTATCAACTTTTGAGAAATGTAGCTCAACCGGAAGAGGGTCATTACCTACCACGTTTTCATTTTTTTCCCTTTAAAGTGACCGAAAAAATAAAGTTATATGTTAGATAGTTTTTCACATGATTAAAAATTGTATAAAACTGCTATATATAGAATTTCAGCTTGATTGAATCACTGAAAGTACAAAAAATAATTTTTTAACACTGCAAATCTCACGCGCCAACACGTGACGTGGTGCAATCAACGAAAAGCCAAACATGCGCTGGTTTAATAAATATTATTTATTAATTTTAATTTATAATTTAAAATTAATCAAATTTAATTTAAATATAATATATGTTGATAGTCGAATGGAGACACTCCAGATTTATTTAAATTTTGTTTTGTTACCCATTGTATTTCATTTTTCACTTAACATTCCACTTAATTTTCCACAAAACATATCACCTTGATGTACATTCAAAATTTATAAAAATTAAATACTCGAATCCAAAAAAACGCAACCTCGAAAATCGCAACGACGCACAGTGAAAATTAGAAATAATTAAGTAGCGGTGCAACTTCAAAAAACGCAAAACGAAACGACGCAAAGAGAGGTATCGGTGTATTATTAATTACCTTCTACTCAGTAAATATATTTTTTTCATTTTTTTACCGACCGAAGATAGTAAGGGAGGTATTGTTTTCACACCAAATTTCACATGTGGAGATTTTTACATATCTCCACGAATCATGCATTTTCTAAACAGAAAAAAGTATTTTTAGCATGATGTCTGTCCGTCCGTCTGTCCGTCTGTCCGTCCGTATAGATGTGTACAGCCTGAACGGCTCAACCGATTTTGATGAAATTTGGTATATTTACTTAATGCATCAGTGGGATGAATTGATCAACTTTTGGTGCAATTCCGGAAACCGGAAGTGGTAGTATTAGCGATCGACGATAGGAAGGAAAGGGTTATTTTCACACCAAAGGAGATTTTTTTATTTATCACCACGAATCATGCACTTTGTATTGGTTTTATCCTCGAGAAAAATCATATTTATTAGTTTTTTCTTGATTTAAAATTATATGACGTCATCCAGCCATTCATGACGTCACAGCCTGGTCTTGCATATATATTATAAATAAAATAAAATTAAAAATGTTTATATTTATTATTTATGTATCCATATCTCTTTTTATTACATTAATAGATATATGAAAATTATTTGAAATTGTTTCTGTAGCTGGAAATTAATTTATTTCAAACCGTCGGTCGGTTCGGACCTGGCCACAGGTCAACTTATTTTTCTTTATTTTCATTTTTCTTCTAATGAAATCCTCTTTTAATATCATTTACAATTAATTTATCCTTTATAAAAATAGTTTGAACATTAATCCCCTTTTATCTAATCATATTACCTATAAATATGAGATTATTCGTTCTAGATTTCATTAATATAATGATAATAATAATAATAATAATAATAATAATAATGTATTTTGTATTAAGATTAATGCCTACACAATTGATACAATCCTTCGCATTGGTTTTTAAACACAACTGATGATGCAAGAAGGTGTGTATGTTAGATAGAGAGAGAGAGAGAGAAATCTTCATTCATGTTTAAACACATTTCTGCTTGATTATATAAATTATATACTCGTTATAAATAATGAATTAGAATTAGATACTATGATATCATTCATTCATAATTTTCTAATAAAATATATTTTTTTCTTATTCGGTTTTATGTATACAAATAAGAAAGCGATTAAAAAGGATAAAGAAATATAATAGCTAAATCTTGTCTCTAAAGATAAAAATGATAAATGAATAAAATATAAATTATTTGTTTACATTATAAAAATATTGATTTATTTATTTATATATTTATATATTGTATTAATTTTGATCTAATTAACAATGTAAACAATGTATAATTAGATATTATGTAATCATAATTACTTGTATTTTTATTATATAAAAATATAAAGAAAATAAGCTGGAGTGTCTCCACTCGAATATCTCGCAATTTGAATTAGATTAAATAACATAATATATTATATTTAAATTAAATTTAATTAATTATAAATTATAAATTAAAATTAATAAATAATATTTATTAAACCAGCGCATGTTTGGCTCTTTGTTAATGGAACCACGTCACGTGTTGGCGCGTGAGATTTCCAGTGTTAAAAAATTAATTCTGTTACTTCCAGCGAATCCATCAAGTTGAAATTCTATATATAGCAGTTTTATACAATTTTTAATAATGTGAAAAACTATCAAACATATATCTTTATTTTTACGGTCACTTTAGAGGAAAAAAATCAAAACGTGGTAGGTAATGTGCCTCTTCCGGTTGAGCTACTTTTCTCAAAAGTTGATAGAAAACTACGAATTTTGAATAATGCCCGTATACCAAATTTCATGATTTTAGCTCAAACCGTTTTTGGGTAATCTTGTCTACATACATACACACACATACACAGACATTTTTCTCAACCTTAGTGAAAATGATTCAGGAACCTTCAAAACGTATAAAATCATCAAAATCCCGACATCGAAAATTTTCGTGATCGCAAAAGGAGAGAAGCCTAAATTATTATGAATTTAAAATAACAAAATGATTAAGAAGGTGCAAAAAAGTACATAAACAAATCATATAAGTTCATTTGTTTATATTTCTACTTTCTATTTGATAATTAAATAAATTTATAAATATAAATTTAAAATAAATACATTTTTTTGTTTTTTTTTTTGATTCATGAACCTTCAAAACATATAATTATATCAAAATCTCGACAACGAGGTAAAAAGGCGAGATGGTAAAAAGGTGTTATAACAATATACATATTTACATTCATCGGATATATTTTCCACAATGAAAAAAAAGTAAAATATTATTATATTTAGTAAGTTAAAAAGAAATAATAATGAACAAATTAAATATTTATTATATGATATTATGATTATAGTTTAAATTATAAGATAGTTTTAGTATTTGAATTCAAATTTTAAATTGAGTAATTTGAATAATAATTAAATTTTAAATAGTAAAATCTTTTTAAGATATGAAAAAATTATAAACTTTGAATATTTCAAAATGAAAATAAAAAGAAAAAAAAAGAAATATACCGCGATATTCAATTGTTTTTTTTTTATATTTAATGAATTATTAAAAAAACACAATTGAATATTTAATAGGGCCTCCTCCTTTCCCCATAAATTAGCCCTTCCAAGCCTCTCCTTACGGAATTTGGAAAAAGTAATGAAAAAGAAAGTTCGCCTTAAAAAAAAATATTAAAAAAATAAGGCGTTTGGTCTGTAAGCCTTTTGGAAACAGCTGAGAATGCTTTTGAATTTTTGGATTTCGAAATGAAACCGCCACATTCGGGGCAACCTGAAATAAAACCTGCCTATCTAAGATGTTGCATGGTCTCCACCAATACGGATGGATCGACCATGCTATTCGAAAAAGCCCTATGCTCAAAAGGTAACCAACAATTTGTTCCTGTTCAGGCTATTCCCATTTCGGAACTGTGCTGAATTACCTTCCCGAATGCACGTTCATTCGATCCACCTCAACTACACTCTCAGCAATACAAAAAGGCACAAATTCAGACCTGGCATGCAATTAATGCAACCCTTTGCTTAAATTATGGCATGGCACTTGTTTTACCCACCCAAATTTTTTTATTTATTAATTCTAATCTAATCCAGAGATTATTAGGATGAGAACATGCATCCCTCGATGGAAGTAGGAGGCAACCTTCTGGAAATCCTTAACAACAAAATATTCATATACAGGCAGTCCTCGAGTTACGTCGTTTCGAGTTACGTCAAACAATATTTTGATACCATTCCTCAAACTTAAGTCACAAGATTCGAGATTTATTTTGTATGGAAACATATGGAAAATGGTGCTTCGAGTTACGTCGTTTCGATTTACGTCACATATTTTCGGAACCTAACCTTCCGTAACTGTATATCAAAGATTAACTACCCTCCCAACCTACCAATTCTAAATACTTCTATCTCTTCTGCCTCCTTTATCAGTGCTCCACAGATCTGGTCTAAAATTTATTTATCTTACTAAATTCTTACTAAAATAGTTTAATATAATCTCCTAATGAATATTATCAAAACAAAAAAAAATCGATATAAATTCAATTATACTTATTATTTATCTATGTTAAACTTTCATTGAAATAGTATATTGACATTTGGAAATTAATAAAATTTATATTTATTTTTAAAATGTGCCATGTTTTAAAAAATAACGATGTTTACTTACATTTGGTGAGCTGTATTATGAAGATCATTTCATTATCATCAGAAATGGAGAAGATAATCAACAATTCAAAACAACATCCAGTAGCAGGAACGAAGATGGAATCATGAAATAAAAGTACAAAATAACAAATTAGATTATATTATATTAAAATTAATTAAATTTAAATAATAAGAATAAATACTGACCTCGGAGTTTATTAAAAGGTTGATATATCTCGCTGATTAGACCATCTCGAAGTCTTGAAGTGATGTGTGATCTCTCCCGCCTGGATTAATAAAAAATTAAGTAGATTAGTCATTTATTCATTTACCATGTAAATATAAATAAGTTGACCTGTGGCCAGGTCCGAACCGACCGACGGTTTGAAATAAATTAATTTCCAGCTACAGAAACAATTTCAAATAATTTTCATATATCTATTAATGTAATAAAAAACAGATATGGATACATAAATAATAAATATAAACATTTTTAATTGTATTTTATTTATAATATATATGCAAGACCAGGCTGTGACGTCATGAATGGCTGGATGACGTCATATAATTTTAAATCAAGAAAAAACTAATATATATGATTTTTTTCGAGGATAAAACCAATACAAAATGCATGATTCGTGGTGATATATAATAAAAATCTCCTTTGGTGTGAAAATAACCCTTTCCTTCCTATCGTCGATCGCTAATACTACCACTTCCGGTTTCCCGAATTGCACCAGAAGTTGATCAATTCATCCCACTGATGCATTAAGTAAATATACCAAATTTCATCAAAATCGGTTGAGCCGTTCAGGCTGTACACATCTATACGGACGGACAGACGGACGGACAGACGGACAGACATCATGCTAAAAATACTTTTTTCTGTTTAGAAAATGCATGATTCGTGGAGATATGTAAAAATCTCCACATGTGAAATTTGGTGTGAAAACAATACCTCTCTTACTATCGTCGGTCGGTAAAAAGATATTAAAATAGATATATAATATTAATATGATTCAAAAATTGTATAGATTTTTTAAAAATATTATCTTATTTCTATCATATTAAAATAAAATAATCGTTACTATCCAAGTACCATAATTTGTGATTAGATAATAAATAAATTCAGAGGCGTCTGGTTGTGTTCTAATAGAAATATGTACTAGTTATAATATTCAGTTACGCAAAAACGGTTTGAACTAGAATAATGAAATTTGGTAACCGGGCATTATTCAAAATTCGAAGTTTTCTATCAACTTTTGAAAAATGTAGCTCATTCCGAAGAGGACCATTACCTACCAAGTTTTTATATTTTTCCCTGTAAACTGACCGTAAAAATAAAGATTTTCACATGATTAAAAATTGTATTAAATTGTAAAATTGTATATATAGAATTTCAGTTTGATTGAATCACTGAAAGTATCGGAATTAATTTTTAAAATTTTTTAACACGTAAACTGCCAATAACGCGTCAGCACGTGACGTGGTGCCATTCACAAAGAGTCAACTCGCGAATTAATTTTTTAAATTTTTAAATTTTGACTAAAAAATAAAGTTAAAAGTTTTAAATTTAAATTTAATATATGTTAATTAATTAATTTAATTGAATGACAATACTATACTGTAAGTTTAATTTTTGTAAAATTAATTAATTGATCCAATTCAATTATACTAAATTTATAATTTATAATTAATTAAATTTAATTTAAATATAATAAATGTTAATTAATCCAAATCAAATTTGTGAGATAGTCGAGTGGAGGCCCTCCAGATTTTTAAAAATGATATAATAATATTATTTAATTGATAAAATAATATTAATTCGGAAATTATTCTATTTTATTGAATATATTACTTTCATTAATTTATTTTATTAAATTTTAAAAGAATTATTTTTATTGATATAATTTTTTGATAATTTTATTTTAATCCCCTGTGTGGGATTGATAATCAGTAAGAAGAGCTTATAATAGTACACTATTTTCCACCAATTTCTTTACAAATGATAATAACTTAAATATTTATAATATACATATTTTATTCCATATTCAATATATTTTTATATATATGGTAACATTAAAACCAATTTTCTTTTATATGATCAAAGAATATTAATAATTTTCCAAATTTCAGATATATTTAGAATACATCCACGTTCACAGAATTCTTATAAGAAATTCGAACAAAAAATAAATAAATAGATATTAAATATAATCATTTAATAGATTTGTTTCTCTAATTACAAATAAGCTGGAGTGTCTCCACTCAACTATCTCGCAATTTGAATTGGATTAAATAACATAAGATATTATATTTAAATTAAATTTAATTAAATATAAATTCAAATTAATAATTAATATTTGTTAAATCAGCGCATGTTTGGTTCTTTGTTGATGGCACCACGTCACGTGTTGGCGCGTGATTTACAGTGTTAAAAAAATTAATTCCGGTACTTTCAGCGATTTAATCAAGCTGAAATTCTATATATAGCAGTTTTATACAATTTTTAATCATGTTAAAAACTATAAAATATAGCTCTTTATTTTTACGGTCACTTTAGGGGAAAAAAATCAAAAAGTGGGTAATGACCCTCTTCCGGTTGAGCTACATTTCTCAAAAGTTGATAGGAAACTACGAATTTTGAATATTTCCCGTATACCAAATTTCATGATTCTAGCTCAAACCGTTTTTGCGTAATCTTGTCTACACACACACACACACACACACACACGCACACAAAGAGAGAGAGAGAGAGACATTTTTCTCAACCTTATTGAAAATGATTCAGGAACCTTCAAAACGTATAAAAACATCAAAATCTCGACATCGAAAATTTTCGTGATCGCAATGTTTATCTCAATTTTGCGAAGTACTTCCACAGAGCACCAGTTAAAAACTTTTTGAGATAAATTGAGATAAAATAAAATTGTATTGGAAAAGATTTTCATTCAATTTAACCAAAATTATCAAATAAAACAAGAAAATATCATCAATTGAAGAAAAACGCAAATATTAATTTTTAAAATTAATGGTTTTTTTGAATAGAAATTTTTTTAAAATAATAATAAAATAAAATTATTATTAAATAAGATGAGATGTTGTTCAATAAAAATATTAACTCTATTAAGACTAAATGCTAACCTTCCAATTAATTGATGTTGTACGATTTAAAGTTGATTTGAGAGTAAAAATCGGATTTCATATCTGATAAGTTATGATTTTTTAATGTTTAAATAATTTTCATTTAACTTTTAATTAAATTGAATTAATGACCTCATAAATCGAATCGATAGAATATTTAAGCTTGGTTCTCTTCAAATATTTTAATAGAAAATTTATAAATTTATATCAGTAAAAAATTAAAAAAATGTATTTTATAAAATTAAATTTTTATTGAAATATTTTTTTATTTTAAAGTTCGCTAATAAAATCTTCGTTTTAATAAATAAATAAATAAATAATTGTTTAATTAATTCTTGATTAACGAATGATTGAGTGATGATTTCAGTGGAGTGGCCGTTCATCGTTTTGTATTGCTAGGTGGATGGCAGGTAGGCAACTGAATACGTTCGAGGCGCCCGGCCTGCAGGGGGAGGAGGGGAAAGTAAGGGAGGGGCGAGCGGGGACGAGCGGAGGTGAGCGCGCTACTCTACGAAAAAGCCTCTCACCGATAATTTATTACAAAATAAATATCATATCAATAAAATAAATAAATTATTTAAATAAAAATATTAATATTTAATATTAATGGTGTTTTTAACTACATTTTGAACTGAATCTATATAAAAAATATTTAAGTTTAAAGAACTTTATGAAACACATTTAGAAAATTTATAAATATATATCAGTAAGATGTGAGTAAAAAGTTATAAAATGCATAAATTTAAATAAAATTTAATTTTTATTGAAATATTTTTTTAAGTTCATCTTTGAAGTTATTATATTTTGAAAAAAATGGAGGGTGGGATGGAAATTGTTCAATTTTTTATGAATTGTTTGGCGTATATATATATAAATATATATACTTATATATATTATTATTATTATATTTTAAAATTAAAAATAAAGTAAAATTTTATTAATTTTTTAATTGAATATTTATTGAATTTTTAAAAATAATTTTGATTAAATTTGAAGGTACGAGTTTATTTATTAGATTTTTTCTATTGAGATCGCGAAAATTTTCGATGATGAGATTTTGATGTTTTTATACGTTTTGAAGGTTCCTGAATCATTTTCACTTAGGCTGAGAAAAATGTATGTGTATGTGTGTGTGTATGTATGTAGACAAGATTACCCAAAAACGGTTTGAGCTATAATCATGAAATTTGGTATACGGGCATTATTCAAAATTCGTAGTTTTCTATCAACTTTGGAGAAATGTAGCTCAACCAGAAGAAGGTCATTCCATTACCTAACACGTTTTGATTTTTTTTCCTCTAAAGTGACCGTAAAAATAAAGAAATATGTTTGATAGTTTTTCACATGATTAAAAATTGTATAAAACTGCTATATATAGAATTTCAGCTTGATTGAATTGCTGAAAGTACCAGAATTAATTTTTTAATACTGCAAATCACAAGCCAACACGTGAAAGAGCCAAACATGGATTGGTTTAATAAATATTATTTATTAATTTTAATTGATAATTAATTAAATTTAATTTAAATATAATATATTATGTTATTTAATCCAATTCAAATTGCGAGATAGTCGAGTGGGGACACTCCAGCATATTTTTCTTTATTGAATAAGAAAAATCAATATTAAGTATTTTCAATTAAATTGAAAATTTGTTATATTTTTATTAAATTCGAAGGATTGTAGGATAGTAACCTTGAGGTCACGGGATCAAAACTCACCATGTTCCTTACATTAAAGAATAAATATAATTGATTTCAAATATTGACTATAATGAGCATAGATCCAAAAAATAAAAAAAATAAAAAATTAAATTAAAAAAAAAAACAATTCTTAAATAAATATAAATTTAACTAAAGAAGGTGTTTTTATGGATGATGTCATCATATTTGTTGTTTGGTTGTTCTCTGTTTAAATCCCCTTGAACTTCCCACCAATGTTAACCATAAACGTGTTCAAGAAGGTCAATCTAATAAATCAAATTGGAATAGACGACAGAAGTATGTGTATGTGTGTTTGAGAGAGAGAAAGAGAAGGGGGGGCAGAGGTCAAAATAAAATGCCGTCCACTACCACCGGCAACAACAACAACAACACTCAATTACAATCAAAACAAAATCTTATAAAAAAAAATAAAATAAATAATATTGAAAAGGGGGGTGAAATGTTGTATTTTAAATTTCTATTATGTCTTGAATTGATATTGAAGAAAATTTATTAAATTTTTTTATATTTAAATTAAAATTTATTAAGTTTATTTCTTTGGAAAAGGGATGACAAACCTTTTTCAATGTCCGTGCCACAAAATTATAAAAAATCTTTTTGAAATAACTAACGTGCCACAAAATTGTCATGATTTTTTTATCCACCACCCCTGTACCCCTTTTAGTGTGTTAATATAGAATCGAATATTTTTGTATAACTACTCACTGTCCTGTATAAAAGTGTTATCATTTTAAAAATTAAACTTTATACCAAAAAAATAAAAGGATTATTAAAAAATTTGGAATTTATTTGTGGTAAAAATATATCTATTCTAAAAATTGTCTATTATTTTTTTTTATTTTTATTGTATGGAAATTCTTTAATTGATTTTAGTTTGTAGTTTTTAGTTGTAGAGAATGACCAAATAGCAAAATTTATATCTAATACGTGAACCACTTACATTTTCTTGTTTTGACAATGCTATGTTAAATTCTAGCACTATTCTAGACTTCTGGCACTATTCTCCAACCGTCCTATAGGTAAAACAACGCTTTGTCAAGCTTGATATAAATTTTAAAGAATTTTTATTTTTTTTAATAAATATTAGTAAAATTTACAACATATATTAAAATAAGGGCATATAAGAATATTCTGGTAATATTTCATCGTCTCAATCAATTTTGAGTTTATAACTTCACAATTTCCCCCACACAAACAGACAGATAGAATGACAGACATGACAAATACAAAAGCCATATTTGGATTCTCCAGGTCAGTGATTCTCAATCTTTTTTTTTACCGCGGCACACTTTTAAGGGTTTTAAAAAATTTGGCAGCACCCAAAGAAAAAGATTAGTGTAAAAGTTTACCATATTGAAAAAAAGTGTTCCCAAAAACGGTTTACCTTTTTTTTTGTTTGTTTGAACCATATTGAAAAAAATTTAGAAAAAAAGTCGGAAATGTTTAAGAGCCTAGTCCCAAAAACGTTTTAGATTTGCAAAAAATTTTTAAATCCCGAACAATGCGATTTTTACGGCAAAAACACGCAATGGCATTAATAAAAGTCCAAACGGTATACACTGAATCTATCATGAATGTTTTTATACTGCGAGGGAATTCATGTAATACATAAAATATCTACTAAAAAAGATAAATAAATATTCAGTAATACTTCAAATTTCATAAATTGTAATTTTAATACGAATTGTTCAATTTTAATTCATTTCATTTCATTCATTAAAAACTTATTATTATTAAAAAAATAATTTTGTCATTATGCGTGCCTTGATATTTTTCAAAAGTGCCTCTAATGGCACGCGTGCCACAGGTTCGCCATCCCTGCTAAAGAACATTTATAACCAAAATAACTATTTTTGATCTATTAAGATATCTGTGTGTAGGAGTGAACATTGTAGCGTCTATACCGGTTTATATGATCGAATTCTACATTTTCTACTTTTTAGTTATTTACGATAAGAGTTATTTGTTTTGTTTTTTTTTGTTAAATTATACTTTCATTTTCTTAATACAATACTTACAACTTGCTTTTACTTTGCATAAACTTTAATAAATCACTTTTTTTTAAGAATAATTTGTATTTTTTAATATTTGATGAATATAAAATAAAGTAAATAAAAAATGATCCAGAAATATATATTTTAAGTTTTTATTTAATAAAAATAATATAATAAATGTGTATTTTTTTTATATATTGTAAAATGAAAAATCTTCCATATCAATTTTATTGTCTTCAAAGTCAGACACAATTAATACTCATGTATTTTAATCCAATTCTAGAAACAGTCACAAAAGTTTTTATAAAGAATAGTCTTCAAAATTTATTCTTCAATTCAACTTTAATCAAAACTAAACTGTTCCTAGAGAAGACTTTTTAGTTTATTGAACGGGCAGAACTCACAGGGTACTAATTATTTTCTTTTTGAAAATATTAAGAATTGTCTATTGGCAGGGCCCGATCCAGAAGGCGGCAAACCGGGAATTTGTCCGGGGCGGAAAATCTGAAGGGGCGGCATTTTGTTTATGAATGTAATAAATTTTACGGATATATGGGCGCCAATTTGCCCGGGGCGCCTTAAATGCTTGAGCGGACGCTGCTGTTGGGTCTGTTCTTAATTCTGGGTTCAGGAAAACGAAGTTCAAATACTATTCCTTGTGTCTAAACTTTGAATTGCTGAAATGAGATTCATAATTGACATGATCAATAAAATAATAATAATCTTATTTTTTGATTGCAGTAGTATATATTTATAATAGATAGTAAGTAGTAATTAGAAATTGATTTTAAATAAATCAAGATAAGATAGTAAGATAGTTAATGATGAATGTATATGCATGATTATTATTTACTTACATGTGCCATTCTATGATTCTATCCCGTGTTAAATAGATAAAAAAATATAATTTTAAATCAACATAAATAGAATTTTTATCCAAGTATATATAGATATATACTTAGGTATATGGTAATAGAAGGAAATGTTATAATAATAATAATAATAATAATAAAAATAATAATCTATGTTTTGATAGTTAATCAATAAGGAATGAGGAACCAGTTGGCGAAATCGCAGAGAATAATAAAACCATCTTGCGTGTCTCTCTTTCTTTCTCTTTCTCTCTATTACTATCTTATTTTCAATCTCTCTATTCTAAATAAATATTATTATTATTATTATATAAAAGAAAAAAAAGAAAAGTTTTAACTCTAATTTCATTAATTTATCAATAGAGCAAATATCATTTCTGACAGTTCAGTTTAGCTATTTATACTATACTTATATATATATATACGAATTTTATAAACCAACTTAATACTTATTTAGTCACGAATTTGATAATATTTTCAATAGTTGTTATATTATTTGAAAAATAAATTATTTAAAAGTAATTTATTTAGAATGAATTCATAGATCAGACAAACAGGAGGCGGAAAATTTGAAGAGCGGCATTTTGTTTATGAATGTAATAAATTTTACGAATATAGGGGCGCCAATTTATTCATTTGCCCGGGGCGCGGTAACTGCTAGAGCGGACGCTGCATAGATAAATATTATTGTAAAAAAAAGAAAAAACTAATGGATATCAATTTTGAATTAAATTTTGAAATTTGTAATTAAATAAATAAATAAATATATGTTAGGAAAATATTTATAAATATGTGAACCTATTTTTGACTGATTTGAGTTATGAGGATCTCTTTTGTCTTTTGATACATATCGATATTCAGATTATATATGTCAAAGTTTTTGTCTGCACATTGATAAGAATTTAAAAAAAAATATTTTACATATCTTCACATCTGAAAAAATTCAAATATGATTTTAGAGTTTTTCCATGTCTGTCTGTATAAATGTCTGTCCTCAAAATTATAAGACTATAGAATCAAAATTGCCTGGGCCGATTACTATGAAATTACAGGAGAGATATAAGGGAGGACGTAATAGAATTGGATAGAGATAGTTGTAGGAATGTGGTTGTTGCAATCAAAAATCTTCCAGTTTACTAACGCAGTATAGTTATATTCATAGATAAGTTTGTAAAAGAGCAGAACATCGATGGTCTTTAAAAGTAAGTAAAAGTGAAATGGCCATAGAACAAAACATTTTCCCAAATGTTGACCAGAAAAACTGTTTCAATGAAAAAAAGCTATCAAGAAAAACCTGGATGTACTGTGGATGAAATTTGGTTTTACTATTACATAACTGAAAATTAAAAACAGGCAAAATAATGGTGAATATATTTTTGGAATGCCAAAGAAATTATTTGCATTATTCAGAATCGACTCTTCTACGATTCTCTAATGTTACTTGAAATACTCTCAAATCAAAAATAAAATTCATGGCGCATAACTTGGAGGGACATTATCTCAGATCAGAATAAGCTGGAGTTTCTCCACTCGACTATCTCGCAAATTTGAATTGGATTAATTAACATATATTATATTTAAATTAAATTTAATTAATTGAATTATAAATTAAAATTAATAAATAATATTTATTAAATCAACGCATGTTTGGCTCTTTGTTGATGGTACCACGTCACGTTTTGGCGCGTGATTTGCAGTGTTAATTCCGGTACTTTCAGCGATTCCATTAAGATGAAATTCTATATATAGTAGTTTTATACGATTTTTAATCATGTGAAAAACTATCAAATATATCTCTTTATTTTTACGGTCACTTTAGAGGAAAAAAAATCAAAACGTTGTAGGTAATGACCCTCTTCCGGTTGAGCTACATTTTGATAGAAAACTACAAATTTTGAATAATGCACGTATACCAAATTTCATTATTCTAGCTCAAACCGTTTTTGAGTAATCTTGTCTACATACATACACATACACACACACAGACATTTTTCTCAATCTTAGAGAAAATGATTCAGGAACCTTCAAAACTTATAATAACATCAAAATCTCGACATTTTTCGTGATCGAAATAGTATTACTTTCTTCAAAAATTGACTCAAACATGTACAAATTAAAAACAAAAATCTTCTGATCAAAATTTATTTACAAATTTAAAGCTTACAAGAGGAAACAAAAATTAATGCAATATTGAAACCTGTAAAGTTTGATTTATATACATGTACAATAAAAAGAAATTGCAATTATTATATCTATTCACTACTTTTATTTTTTAATTATAATAAATGAATATTTATTTGTATTTAATTTATTCTTAATCTAATTTATATTCAATATGATTTTCTTCAGTATGTGAATAAAACTATTCAGTTTACAATATTTTTTATTATTTTCTACAAATAATAAATACTTTAAATTGAATATTATTCAATAACCTTAATTATAAAAATTCAATGGATAAATGGATAAGAGGGAGGCAACTGGCAGCAGAAACGTACACTCATGTCATTCATTCATTTTGAGTGCTCTCGTTGAGCAAAATTTTTATAATTTCTTGTATATCTAATTGAATTTAAAAATACAATATAAAAAAAATACTCTTTTAATTTTGTTCACATTTTGTCATCCAAAAATATAATAAAAAGTCATTACATTTAATATTTTATTATATTTTATAAAACCTTCTTATAGTCTCCACAAAAACTAAAAATTATTTATTTATCTATTTTTCAAAAATACTCTACATATCTAGATAAGAATACTGTAGAACAGTGCTCCGCAACCGGTGTGCCTTAAAGGTAATACAGGTGTACCGCCGCGATCAAATGAAACTTTTAGAAATAAATCCGTATAATTTTATATGTAATATATATATTTCAGCTTTTGATGTGCCGCAAAATTCTAGAAACAATTTTTGTGTGCCATAGGTAAGAAAAGGTTGCGGAGCATTGCTGTAGAGAAGAGGTTCTTAATCTTATGTACTCTGCGGACCCCCACTTGAAAAAATTTTTTTTGACGGACCCCATTCCAACTTTAGGTACTTTACGTCATTTTATTAGTTAATTTCTGGCTTACGATCTCATAAGAACAAGGATATATGATGAATATTTCTAACAGTGATTGGTGAATAACGATTTTTTTGCATATTGTAGAACACATTTTATTAGAAATTATAATATTGAAGAAAGAAAATTCTGCTAAATATGAAGATGGAAACGGTAGCAATAGTTTTCTTGCACATTTCGTTGAATTTGGGTATTTGATCTCTGTTTCCTCACAAAGCCATGCCATCGCTTCTTTTATATTAAATAAAGTTTTAACCGACTCATCATTTTCTCCCCAGGGGTCCGCGGACCACAGTTTAAGAACCTCTGCTGTAGAGAATATAATTGTTTTGAACTTTATAGCAAGCACTAAAATATTTCTGCTAAAACCTGGAAATTTTCTAAACTTATTATTATTACTCCCATGTTCATATGCAAAAATTTTCAATTTTATGCAATGCCCAGACAAAAAAAACATTTTTTAAACCTATACGTACCTATCTGTTCAAAAGAAAAGGTGAATTTTGAATTTTCGCTGGCTGTGTACATTGGATTATCGAATTTTTCTTTTTCTTAAGTTCGTACACATATGTTGAGATTATCAGCCATTTTGGATTAGTAGTTTGTTTTTGACAACAGAAAAAGTTAGTCACGTTTTTGTGTGTTCTTCGGTTTTTTAAAGAGCCTGTATTAAATTTTGCGTTAAAAATGGAATAAAATCCTCCAACGCACTTAAAATGTTGACTATTTTGTCTCAAAAAAATGTTTATAAGTGATACAACCGATATAAAAAAGCACGCCAAGTTGGATCAAATGTGAAGGTTTTGCTCACTGATTTCTTCGATTACAATTGCGGAGTGCATCATTAGTTCTTGCAAAGAGGTCGAAATTAGGAATACTACAAGGAAGTTATGCAACGTTTGCGTGAAGCAATACGGCTCAAACGATCGGAATTATCGAAAAACAAATAATGAATTCTATATCACCATAATGCACCAGCAAACACGTCATTGCTTGTTCGTGATTTTTTAGCCAAAAACAACACCGTAATCATGCCTCAAACACCCTATTCACCAGATTTGGTTCCTTGCGATTTTTTCCTATTCCCAATGAAAGGAAAGCGTTTTGACAAAAGTGGTGAGATAAAGTTGGAATCGAAGAACGAGCTGATAGCTAAACCGAAAAGACCATTTCAGAAGTGCTTCGACGATTGGAAGAATGCTGACATTCCATTATATCTGAGGGGAATCACTTTGAAGGGGACAAAAAGGATATTGATGAATAAATAAATACTATTCGAAATAATTCAAAATTCATCTTTTTTTAAACAAACCTCGTATGATATATTATATAAGTTACATTTAAATTTAGGACTTTAGTGAATACCTGGGTACTTCATTAACTAATTTTGCTACTTCAAACTTATTGATACTGTCGGTGCTTAACCAAGAAGACCATACACAGGTTATTAGAAAATTTCCAGTAGTCCAGATTTTAGTAGTTCTGGGAATGAAATAATTATAGTCTTTTTCGGTAATTTTATTTAATTTTCATTTTTAAAGTATAAAGTTATGATAATACGATTAAACCAATATACATATTAAGAATAATATGTAATGATCCAATATTTCTTTCCCTACATATTGATTCTATTACTTTAGTTTGACCTGTTTTCTATTCGGTCTAGGCTAGTTAAATCTGCGATGTTGTCAAGTCGGAGTTATTACGCTACCCTAATGATGGTCTTATGACGGCATCTTGATATGGCTATTCCCTTGGCAATGAAACAATTTAATGTTAATTTTTTTTATTAAAAAAGAATATAATTGATTCGTGATTATTATTATTATTACATTATATAATTTAATTATTTAGTCTTTTCATTATACTTATTATTATAATAAAGTTTTTACAATCCAATTAATATTAAAAATCACAATTTTTATTTGAGTCAAAATTAATACATTAATATATAATTTATATTTTCTGATAAATTATATAATATTCTAGTAATTTCAATATTAAATTAATTTATTTGTTTTATTAAAGTAGAATTATTTTTCTAATTTTATACCAGAGGGAACCCAGTCAATTTTTTTAGAAAACGGGGGAAAAATAATATACCAATAGATAACTGATTTACTATAGAATGCAATTTCATTTTTTTTTTATTAATTTACTTATTTACTTATTAAATTATTATTACTTATTAATTTTTAATCATATAAAAATGTTTATCCGCAATTTTTCCAGTCTCCTTTATTATGCAGGTATTAGAATTCTTCTAAGCAAAATTCATTTTACATTTAGAAAATGAATAAAAAAATATGTCTATAAAAAAAACCTCTGACTTTTGTACGTCCTACGGAAGAACAACACCTATCAAGCAGGTTTTATCTATGAGGTGTCCTATGATCAGTAAAACAGGTCCTCTCAACCTTTACCTTGATTTTCTTGATCGCAGGCGCTATCAAGTAGTTTTTCCCCAATGTTGTTCCCGGAGGCTGGGTTGACTCTGTCCCATAGACCGCAGCTAGGGAAATTCCCTTGCCAGGCCCGGGACTTGAAACCGGGACCATGTGAATGTGAGGCAGGTTCGCTACTCACACACCCAATGGCGCCTTATGAATAAAAAAATATCTATATTTATATTGATATACGAGTATAGGTATATTATTCTTAATGTAGGTAGCTCTATCTTTTTCTCCTTAATCATCATTTAATTTGTGTGATACAGAATATTTTCTTGTCCAATTCTTGTATAAAAATAAATTTCATCCTTTTTTAGTCTAAACTTCCAGAAAATTTAATCAATAATTCGCCAATAGGCAATTTGCCAAAAAAATAAATAAAATAATAGTAGAAGGGCATGCCATTAGGATATTAACTTACGAAAAAATAGCTTAATATGAATAATTTTTTCTATAAAAAAATAAAAATAAATAAAATATAATAAACTTATTTTGATAATTTATTAATTCTTTATTTAAATTAAAAATCTGTCTTTATTTATACTAATAACCACCTTGTTTACTAATTAAATTACTGTGAATTACTTTTATAATTCTATATTATCAATATTAAAATATATACAAAAACTTTAAAAAATAATAAACAAAAATAATATTAATATTATTATTAAATGTACATATAATATTTATCAGGGAGGTGGCGCAGTTGTACAATGCTGAACTACTGAACATGATCTTAAAAAATTATATTTTAATAATGATAATAATATTAATATTTTGATAACTTTTCAAATAAATGTTTTATGTTGTTAAATAGTCTAATAATAATAAAAAAATTATTATGACTTTTCGTTATTTTGTCTATTATATATATATATAATGTAGGAGGACAGGTTAATAAATCCGTGACATTTAAAATTTTCTGACTCTTAAATGATAATGGCAACACTGCTTCTGTCAGCAGTCAACCATCGGCTGACTCCTGTCGAAATATGAACCAGCTGGGTCTTTTAGTTTTTGTTTGACATCCATCAATAGCAGACGTCCTCGAGATTTGAGAAGAAAATGTAAAAAGTGAATTTCCCTGAAAATTAATGAATTGGGATACAAATTGCCCCCTCATCCGTCTTATTCTTCGGATTTTGCCCCGAGTGACTCTTGTTTCTAGAAAGAGATTTGACTCCAACAATGAAATCATCTTACAAACAAAAATCTATTCAGATGTCCTCGACAAATAATAGATTTTTTGATAAAAGATTTTTTTTCAACGTGGTCTCCTTTGCGCTCTATACACTTCACCCAACGTTTCTCCAAATTTTTAATCCCTTCCAAAAAATAATATTTAATTAATTCAAAAAGGCACAGACTTATTGGCCTGCCCTCGTATTTATCTAACACAGTGATTCTCAACCTTTTGTTTTTTACCGCGGCACACTTTTAGCTGTTTAAAAATTTGGCGGCACACAAATAAAAAGATAAGTGTAAAAGTTTACCATATTGATAAAAAGTGGTCCCAAAAACGGTTTACCTTTTTTTTTGTTTTTTAGAACCAAATTAAAAAAATTTAGAAAAAAAAGTTTAAGAGCCTCGTAATCTCGCGGCACAGTGGTCGAGAATCACTGATCTAACAATTTTTTTTTTCTAAATTTCTTTGCTTTTAAAATATATTAGAGAATTTATATGAAATTCACGTACTAAGAGGTAGTGTAGGGTATCGAAATAATTTGTATTTTATTATTTATTAATAAAAATAATTAATCAATTATGATCTAAATGTAAATAAAAATATTTTTTTGTTTTTCTTTTTGTTTGTTAACGTTTATGGGAAATGGGTAGGTAGTAAAGGTGTGATGGAAATTTTACTTGATTATACAATACAATCTTAATAGAATCGGTAAAATAAAGTGATGATGGCAAAACTGCGAGGAGGAGGCCATGACCAAGATACACCCACGCGCCCCCTGCTTCCTAACCATGGATGATAAATAAATAAATAAATAATAATAAGTAGGTGGAAGAAGAGAAAAGTGAGAATAATAGTTATTATTATTTTTTAATTTTGTTAAACTGAAAACTTATAATGAGACAATGGGAACTTTTTTTTTAACCCTTTGAACATCACCAAAGAAAAAATCTCCACTCGACTATCTCGCAAATATGAATTGGATTAAATAACATAATATATTATATTTAAATTAAATTTAATTAATTATAAATTATAAATTAAAATTAATAAATAATATTTATTAAACCAGCGAATGTTTGGCTCGTTATTGATGGAAGCACGTCACGTGTTGTCGCGTGAGATTTGCAGTGTTTCCGGTACTTTCAGCAATTTAATCAAGCTGAAATTCTACATGTAGCAGTTTTATACAATTTTTAATCATGTGAAAAATGATCAAACATATATCTTTATTTTTACGGTTAGTTTAGAGGAAAAAAAAATGAAAACGTGGTAGGTAATGACCCTCTTTCGGTTGAGCTACATTTCTCAAAAGTGAATTGAAAACTACGAATTTTGAATAATGACCATATACCAAATTTCATTACTCTAGCTCAAATCGTTTTGTGTAATCTTGTCATACAGACAGACAGACTGACATTTCTCTCAACCTTAGTGAAAATGACTCAGGGATCTTCGAAACGTATAAAAACATCAAAATCTCGACATCGAAAATTTTCGTGACCGCAATACTATCACGCCAGAGATAGTAAAAAAACAAAATTAAATTATATTTTTTGGAAATGGTAAATTGAATTAGATAAGGTAATGGCACCAATAGATGACATTTTAAGCGCTCTTGTCGCTATTTTCTTTTATAAAACCGAAACTATACGTCTCACAAAAAAATCTTTTGGTTATTATAAAGCTTATCTTACCTTTTATCACCAGGATAAATATTTTAAACTTTTATATGAGTTTAATAGGAAATATAATTTTTTTTCAAAGTAATCAAATGGAACCTATAGATGACACCAAAAATTTTGGTGGAACCTAATGATGACAATTATGGAACCCAAAGATGACATCTACTTTTTTTCACTTCGCTTGCTCTCTTTATCTTCAACTTATTTATTTTCAAAGTAAAACATCTTTCCAACACCTTGTTGCTGATTTAACTTTAGTTATAATAAAAAAATCAGGTTTCATATAATGATACATTAGATATATTTATTGTGATTGATTTTATTTTTAGCTGATTATTATAATAAAATAAAAAATTGATTTTAAACAAATCTTTTTTTAATTATGCATTTTCAATTATACATTGAGAACAGAGTAATTTAAAAAAAATTTCAAAAAAATAGTGTATGAAGTTCTGGAACAGAAAAAAATTTTCTGACAATGAGAAACACAGCGTCACCTTTAGGTTCCTATATCAATTCAGACATGCAACTTGGTGGAATTATATAAAATTATCTCCTCTTTACAGCTATTAATATAATAGACAATTTTTTTAAAAACCTACGTATAGCTGACATTGTTGTCATCTATAGGAAAAACAATTTTTAGGGGCACCTATAGATAACACCGTTGATAAAAAAGATACTTTTAAAAATTAGGTGTTTAAATTGAAATGATTTATATCTATATTAAGTCTATTTTATAATGTAGTTGTTAAATTCTTGATAAATATGAATATAAAAATATAAAATACTAATTAAGAACATTACTTCCCTTAAGGTTATCTTTAAGATTTGTTGAAAAAATCAATTGTTGACGATTCGGTCTGCTTTTCAAGTTAAAAGAAAAAAAATAGGGAGACTTATTGTATTGTTGTAGGATATCTCAGGTGGTGGAAAAGCATAACTATCATTTAAAAAAAAAAATTTCCGCGTATGTTTTAAAATTTGCTTATTTTTTTAGTTTAAATTCAAAAGTGTCATCTATAGGTGCCATGTCATCTATAGGTGCCATTACCTTATGGAAATTTGGAAAATTCTAATCCGAACCCCCCCAAATCTTCAAATATTGAAAACATATTCGTATATTATATGTTGTGTTATATGAATCTATGATTACGTCCATGACAAAAATTGACATGGAATTAGGAGATTTGAAAGGGTGATTCTAAAAATAATTTATACTCAACTACTTGATCCAAAAACAGAATAATATAAAAATAGGTCCGAGAGAGATCTTAATGAATGTAGACGTGTAGACATTGCTGAAATAGTAAAATTATGAAAATCTGATGGGCGCATCATACCTAACGGCATTACGGAGATGCCTTGGAACGGTCCTCGTACTTGGATAATTAAGATCAAATTATGAATTCCAGGTACTCAGTGTGGCGAAATGAGATAGAATGAAAGAGAATCAAATGAACGGATAGGAGAAGGACGAATAGTTTGATATGTTACATTGTTCACATCAACTACCATCTATTAATAGACTATATTCAAATTTTGAGCAAGCTGTGTCATTTATGTTGGGTTTAACAAACAGTGAAAGAAGAAAACATTAAGAATTTCGAAGAAAAGTAAAAAATTCTGAAATTTGTATGTTAACCAAAAATAAGACTACAAAATGCTACTTCATCTTAAAAATTCTCCAGATTTGGCTCTTCTGCAACTATAAGATAATGCCTATGGAGAGCACTGAGAAAACAGAAAATTTAAAAACAATGAAAAAATTGGAAAAAATATATAGTAGGGATGTTTAGCTAAAAGACTAGAAATGTCATCATTAAACGTTAATGATTAGAAGATAATATTCAAAAAGTAATTTGAATTATCAAATTACTCTTGTATAGTAAAGAGTTCGCGAGATCAAAACGACTCAGGTTTGTAGAGCTTAAGAGTAAGTAAGTACGATGTCTGTTCAAAGGCGAATGTGAATTTTGAATTTTCGCGGGCTGTGTACATTGGATTATTGATTTTTTTTTGTTATGCTGGTACACATATGTTTATTATATGTTGACATTATCAGCCAGTTTGTATTAGTAGTTTGTTTTTGACAACTGAAAATGTTAGTCACGTTTTGTGTTCTTCGATTTTTTACTTTTAAAAAAAAATAAGGAATACTATAAGGAGGTTATGCAACGATTGCGTGAAGCAATCCGGCTCAAACGTTGGGATTTGTGGAAAAACATCACCATAATGCACCAGCTCACATATCATTGCTTGTTCGTGATTTTTTTGCCAAAAACAACACCTTAATCATGCCTCAACCACCGTATTCACCAGATTTGGCTCACTGCGACTTTTTCCTATTTCCAAAACTGAAGAGACCAATGAAAGGAAAGCGTTTTGCCACAATGGATGAGATAAAGTCGGAATCGAAGAACGAGCTGATGGCCATACCGAAAAGCTCATTCAGAAGTGCTTTGACGATTGGAAGAAGTACTGGCATAAGTGCATTATATCTGAGGGGAATTACTTTGAAGGGAACAAAATAGATATTGATGAATAAATAAATACTTTTCGAAATAATTCAAAATTGATTTTTTCTTTTGAACAAACCTCGTATATTTTTTTGAATTAATTATTTGTTTAAAATTTAATTATAATTTAATTTCTGTATTAATTAAAATATTTTATATTTTTAATAGGATTTAATTTATTTTATACCTTTACTATGATTTATTATTATATTATATTTTTAAAATAGAAATGTGATTTAAAACCAATTAACATATCAAATGCCTCATTTTATTTATTGTATATCAATAATTTGTATTTTCACGGTATGTGTTTGTGAAAGAGGAGAGGGGAGTGAAAGAATTTCTTAAGAGACAGGTTCTTGAAAAGGAATTTTTGTAAGGAATCGTCCCTAGGGGGTTGTTTCATGTTCTTTGGAAGGGCTTTCGAGGCATGGGGGGGTTGATTTTCTATGGTCTTTATTGATTGATCAGCAGCGCCGTCTGGCGGTTACCGGTGTAATTTTACTCTTATTCCCCCTCCACTTACTTCATAGTTTTTTTTTTTAGCCAAGAGGCGATGTGCTGCGCCGTTGCCTCGATTCATTTCATTCGTGTGTCGACGGTAGAAAGAGCGGTGAGTTTGGCGCGCATCCCATTTTCAAAGCGAGTGTAGACCATGCGACCACCGACAGTGCCGGCTCACAGATAACCAATCTTATTTCCAACCCATCCCATTCCACATCCCACCCACATGGCGGATTATATCACCACAATAGAGACAGAGTGAACAATCAGCACCACTCACCCTCTCTCAACCAAGGTAGGTTCAGACAGATCTATACATATCAACCCCTTACTTTCATCGATAAAAACTTCAATTACATTTAATCTACCTTTACATACTTTTAATCACACTTTCGAAATCTTTTTTTGTAAATATATTAATATTTATTAAATTAAAAATTTATATTATTTAATTAGTAGTTTTAAATTTTTACCAAAGTGAATTCATAAATATAAATAAATAATGAAATTTAATAATTAATTTTTTTTTTTTTTTCATAACTAAAAATTATCTTTAAATAATATTTATTTATTTTATAGTATAACAAAGTATCTATAATTTATTCTTTTAAATTATTAAACTAATTTAAAACATTTATAGAGTGAATATATATATATATATATATATCACACGAGACATCTTGTTATTTAATACATCCCTTGGCTGTGAGTTAATCTTAAACACACATGCATTTAGTGATTTCCATTTCAAGGAATTACTTTATATATACTATAATAATTGAAAATATAATCCAAGAGACTTTTGTTGATTTTAATTGAATGTGGTTTTTATTTAGTTTGTCATATTAAGAATACCCCCCCCCCTCTTATATATATATATATATATATATATATATATTGTTGTTGTTTTTTTAATTCAATCACAGTTTATTCTGTCTTTTTTTGTATGTGAGATTCTTTCCTTTTTTTTTTTTTTGGTTAGTGAAGTATTGTCTTCAATTAAGGGACAAACAGCTGATTTCCAGGGGTAAAAAGAAACTTTCTTTTTTTTTGTGTAGAAATGACCCTCACACTTCGGTTGTATTTAATATCTAATCTTACCCCATATCTCATTTGAAAATAAATATCAGGTATAATTCTTACAAAAATTTAATATATATATATATATATATATATATATATATATATATATAAATTAAAGAAAGTCATTATTGAAATGGATTCAATTTTTAATTAGAAAGTGACATTTTGAAAGTTATTCATATTGTTGATGGATTAATTGAAGAAATTAATAAATTTCCATAATTAATTGTATTTTTTTTTGATGTTGTTTTTGTTATATTATTATTTATGTGTTTCATTATTTATATTTAAATTGATCTGTTGTCTTGAATATGATGCCTCTCATAATATTCTTATACATAAACGTCATTATTTTTTCATTTAAATATTTTAAATTTTATATTTATTTTCAATTATAAATTAAATTGTATATATATATATATTAATGATTGTCTTATTATAAGTGATGAAATTATATTTAGTTAAACACTTTAATTATATATTCTAGGATATATATATATATATATATATATATATATATATATATATATTATATTTCATCAATGTATATAATAGCTGATATAATAATGGAATTTATTAATTATTTATTATTGTTCTTAAATAAAATATAAATATATATAAAATAAAAATTAACTTTTATTAAACAAAGCTGAAATATTGAATTTGAATACGGTGATTAAGAATCTACCAAGTTTACGAAAAAATAATTTAATATTTAATAATTATCGAGATTAATTTTCAAATAAATTTGTAAACTGACTAAAATTAACAAATAAATGAATAAAAAGGATAGTTTTTAAATATTTTCAAAATCTCACATTTTTTTTTGTAAATGTAATTAATATTAAATAATAATTATAATTACCGTGAAAAATTAGGAGATGAATTCAATTGCATGAATGTCACAGATAATCGAGAGAATTGGAGAATTATGATGATTATGACTGCAAATATGAAGAAAGCATGTTGACATATTCATTAACCTGTAAAGATAGATTTTAAGAGATTAATTAATTGTTTTAAATTATTTTTAGATAATATTTTCTACTTAGGTCATAGTAATATTTATATAATTATAGTTTTTTTTTTATCAAGTAATCATTGCATACAATTGTAAAGATTAATTAAAATCATAAGATAAAACTAAACATAATTATTTAGCAAACGGTATAGATACTTTAGAAAATTCACCGATCCATACACTCGGATTCACACGTATTATCCATTATAAAAATGCATTTTTGATATCCTAAAGAAATGGTTTATTATTATGATCATGATCACAATATTTTATGTTCATTATATAATTTAAATCAATTATATATTTTATATTATTAAATCAAATTTATATTATTATTATTTTTAAATTAAGTCAGGGCCTATTGCATTAGTATAGTTATAGTACATGTAAAAATATCAAAAAAAAGATTAATTTATATTTAATACTAAAATAACTTATATATAATTCTAAAGGGTCATCAAATGTTAATATATATATATATATATATATATGAAATAGGTACAATTTTATAATCTTATAATCTATTTATCTAAGATTTGATTAGGAAATTCTATGAATTTTACAATTTTTTTTTTATAATTATTATATGATTATATTATTTTTTGTTTTTAAATTTAAATATTATTAAATTATTATTATTAAATTTAAATATTATTTAATTATATTAATATTAAATAGATTTTTTATGATATTTTATAAAAATATATATATATATATATATATATTTATATATATATATATATATATATATTTATATATATATATAAATATAAGTATTTTTTTAATTTAATTGACTATTTATATCACTCAATGGTCAATGTTTAAATAATATATATTACTAAGTATTTACATATTAATTAAAAATTATTTTAAAGACAATTTTATTCTCATTTAAAAGTCTACGATAGAAATAGTTTTGAATATATAATAATAATAATTTTATAAATTGATTCTGATAATTATTATTATTTTGGGATTAAAAATTATATCCTCATCTCTTTTTTTAGAAAATTTTTTTGATTTAATTGTAATAATTAAATTAATAAAAATTTAAATATGTATATTACTTATGAATGAACCGTAGGTCAAATTTAATGTTGTTAATGTTAGGTTAACTAAAATATATTGCTACATTTTGCTTCGATTGGTAGTAGAAAGATTAGAGAAAAGTTTAATGATCAATTATAAAACGGCACTTGTAGGTGGAGCACCTCAAGAATGAAGTGGGTTAAAAAATATTGAAAATATATGCATATATATATATATGTTATATATCACGAATAATTGTTATTTGTTTATTTTATGTGTATGTATAATTAGGATATAGTCGTGCGGATTGATTATTTAAAAATCATCATAATTTATTGCACATTTTATTTTAACCAAGAAATTTAAATTCATTAACATCATCGTTATTTCAATTATAAATATAAAATATATTTTATATTGATATACATTGATTTTTATATATTTTATCGAAAATAGAAAATTAGAGATAATTAATAAGAAAAAGAAATATAAAAAATAAAAATAAATTAATAAAAAAAAAAAAAAACTTTTTATTATACACGCTTTTTAATAAAAAATGCCCTAAAAAATAGAAAATTAATATTAATTTAACCTTGAATATTATGCTTTACATTGGCCCAAAAAAAAGCGTGGGCGCATTAAAACATAACTAGTATGTAAAGAATTTAATATTATTATTAGAAAATAAATATAATTATAACATTGTATTAACATCAATCATTTAAATTCACAAATTTTAAAAATCTGTATTTTTGAAAAATTCAAAATATTTATTTTTGATTATTGAAGTGTCAACGACTTGCAATATACGTTTCAAATTTGAGCGAAATCGCTCAACTAGAAGTTGGTTAAAATCCAATTACAAATTATTAACATTACTGACAGACAGAAAAGTCAAGTTAAAGTATCGTTATATTTATATATATATAATAAAATTAGAAAGAAAAAAACAAATTTACACGATCACTAGTATTCTTTTTTCTCGATATTATAATTTATGTTTATTAATTGACATAAAAATAATTGTATTTATTGAAAAAATTGTAATTTTTATTATGTAATTATTTTGAATAGAATCATATAAACACTAAAAAGAGATTTGTTTAAAGAAAAGAAAAAAAAAATTGTAATTTGATTTTTTGTGTTTGTGATTTGAAGTATTTAATTAAATATTTTTAAATTTTATTCTTTTTTTAATTATTGTTTGTTTATTTACGGTAACTATTTATAATAAAAAGTTAAATGGGGGAAAGAATAAGAAATCGTCTCCTTTTATCATATATTAAGTATTATGTTAAAATTAATTAAAAAGAGACATTATAAGACTAAATAATACATAGGTGTACAATAATGGAAAAATGTAAACGCCATGAGGGCGCTGTTTTTGGGCAATAACAATGGCCTTTCTCAGCCGGTTGATTGCCCGACAACAGCGCCCCCATGGCGTTTACATTTTTCCATCACCATACATAGAAAGGGAAATAGAAAAGAGGGAGAGTTGGTGATAAATTTTATTTACATTGAGTAATCTGATTTGAAGATAATATTTGAATTGGTCTCACTTTTTTATTTTCTTATAATTTTTTTTGTTTTTAAATTAAAACTCCAAATTGGAATCCGTTACTAATCTTATAGTATTAGTTACGCTTCACAAAAGACCACCTCGTCTGGCTTTTGGGTTGCAAATTAGAAAAACAAAAAAAAAAAACTTCAATTTGTTATAGATATTTATTTTTGTGTTTCCCTTCTATCACTCTCATTTAAGGAAATAAACCAAAACAAATAATCATTGATTAGATTTTTTTTTATTTTTTTGTTTTATAGGTAAATGATATACCTTATGATCATTAGAGAGTTTTACTCGCTCTCTCTCCCTCTTGCATTATAAACACTATTATTATCATTAGTAATAATAATAGTATCCAAATTAAGTGTAATGATACGTAACTTGATCACAAAAAAACAAAAAACAAAACAAGATTTAATTTTTATTATTTTAAATTAATTTTTTTCGTTTTAATATTTAACATTTAAAATTAATTTAAATAAATACTAAGGACTCTAATAATTTTCATCTACCAAAATTCTAAATTCTTTTTTCATTTATTTACCTAAGAATATCTTGATTATAAGTAATACTAATAAAATGGTTTTAGACTTCAATGGGGGGTCCCATTCATAACATTTAGATTTTTATTTTTTATATAAAAGCCTTGGGTTTTGATATTATATGAGTGACTATTATTTTATTATTATAATAGAGTAGTCCCTTTTTTTTAGTATTTAGGTTGAAATTATTAAGTACAATATAATTAATGAAAAATTAAAAAAAAAAATGTTCTATTTATTACTATCTCGTCAGAAATAGTATTGCGATCACGAAAATTTTCGATGTTGAGATTTTGATGTTTTTGTACGTTTTGAAGGTTCCTGAATAATTTTCACTAAGAGGTTGAGAAAAATATCTCTGTGTGTGTGTGTGTGTGTGTGTGTATATGCAGACAAGATTACACAAAAACGGTTTGAGCTAGAATAATGAAATTTGGTACATGGGCATTATTCAAAATTCGTAGTTTTCTATCAACTTTTGAGAAATGTAGCTCAACCAGAAGAGGGTCATTACCTACAACGTTTTGATTTTTTTTCATCTAAAGTGACCGTAAAAATAAAAATTTATGTTTGATAATTTTTCACATGATTAAATATTATATAAAACTGTTATATATAGAATTGCAGCTTGATTGAATCGCCGAAAGTACAAAAAAAAATTTTTAACACTTCAAATCTCACATATATTGACATCCTATATAAACCTCGTTTTTAATTAAATATTTATACACTTAGTTTTTATTAATTAATTAAATTTAATTTATTATAACAATCAATATGCTTTTTAAATATAGGATGTCAATATTATTTAACTCTATTCTTATGCTTGAGATTTTTTAATTGATAGATCCAATATTCCCGGCGGCATAAAACTCTTTTTAGAATATAAAATTATTCACTTTATTCAATTCGTCGTTCTTATTTTTTTATTTTGTTTTAATATTTAATATATTACAAAACAAAATTTAAAAAAAATGAAGTTAGTTATAAATTAATAATTTTGACAATTTGTAACTAACTTCATTATGTTACAGACATCACATACATACGACAGAAAGGATATATGAATATTGATTTGATTATATAATATTATTAGAAACCAATTTTAATTGTTTAAAATGATTATAATTATAGTTTCTGATCAATAAGTTTTTCAAAAAATAAAGACCATTAATGATTAATCTATTATTCTTGAAATATTCTTGAAATATTAATAATCATAATTAAAAAGTATATATACTTATGTAAAGGGTCGCTGAAAATCCATTAGTCTATCGTAAATATAATAGTTATATATTATACTCGGATACAAAGAAGGATAAAGTAATCGTGTCAATAATTCAACCAAATATTTATTAATTAGAAGGCGCCATTGGGTGTGTGGGTAGCGAACCTGTCTCACATTTACTGGGCCTGGCAAGAGAATTTCCCTAGCTGGGGTCTATGGGACGGAGTCAACCCAGCCTCCGGGATCAACATTGGGGAATAACTACTTGATAAAAAGTAGCGCCTGCGATCAAGAAAATCAAGGTAAAGGTTGAGAGGACCTGTTTTACTGATCATAGGACACCTCATTGAAATAACCGGCTTGATAGGCGTTGTCCTTGTGTAGGACGTAAAAAGTCAGAGGTTTTTTTTGTATTTATTAATTACATCCATGTATTGTTGCATACTTTTTCAAAGTTGTTGAATACGTGATTGGGATGCAACCTCTTCAACAATGTATGTTGGAATTTCTCATTATTCTAGATAAGAGGGTGATTCGATCGATCCTTCAGGATCATTGATCTGGTCAAAGGAGATGTTGTATTAAATGAATTAAATGTAAGCTTAGAAAAATACTTATCAAGTATATTAATTGTATTTTATTGATTTTAAAATTTAATCTAAAATTTACGTTTTATAATAATAATTATAATAATATAAAATAGTAAATTTACCTTGAAATTTATTATATAATTCAATTGATTTTTTTTATATTTTCTTCCTATGACCTATAATTTCATGGCTGAGTTGATTTCTCATTAAAATGACAAACTCTTTAAGATTCTATTTACTTTTTTTTATTACTAAAAAAAATAATAATTTCAATTTCTCGTGACCCTTCTCTCTCTCTCTCATTGATTCGTTCTTTTCTAATAAAATCGAAATGAAATATGATTTAATTTGCCCACCATCTGATCTTTAAAAACTTACAATTATCATTAACAAGAGAACAAATACAATACAATAGGATAAATAAATTTTAATTAAAGTATTTAGCTAAATTTAAATTTATATAATCTTATAGACAGGGCAAGGAAAGTTTATAGATTAAATCTTTTACATCTTGAAGAATTTTTGATTTCTTCAGTTTAGCAATTTTTACTATCGCTGGCGAGATAGTATTGAGATCACGAAAATTTTCGATGTCGAGATTTTGATGTTTTTATACGTTTTGAAGCTTCACTAAGGTTGAGAAAAATGTCTGTGTGTGTGTGGGAGGGGTGGGGGGTTTGAGCTAGAATCATGAAATTTGGTATACGGGCACTATTCAAAATTCGTAGTTTTCTATCAACTTTTGAGAAATGTAGCTCAACTGGAAGAGGGTCATTACCTCCAACGATTTGATTTTTTTTCCTCTAAAGTGACCGTAAAAATAAAGATATATGTTTGATAGTTTTTCACATGATTAAAAATTGTATAAAACTGCTATATATAGAATTTCAGCTTGATTGAATCGCTGAAAGTACCAGAATTATTTTTTTAACACTGCAAATCTCACGCGCCAACACGTGACTTGGTGCCATGAACAAAGAGCCAAACATGCGATGGTTGAATAAATATTATTTATTAATTTCAATTTATAATTTATAATTAATTAAATTTAATTTAAATATAATATATTATGTTATTTAATCCAATTCAAATTGCGAGATAGTCGATTGAAGACACTCCAGCTGACTTTCAATAGAGTCACTATCAATTTATTTATATATTTTTAAATTTCAAATTTTAGATTAAAAAAAAATGATTTTATTTACAATCTATCTGAGTAATCTTTTTATTTATTTCATGTATATATGTATTTATCAATGGTATATACATATATGAGATACATACTTAATATGAGATGAGGGTGAGACCCTTTTTTATTATACATATCACAGATGTTAATTGAATCGGATATTTTTTAACTATCTATATAAATTAAAACCACATATGGTCTATGATTAAAGTATTTCTAAATGAGAGAATGGGATGAAAAATATCAATTATCAAATTTCAAATTATCATTGAATTGCACAGAAGAATGTCTCAATTAGTTTAAAAAAAAAATTGAGTATTTATTTTCATGGGTACATATAACATTCTAATTCTAAAATTATTATTTTATAAGTTTTTTTAGAAATTAAATCTTTCAATCTTTTTTGGTTATAATATTTAGCCATGGCTCAGTACTTTAAAAAAAATTATTCCTTATGGGATGCTATGAATATTTAAGATTAAGATTATTATTTAAAATAAATAAACGACAAAATATATTAAACAATTTCAAATAATTTAAAGGAACATAAATTTAAAAAAAAAATAGTCATAAAACATACAGCCCTTAAACGTATGTATTAATGCACTGAAAGTCAGAAATGTATGGCCTGTGAATATAACATAATATATATTTCGTAATTTGATTACAAAATGTTATTAAAATAAATATTTTTAATTTAATTTTATTTATAATATTTTGTCCGGCGTTCCCCAGTACCATTTTTTATTATTATTAAAATTCCTTTTAATTAATAAAAAACTAACAAAGATGATTTTTCCCGAGGCTGAAACCTATACAGATCGATTTTCTTTATAAATATTATCTTTGGTGTGAATTTCAAAAAAATCCTTCGGGCGGTTTCAAAAATACAAATATATATATATATATATATATAATTTTTGCTAGTATAATATGATAAGATAAGATAAGATACTTGGATTTAAAAAGATGTCAAAATTATTTTAAAATTTCAATTCATAAAATATTGATCGCCTTGTATATATGTTACCGGCATTACGACTGACTGGCATTACAAGCATCTTCTTCATCAATGAATGGTTTCCCCTCCACCTCATCAATAACTTTCTCCTTCACAATTTAACTTCTCAGTGATCACCAGAAAATGAGATGATTTTTTGATATTAAATACCAACAACACTTAGAATTCTAATCAAAATTAATTAATTCCACATGCAAATAATTGAATTTGATTAATCATTCAATATGGTAGTCATTTTAAAACTCTCTACATATAATACAATAAAGATATTTAACTATGTTAAATACACATTCATATATAATAAATAATAATTATATATCTTATATCTTGTGTATATAAGAGTTGTCGGTAAAGTTCAGAGAAAAAAAAGATAAACTAAAATTGGTTAAAAAACGAAAAAAAAAAATTGAGAGAGACATAGAAAGAGAAACTTTAAAATATTCTGAGAAAAAAAATGGGAAGGTTTGAATGAAATGGTCCAGATGTGGAATGGAGGATGCAGTTAATGACATTTTAAACTAAAATTAAAAGAGCAAGAGAGATAAAGAGAATTTTGAATTTGGATATAAAAAAAAAAATTCGAAAAATATTCTTTTAAATTTTATATAACAGATATTATTATAACATATTATATGTAATAGGAGAATAGTTTATATATAAATAAATTTATTTGTTGCAATAAATAAGTGTAAAGTATTAGAAAATTATTATAAAATAAAATTTATTTTTATAACTTGTCAAAGCAATATGCAAATCTACGAATTAACTAACAAAATAAAAACAATTTATATCTCAAATTCAATTTCAATGTTTCTTTCTTCAAGATAAGTAACAACTTCTCCACCATTTTGATGCTTAATTTTTTTTTACAACGACTACTCTTTGTTTGGTCTCCATTTGGACAATCACTTCTTCATTGGAGTCCAATTTCTTTTCCTGATTCAGGTGTGTAGAAGTAAAATCATGTTTCCTGTACTATTATCGCATACCAGCACAAGAAATTATTTTTATCTCGTTCGAGCAGCCCCTCCAACAACGGTGGCTTGTTATGAAGTGAACAAAACAAACGCGGTATCCACTCAGATCACACAACCACTAAAACCAGCCTTCCAATAGAATAGTAAATGTCCTTTTGGGGGTATACAGGCGGAACCTTCTGTCTAGGTTCAAAGAGCACCGAATCCAGTCCGCGTAATTAGTCTATATTATATACTAATTACAGATTTAAACCCTTAAATTATTTTTTATTTTTTTGTTTGTTTTGATTTTTAAGAGATTTATTAAATTTATTACTTTACAAGAAATAAAATATAATAATAAAAAGTGAAAAGCTTATATATATATATATACTTATATATATATTTCTATTTTTGAAATATTAAACCATTCGAAGGATTTTTTTTTGAAATTCACACCATAGATAATTTTTATAAAGAGAAATCGATCTGTATTGGTTTCAGCTTCAGGAAAAATAATCTTTATTAGTTTTTCTTAATTTAAAATAGGGAATTTAAATGACGTCAGCAACTACATCAGATATTGCTTCCTTAAATATATAATACTATAAATTACGAAATATATTTTATGTTATATCCACAGGCCATACTATTCTGTCTTTCAATTCACGTTTAAGTGCTGTATGTTTTATGACTATTTTTTTCTAATTTTTATTCTTTTAAACTATTTGAACGGCGGCTCAGTGAAGTAAATATTAATATTACCAGCCAAATCCGATAATAAGGAATAATTTTTTTAATGACCGAGCGGCGGCTCTGTGAACCATATTATATTCATATGATGACAATAAACCTAATAAGATAAACAAATAATTTTAAATTTACATTTATATATATCTATATATAGTATATATAAGGAAAAGATTAGACAAAGTAATTTTTGGAAATGATTGATATGACATGCAAGATTAATTTTATAAAAGTTCAAGGACAAATATTGTAAATGTATTTAAATTTACGTTATTTTCTTATTGATAAATAATAAATAAATAAAATAGAAGACACTTTCCTTTTGGAATTCTAACTTTATTTTTCCTTTTTTACTCATATTCTATATATATATTTCTATTGTATGTATATCTATAATATATATGATATAATAATAAATACATATTTATTATAAACGATATCTCAATAAATAATTAATTTTTTGATTTAATGTATTGAGTTTGATATCAAGATATAAATACAATAGAAAAATATATTAAGAATTAATTTGTCTAAAAGAAAATTAATTAATACATTTATAATAAAAATATATGACCAGACATTGAAAATGTGTGTGTGTGTATATTAAGTCAAAAGTTTAAAGATTTTTTTCTTAAAAATTAATCATTAATTATTAATAAAATATTTTTATATATTTTAAGGCCTTTTTATCGAGATTTAATCTAATTATTTTGTATTTAATAGAACTTTCAGATATTTTCATGAAACATGAATGAACAACTGCAATATATTTTAAAAGAAACAGACAGTTTTTCCTTCATTTTTACATATTAATTTAATTATAAAATTTTATTAAGTTAGATTAAATAGAATTATGTTTAAATTAAATTTATTCTATTTTTTCGATTAACTTATTTCTTTAATTATTTAGTAGAAAAAGTAATAAAATAGAAATTGCTATATTATATATTAGTTTGCGTGTTATTTTACTATTTATATATATATATATATATATATATATATATATATATATATAAGAAAATAAGGAAATCAAAATTACATATCTACGAGCAATTTTTATTTATAGTAATACTATCATAAAATTGTAGGCGAGTCTAAATATTATTTAGAAGACTAGACTTTTATAACTTTTGTTGTGGTTTCAACACCAAATCCTTTGGTTCACGATATTTATTTATGTCAAATGTCATTGATTTCTCTTCGATTTTCTCCTTAAAATTTAATATTATCTTTTATTAGTGGATTTTAATTTAAGAAAAATTAATTAATTTTTAATATAATTCTATTTAATATAATTTTTTTTTTCAAATAATATTACCCTTTTTTTCTTTTTTTCATTTTAAGACTCATTTAATTTTCTAGCTGTTTCTATTTTAGAATGAAATAGACATCCTGTCGGATATATCCTCCATTTCTTCTCTCTCTCTTTCTTTCTTCAGATTTATATTTATTCACTATTATATTCTTTTACATTTTGGTTGTTTTTATAATGTTTTTATCAACTTCACTTCATATCTGTCTGTCTGTTCGCTCTTAAGACAAATTAAAATCGATTTTTCATCAAATTTAATTTACTATAGTTTAGTGAAATTGTATAATTGTAAGAAGAGAGGTGGGATCATGAATGAGTCATCCTCACCCCCCCCCCCCCCCCCGTTTACTTTTTTAACTAACTTTTATTCTAAAATTTAAATTAGTTATTAGTTAAAACTTTTTAAATTACTAATAAATATTTTATATGATGATTCTGAATTTTTTTTATCTTTAAGACATTTATTTTATTTTATGTTATATTCAAGTGACCTAGACAAGGCATGACAGGGGATGTGGGTAGTTTTGAAAGAAAAAAAATTCCTTTCTTCAAAAAGGGCAGAACAGCACTTGACTCCTTTTTATATGCATTTTAAAGCTCACATTCAAATGAAAAGAAAAGGCCGATGCTTTTGACCAATGAAGATACACACACACTCACACACACAGCTCCAATAAATAAAAAATAAATACACTAATAAGTCAACCTGAAAGATGTGATTATATAAACTTCAATGGATTTATCTAAAATAGGCAGCTCAAAATATTTTCCATACCGATTCCTTTGAAATGGAGATCAGATTATCAGGCTAAGCATAAGAATAAAAAAAATGATAAAATCTTGTATTGATGAATAGAATCTATTAGAATATTTGATAAATTGTTTTAAATTTATTTTTTAATCTCTATGAATGATTTTGAATATCAAAACAATGTTTTTCGTTGCAAAAAGCGTCATTATTATCATACAAATGGATCACAATTAACTTTCATTAATTTCAACCAATTTTAAATTATTTTTTATTTATTTTATTCAATTTTTATTTATTAATAGTTTAATTTTAATTTTCAAAATAAAATAAAACATATTTCAATAAGTTGCCCAGTGGCCAGGCACAGAACCGACCGATGGTTTGAAATAAATTAATTTCCAGCTACAGAAACAATTTCAAATAATTTTAATATATCTATTAATGCAATAAAAAACAGATATGGATATAACATAAATATTTTAATTTTATTTTATTTATAATATATAAGGAGGCACTGGCTGTGACGTCATATAATTTTAAATTAAGAAAAAACTAATTAAGATGATTTTTCCCGAGGATAAAACCAATACAAAGTGCATGATTGTGAAATTTGGTATGAAAATAACCCTTCCCTTCCTATCGTCGATCGGTAATACTACCACTTCCTGTTTCTGGATATACACCAAAAGTTGATGAATTCATGCTACTGATGCATTAAGTAAATATACCAAATTTTATCAAAATCTGTTGAGCCGTTCAAGGTGTACACATCTATAAAGACGGACGGACAGACAGAAATCATGCTAAAAATACTTTTTTCTAATAACAAAATACATGATTCGTGGAGATATGTAAAAATCTCCACATGTAAAATTTGGTGTGAAAACAATACCTTCCCTTCCTACCTTTGGTCGGTAAAAAGATTATAGAAAAATTATAAAATGAAAATGTAATTTAAATTTATAATTCATAAACTAGTATGAACTAAATTATAATAATACAAGTTCAATGGATGAAGAGAGTTTTATTTGATAATATTTTAAGTTAGTATTATTATTATTTATTAAATATCCTATCCAATTGCATATATCTATACAATAAATAATACAAATAAATCATAATAACAAACATTAAATAATAAAATAACGTTTCTATGGAAACGAATTATTCCATTTTCTCTTTTTTTTTTATTTATTTATATAACGAATTTAATAAAGTGTATAAAATAAATAAAAATGTTAAACAAGATACTAAGTATATGTGTTCATATTTTATTATTATTATTATTATTTTTACAAATTTGTACATTCTCAGCAATTTTTTTTGCTGGAAACTATCCACCTATCTCATAGATGTTAGGGGCTTAGGCTAGGTCTAAATGGAAAAGGAATTATTATTATTATTATTATTATGAGATGATTAATTGATAATGTTTTTAAAAACAAAATCTTATGTTGATGTTTATCATGAATTTATTCAGCGAATGTCTCCGACAGTTGCTCTCTCAGCAATGTCCTCGAATATATAAAACGGAAAAAGATTTCCATCTATAATGAGGGGTGATATATAAATAGAATCCCTTTCTCTCTCTCTCTCACATACAAATTCATGCCTTTCCAGCTCCAGTCTAGTGAGTAGTTCCAGGACATCTAAAAGGAAACAAGCATATCATATGTTTCATATTATAAATCATCATCACTTTCCCTCCTTCTTTCTCTTCATTCGCGTTCTTTAATATTTTCTATTTATTTTTTTCTATCTGTATTTTTAAGACAAGAATCCAATCTGTGTTATCACATCATCACTTATTTACCTTTTTCCAAATTATTAAATATTAGCTACTTAAATAATCTTTGGCTATATTTATTTACCTAGGAGTTGCACCCCCCTATTCCTCTTAAGTGGTATTTATGTAATATTGCAAATATTTTTAAAATTCTAAATATCATTATTATTATTATTATTATTAATTTATGCCATATCTTATCTTATTATACTAGCAAAAAATGTAAATATATATATATTTGTATTTTTGAAACCGCCCGAAGGATTTTTTTGAAATTCACACCAAAGATAATATTTACCAGCTGGTCCGAGCGCCTTCGGCGCTCTTCACAGCTGGACGGGGGCTCCGCCCCCTGTACCCCCGAGTGGTACAATTTATTTTTATATACTTTAAAAATTTTACAATTTTTTAATTATTTATTATAATTGTTAAATGGAATTTCTAAAAATGGCCCATTAAAAATTTGTTTCCTAAAATGTTTCAAAATAATTCAAAGAATATTTTGTTTATAAGTTTATTTTTTTAATATTTTATTTATAAAACACGAAAACATTTAAAATTATATGAATAATTGATCTCATAATTGGATTTTTCATTTTCAATTGACGATTTGAATTCATAAAATATTAAAAAAAAACTTTTAAAACTTTTTAAATTATATTCAAGTAAGTATATAAGAATATAAGATATATTATGGGTGGATTCAAAATGTATGAAGGGACACATAGATAGATATAACATTTACAATAATAATATATATAATTAATTTACTGATTAAATTAAAATGTATTTTAAATAAGAACACAAAAACAAATAAATGTTTTATCTAATTGAATATTTGATATTGTTTGAATATTTAGTAAATAATATTTTATAATATTTACCGGAGTATAATAAATTGATAACGTCATTTAATTCTCCTACTATATATCGAATCGAATATAAAGATAAATCTTCTTTTAAACGTTGTGTGAAACAATTTCAAATAATTTAAATGTAAAACTATTAATGAAATTAAAAAATCAAATATATGAATATAATATAAATATTTTTAATTTTATTTTAAGAATAGATATATATATATATCACAGGCGGTGGTTGTGACGTCATCCATATATTATAAATTTAAATTAAGAAGAACTAATAAAGTTTCGTGAGATGTGGTCAATAAAACTCAATTTTTCTTTATAAATACTATCACAGGTGTGAATTTCAAAAAAATCGTTAGAGCGGTTTTTGAGAACAATGAAACAAACAAACAATTTTTACTCGTATAAGAAGATAAGATAAAGAAAATCGATCTGTATAGGTTTCAGCCTCGGGAAAAATCATCTTTGTTAGTTTTTTCTTAATTAAAAGAAATTTTAATAATAAAAAAAAATGGTACCGGGGAACGCCGGACAAAATATTATAAATAAAATTAAATTAAAAATATTTATTTTAATAACATTTTGTAATCAAATTACGAAATATATATTATGTTATATCAACAAGCCACACTTTTCTGTTATCAGTGCATTAATAAGTACGTTTAAGGGCTGTATGTTTTATGACTATTTGTTTTTTAAGTTTATGTTCTTTTAAATTATTTGAAATTGTTTCATATATTTTGTCGTTTATTTATTTTAAATGATAATCTTAATCTTAAATATTCATAGTTCATAAGGAATAATAAGGTATAAGGTCTTTAGTCATTATGCTTTAGGAATATACAATAATATATATACTAACTTCTATTTGATATCATATTTATTTTTTACATTTGTTTGTTAAAATAATTAAATTTTTATTTTTATTATATTCTACTTAAAACCATTTTTTAATATGAAAATTAACTTAAATATGTATTAAAACGTTATGCTATTGAAATATGACAACAAATAACGTTACCTAGTATTCATTGTTTTATTTTATATATAATTTAATTTTTTTTTTATTTTTAAAATCGGTATTTGTGCTAACAAAATAAAGGAAAATCTCATACATAGATTAGCAATTTCTTATAAAATCAATATTTAAACGCACTTAATCTAAAAAAATATGTTAAAATATTGACATATTGATAATTGTGATCAAATGTAGATATAATAAAATAGTATTAATTATGCATTTTTATAAAGATTTGAAATACAATTTTTAAAACCCTTTTGAAGAGAATCTAAACAAATCATAATCTAATAATTGAAAAATCATGAAATTCTCAACCTGTGGGGCGCGAGCATATCCAAGAAAAAATTTCCGACTTTTTTTCAATATGGTTCTAAAAAAAAAGTCAGATGATTTTGCATTGCTCTGAAACATTTCCGATTTTTATTATCTCGCCAGAGATAATATTGCAATCACGAAAATTTTCGATGATGAGATTTTGATGTTTTTATACGTTTTTAAGGTTCCTGAATCATTTTCACTAATGTTGAGAAAAGTCTCTCTCTCTCTCTCTCTCTGTGTGTGTGGGTATGTGAATGTGTATGTGTATGTATGTAGACAAGATTACTCAAAAACGGTTTGAGCTAGAATCATGAAATTTGGTATACGGGCATTATTCAAAATTCGTAGTTTTCTATCAACTTTTGAGAAATGTAGCTCAACCGGAAGAAGGTCATTCCATTACCTAACACGTTTTAATTTTTTTTTCCTCTAAAGTGACCGTAAAAATAAAGATATATGTTTGATAGTTATTCACATGATTAAAAATTGTATAAAACTGCTATATATAGAATTTCAGCTTGATTAATTCGCTGAAATTACCAGAATTAATTTTTTAACACTGCAAATCTCACGCGCCAACACGTGACGTGGTGCCATCAACAAAGATCCAAACATGCGCTGATTTAATAAATATTATTTATTAATTTTACTTTATAATTTATAATTCATTAAATTTAATTTAAATATAATATATTATGTTATTTAATCCAATTCAAATAAGAGATAATCGAGTGGAGACACTCCAGCTAATTCAATATGGCTAAGTGTGCCCACCCCTCTTATATGTTTTATTGTATGCTGTGGGCCCCCACCCCGGCGCGATGATAATTATGATTAAAAATTGGGCCATGAATACTAATTTGAAAAACACTGAATTAAATTGTAAGATTCTAGAATGGTACATAACTTGAATATTAATGTTATATATTCTGTAGAAATTATCGTTTTTCAGACAAATACACATACACATTTTTTAAAAAGTTTACTTTTATTTTCAGACTAATTTACAAAATTTATTGTAAATATATAATATTTGATAACTTTATACGTAAATATAATATAAAGAAAGTAGTATATAAAACATTATTGAATTTTATTGTACTTACATATGTGTATTCCATACAGCAGTGGTATGTCCATCTGTGCTCTAAAAAAAAAAACTTGGGGTTAAATCGATTTTCATCACCGCAAATTCTAAAAAAACAACCACTGTTTTATACGAGTAGATGGGGGTGAATAAATTCTTCTTTTTGATTAAATCAGAAATATATATATATTATATACATGTGAATCCACTATTGAATATAGATTTTCTTTTAAATTAAGAATCAATCAATATCATAATATCATAAAGGTCAAATAAGAAAATAGAATTGATTTTACTTGTTCATCAATAATAAAGTAAAATTATATAACGAACACATCTTTGGATAATAATAAAAAAAATAATCAATTTTTTACGATTGATATAATTTAATTCAATATAATAAATAATAAAGTAATTCATCACAACATTTTTAAAGTACTTCCTTGAATAATTTTTTTTTTTTATTTTATTTTCAACCTACATATATAAAATGATAATACTATCTGAGAGGGAAAATATTCTCTAAACTGAATATCATATAAACTTACTTTAATATAATCAGGATGATTTTTAAATAAACAAATAAATAATTAATTTATATGATAATAGATAGTAAATAATATTATAAAATAAAATATATTTATTTTAATATATATCGATTCTTAAAAATTTGTTTTATCTTATCTATTTTATATAATATATATATATATATATATTATTTGAAACATTTTTATTTATATTATAAATACCTACATATATACTACTTAGTATATTTATCAGTATATTTAAGTAATTCAAATGAAAAATAAATATAATTGAAGATAAGAAATTAAATATTTTTTCTACAATTTATTTATTTTTTTATATTTATATTTATATATGAATGCGCCACGGGGTGGGAGGTGGCGTAGCTGGCTCATATTCTCATTGCTCCCGGGTTAATATACCTATACTCGTATATTAATATAAATATAGATATTTTTTTATTCATAAGGCGCCATTGGGTGTGTGAGTAGCGAACCTGCCTCACATTCACATGGTCCCGGTTTCCAAGTCCCGGGCATGGCAAGGGAATTCTAGCTGGGGTCTATGTCCCATGGGACGGAGTCAACCCAGCCTCCGAGATCAAAATTGGGAAGCTACTTGTTAAAAAGTAGCGCTTTCGATCAAATAAATCAAGGTAGAGGTTGATAGGACTCGTTCTACTGATCATAGGACACCTCATTGATATAACCAAGTCATAATAAAAATAAAGAAAGAAAATTAACTCCAATTTCAAAATTTTTCCATTACTTGTCTACGTGTATCTAATTAGTAAATTTATATTGTTTATTAAAATAAGTTATTATTTTTTCTAATTTGCAAAAATTTAAACCTTGTTGTTGAATTATTATAAATAAATAGCATCAAGATCATAGAAATTGATTATTATTAATAAATATTTCATTTAAGAAATTTTTTTGAAGTGAAACTTCTTTAGCGGCGTCCTGACATTTGGTTGAGAATGGAGAGTGAATTGAAAAATTGAGTTTTCGTAACGCAAGTGAGAAAAAAGATATAAGTATAACGAGTGAGAATGAGAAAGAGGCTATCTGCGTCTCCCTTTTGTGCGGTCTTTCGTTCTTGAGAAAGAGGCTATCTGCGTCTCCCTTTTGTGCGGTCTTTCGTTCTAATCCCCACTCATGACGCGCATGCGCACGAGTACGTTGACGAAAATTCTCAAGTCAAATATACAGCGTGCACGCATACCGACGCATGTAATTGTGTGTGTGAACATGGTCGGCGATTCACACGCCAACACATACAGTTATGTGCGTCGATGACCATTCACGTTATTTATCCGAATCTCAACATTACTTTAACACTACTAAATCAATTTAAAATTATTATTGCATTTAAAACTGCTTTTCTCTACTCCACAGATTTCACTATGCCGAAAAAAAATAACGACCAAAATTTAGACGATATTATTTATTTCATACACCGTTCACTACTGGTTTATAGCCACACAGGTGCTAATGCACTTGAACGAGGCGAAGATAAAATCCCTCTAATTCTCGGGGGAGATTTTAATGTAAATTTTGGATCTGATGATTCGTTGCCGTTGATCAACTTTCTTCGAGAAACATTTGGTCTGCTTATAAATAACGATCCCAAGGAATCAACTACAAAATCTGGAACTACAATAGATGCTGTTTTTACACGTTATATAGAAAATATCGAATCACGAACATATATATCTTATTTTAGTTATCACAAGCCATTAATATCAGTATTACCAATTGAAGCACCAACCGACAATAGTACAGGCAATGTAGATATGATGATAGAGTAGATAATAATAATAAGTTGACCTGTGGCCAGGTCCGAACCGACCGACGGTTTGAAATAAATTAATTTCCAGCTACAGAAACAATTTCAAATAATTTTCATATATCTATTAATGTAATAAAAAACAGATATGGATACATAAATAATAAATATAAACATTTTTAATTTTATTTTATTTATAATAAATATGCAAGACCAGGCTGTGACGTCATGAATGGCTGGATGACGTCATATAATTTTAAATCAAGAAAAAACTAATAAATATGATTTTTCTCGAGGATAAAACCAATACAAAGTGCATGATTCGTGGTGATATATAAAAAGATCTCCTTTGGTGTGAAAATAACCCTTTCCTTCTTATCGTCGATCGCTAATACTACCACTTCTGGTTTCCGGAATTGCACCAAAAGTTGATCAATTCATCCCACTGATGCATTAAGTAAATATACCAAATTTCATCAAAATCGGTTGAGCCGTTCAGGCTGTACACATCTATACGGACGGACGGACAGACATCATGCTAAAAATACTTTTTTCTGTTTAGAAAATGCATGATTCGTGGAGATATGTAAAAATCTCCACATGTGAAATTTGGTGTGAAAACAATACCTCCCTTACTATCGTCGGTCGGTAATAATAAAGCGAATATTTGTTACGAAAATTTTATACTGTTATATGTCTTTCGAAATGATCCCTTTATTTTTCTCTATTTCTCTCTCACTCACACTCTCAACTAAAATTTCTCTTATTCTCTAGATTCTAAGAAGTTTCACTTCCGCCACGTGTACGATGCTGCACATTTTGCTTTTATTTTTTCAATTATATTAATCTATTAATAAATATAAAATGTTCAAAACCAATTATTTATTAATCATTTTTTTTTTGATATGTTGACCCATCTAAGATTAAAAATCTGGAGTGTCTCCACTTGACTATCTCGCAGTTTGAATTGGATTAAATAATATATTATATCTAAATTAAATTTAAATAATGTAGGGAATTTAATTAAAAACAATTCTCTACTTCTTAAGAGGTTTTTATTATTTCATAATACATAAACATAAACATAAACGTAATATGCGTAATAGTCAGAATGGTGGTCGAAAGCATAATGAACAGGAAGCTAACATCAGGTCCGATCTGAGGCGTTTACGGCGCCTTGTCGAACTAAAGGCAGCACCATGCTTCCTCTTAAAATTTTAAATTTAAATTTCTCTTACAATTCGGCCTACCTGACAACATTGATCACCTGATCAACATGTCATTAAATACAAATATTATTATACATATAATTCATCACTTTTACAATCATTAGAACTTAAAACTTAATTATCAGATACATTTCATAAATACATAATTTTTTTTTCTTTCTATACTACTTACTTAACTATCTAATTACATAATTGGATCATCAAACTATTACATAAAAATATAAATCTTATAAACTTAATTAATTTTTAAAAATAACTAACTTAATTCTAGATTAACATAATTAATACATGTTTTTTTTTTCACAATAACCAATAACATTCATATGGTTCTTTCACTATTAAAATCATTTGATAACCACGGCTTAATCCTAGATACATCATAAACACCTTTAAATGGCAATTGCGTATACTTAAAACCAGGGATATCAATTAACAAATATCGGTCGTTTTGTAATTCAAGAAAAGATTTAAATTTATGAGAAGTAAAAGATGTTGCACGATCCGAAATAAGAAATTTTTTTTTTGGCTTACTATAGTATTGGAAATACATTTTTATGTTTTTAATTACTTCTTCACTACTAGTTGATTTTGTTGGGTACAATTTAATAAATTTAGTAAACGAATTGATTATTTCAAAAATAAATTTGTTTTTACCAGGAGTCTTTTCTAATGGCCCATAATGATCAATATGAATTACAGCAAAATGATAACGGCTTAAGGCATCAACATGTTTCATTCTTTCGTCCTTTCGATGTTCTAGAGTATAATCATAATTTTGGAGAGATAAAGCCCATATAGCAATTCGTGGGTTCAAATCCTTTTTATCTAATGTCAATTTCAAACTTGCACAATCTGTTATGATTTTAAAATTGATTCTCTGAAAATAGACATGATATCGTTTAAGTGCATAAATGATAGCTAAACATTCAAGTTCATAACTATGGTATTTTGATTCATGTTCCGTAGTCCTTCTACTGAAATAAGAAATAGGATGTAATTTATTATCCGACTGCTTTTGAAGGAGAACCGCACCATAACCATCTGACGATGCATCACAGTGCAACTCTGTTTCGGCAATCGGAGAGTATATTGAAAGTACAGGCTGACTAACAAGACAATTCTTGAGTTTCTCAAATGTTTCTAAATGTTCAGAGCCAAATTGGAAAATAGAATTTTTTTTTAATAAATCATATAATGGCTTTGCAATAACTGAAAAATTTTGCTCAAAATAGGATAAACGCCTTGGAGAAAGATTAAACAGATTATGATTTGGTTTAATCACAATATCTGCATCATAACCTAATGGAGGTTCATATGACTTACTTTGGAGAGAATTTACAAATTTATTTATTATAGAATCTAATTTAAAACGGTCTTTTACACTTATCTCCGGGTTTACAACATACTTCATTTCTTTGCCATCAAAAGCATTTTCATCTATTAATAATAATTCATTTTTTACAGGTGAAGAAATTTCATTTAATGGGTTAACATTATCAGGAATTTTAATTGTAAAACCTAATTGAGTAAAAGTTATTTCAATTTTAGATTGGTTAATAAAATCACGTCCTAAAAGAATACCACTTGAAATGGTTTGATCCGGCACCACTAATAAATTAACATTGAAGGAATGTCCACATATACTCATAATAGTCTTGAAATTTCCTAAAATGTTTATTGGGCTAGAATTCGCACCAAAAAGTGTTGGCTTAAAAATATTTGTATCAATACATTCATTTGGAACAAATTTAGATTTGATTAAACTAGCACTACTACCAGTATCAATTAATGTTTCAATATTATAAATTAAGTGGTCATTTGCTTGATTGTTAACACTAATGGAGGAATAAATTATATAAGGATTACCTAGACACTGTATTGATGGAGTTTTTTTCTTGGGACACGTGTTCACCAGATGATCTTTTGATCCACATAAATAGCATGATCCTTTTTCCCTTTTTGGAGCTTTGCAGTCTTTGATCCTATGTCCTGGCTTGTTACAATTAAAACAAGTTTTAATTATAAATGTTGAATCTGGAATTGTGGATTTACTGGAGGTACCTGAAACATTCTTGGACACTGAAGATTCTTTTGATTTAATTTTAGCAAAAATATCCAATTTCGATTTTAATTCTTTTAAAGTTTTAGATTCATAGAGGCTTAATTTGTCCATGGGCTTCTCAGGTATACCATCAACAATATAACTAATTAATGAATCTTCCTCAATTTTAATTCTTGAACCAATTTCTTTCATCTCCATATAATATTGTTGAAATGATTCATTTATATTTTTTTTCTATTACTCAACATCGAGTGTATTTCGGCTGAGCTAATTTTTCTTTTAAATTCATTTAATAAGATATTCTTAAAAATTGAATATGAAGAAATACCTTTTTCACTTGAAATAAAAAGCTTGGCAAGGCCATCTAATGATTTCCTAGCATAAATCATTTTTTCCAGATCCGTCCAATTAGCAATAGTTGCCATTTCCTCAAAATCAGAAAACCATGTCTCTATTGGATAATTATCTTCTCCTGTAAATTTTCTGATAGAGTCTTCAATATCTCTAAAAGGGATATGTTGATGAGAACTGACTTGAACAGAGCTGAAACCATGTATAAATTTTTCATCAAGAGGCTCACGTGGAGTCTCTGTATGGCTACTTGCATTTTCTTCTTCTTCTTCTTCAATTTCTTCAGGGTTATCAAAATTTATTAAGAATAATAAAATAATTTCAGCTGTTTTTATTGAAGTTGCTTCATGTTTTAAATTTAATAAAAACAGCAATTCAACAACTGTTCATAATTAAAGTCTTTTGATATTTTATTGATCATTTGATGAAATACCTCTGAATCTTCTTCTATATCATCAAATCCTTGAAATGCCAGTAATTTTCTTCTATTTAATCTCAATTCATTTCCATAAATAATTGAGAAGAGTGAACGGACTTGTTTCGCATCAGCATTCAGAATTCTTCTTTTTACTTCTTCGAAATCCGCTAAGCAGGCCATATTGGATATTGGATATATGAATAAGTTTGAATATCCAGGAGTCACTATAATACCAGAGTCACTTTTATCCCACTTCTGAAATCTGTAGGGAATTTAATTAAAAACAATTCTCTACTTCTTAAGAGGTTTTTATTATTTCATAATACATAAACATAAACATAAACGTAATATGCGTAATAGTCAGAATGGTGGTCGAAAGCATAATGAACAGGAAGCTAACATCAGGTCCGATCTGAGGCGTTTACGGCGCCTTGTCGAACTAAAGGCAGCACCATGCTTCCTCTTAAAATTTTAAATTTAAATTTCTCTTACAATAATTATAAATTATAAAATTAATAAATAATATTTATTAAACCAGCGCATGTTTGGCTCTTTGTTGATGGTACCACGTCACGTGTTGGCGCGTGAGATTTGCAGTGTTAAAAAATTAATTCTGGTACTTTCAGCGATTCAATCAAGCTGAGATTAGCAGTTGTATACAATTATTAATCATGTGAAAAATTATCTAACATATAACTTTATTTTTACGGTCACTTTAAAGGGAAAAAAATGAAAACGTTGTAGGTAATGACCCTCTTCCGGTTGAGCTACATTTCTCAAAAGTTAATAGAAAACTATGAATTTTGAATAAAGCCCATGTATCAAATTTCATGATTCTAGCTCAAACCGTTTTTTCGTAATCTTGGTTATATTCATACACACATACACACACACACAGACATTTTTCCTCAACCTTAGTGAAAATAATTCATGAACCTTCAAAACGTATAAAAACATCAAAATCTCAACATCGAAAATTTTCGTGATCGCAATACGATCTCTAGCGAGATAGTAAAAATTATCATTTAATAACTATTTAGTTATATAAAGTAAAATTAAAATAAAAAATAGGTATGCACGATTAAATTCAAATAAAAATTAACTTCATATTTATTTTAATTATTTTTTAGTTAATTTTAATTTATTTTTATTTTTTCCTCATTCTTTTAATCGTTTCTTGTTTATGTTAATCGTTGCGTTGCTGATGTCTGTTCTGTGAGGTGCAACACTTTAATTATTTATTTCACCAATACTAGTTTAACTTTGTTATCTACACCCTTCCTTATCCTTCAATTTCTTCTTTCTTTCTATTTTAATAATAAACATAATAATAATTTTCAACCATTTGGTTGATATAATTTATAAATTCCAACTGTATTTTTTTATATTATTAATTTTTCGTTTCTTTCTTTACTTTACCATAAAATTAAAAATAACTGATTTTTTTTTCTTTACTTTTTGACATTATTATAACTTTCTGATGATGATGATGATGATGATGAAGAAGAATTTTATTACAATTAAAGTTACTAAAATTATATGGAGACAATAACAAAATTTATAACTGTATTTAAGGTTTTTTTAAAAAAAATAAAAAATTTGTAGTGTCTCCACTCGACTATCTCGCAATTTGAGAATTGGATTAAATAACATAATATATTATATTTAAATTAAATTTAATTAATTATAAATTATAAATTAAAATTAATAAATCATATTGATTAAGCCAGCGCATTATTGATGGCACCACGTCACGTGTTCGCGCGTAATTTGCAGTGTTAAAAAATTAAATTCCGGTACTTTCAGCAAATAAATCAAGCTGAAATTCTATATATAGCAGTTTTATACAATTTTTAATCATGTGAAAAAAATTATCAAACATATATCTTTATTTTTACGGTCACTTTAGAGGAAAAAAATCAAAACGTGGTAGGTTGAGTTGAGCTACATTTCTCAAAAGTTGATAGAAAACTACGAATTTTGAATAATGCCCGTATACCAAATTTCATTATTCTAGCTCACAAACCGTTTTGCGTAATCTTGTCTATACACACACACACCCAGACAGATATTTTTCTCAACCTTAGTGAAAATGATTCAGGAACCTTCAAAACGTATAAAAACATCAAAATCTTGACATCGAAAATTTTCGAAATCGCAATACTATCTCTGGCGAGATAGTAAAAAAACTGATATTACTATAGTATAGGTATACCTATTATTATCTAACACAGAGGTTCTTAATCTTATGTACTCTGCGGACCCCCACTTGAAAAATTTTTTTTTGACGGACCCCATTCCAACTTTAGGTAATTTACGTCATTTTATTAGTTAATTTCTGGCTTACGATCTCATAAGAACAAGGATATATGATTGATATTTCTAACAGTGATTGGTGAATAACGATTTTTTTGCATATTGTAGAACACATTTTATTAGAAATTATAATATTGAAGAAAGAAAATTCTGCTAAATATGAAGATGGAAACGGTAGCAATAGTTTTCTTGCACATTTCGTTGAATTTGGGTATTTGATCTCTGTTTCCTCACAAAGCCATGACATCGCTTCTTTTATATTAAATAAAGTTTTAACCGACTCATCATTTTCTCGTGCCCCTGTACGGCTTTGCGGACCCCTAGTAAAGGCTTCGCGGACCCCCAGGGGTCCGCGGACCACAGTTTAAGAACCTCTGATCTAACACACTTTATATATCCATAAATAATTATACTTTACATATTTGTGTAGCATAAATAAATATGTATGTACAAGTAGCATATTATATTGTAACTAACTTAATGAATCTTTTTATGAATATTTCTTTATTTAAATGTTTATTTTATCTTTCATTTAAATATATACTACAGATAAAATTATATGTACAGTATATATATATATATATACATTTTGGGTTGTTGAAAAAGATATAATAAATTATTTTGAGATTAGATCACAAACTCTGGCAAAATGAAAGTATCTCGTGACTTGAACATAAAAAAGTAACAATTTATGATTGGGATGTGTGTGAATGTGAATTTTTGAATATGAATTAAAATGTTAATTGTAAAAGTAAATATAAATTGTGTTTTTTTTAAAAAAATAAACTTAGGTTTCAGTGATCTTAATTTCTTAATTTAAAATTTTTATTTTTATACGGTAATCGTTTACAAAACGGGAAACTACAGGGATTTAGATGAAACTTTACCAGTGGATTCCTTTTTTAATTTCAAAGAAACTTTTCTTATGCAATATTTCCCGGACTCTTCTAGTTTACGAGATAAAATTTATTAAAATTTGCACATAAATCCATTGATATTCTATTTAATTACCATGTTTTATTGTCCAGCAGAGGGCTCCGCTGATTTTCGGAGAGGCTGGTTTTTTCAGTTCGGCTTGGATATATAAAAATTAAAAAATTAATTAATTAAATGATTTTCCTATATTCAAACCGAACCAAAAAAAAAAACCGAAAATTAGTGAATAATTTGTTAATTTGTCACATTACTTAATGGCTGCACATTTCGACGTTCATCATCAGCAAATCTGTCAAACTTTTGTTTTGTAAACAATTGCCTTTTATATTCGTATTTATGATTTACGACAAAAGTTTCTAGTTTGTTACAATGGATGTCAGAATATTTTTAAGATTTGTATGTATGTATGTATGTATGTGTGTAGATAAGATTACGCAAAAACGGTTTGAGCCAGAATCATGAAATATGGTATATGGGCATTATTCAAAATTCGTAGTTTTCTAGCAACTTTTAAGAAATATAGCTCAACCGGAAGAGGGTCATTACCTACAACGTTTTGATTTTTTTTCCTCTAAAGTGACCATAAAAATAAAGATATATGTTTGATAGTTTTTCAGATTATTAAAAATTGTATAAAACTGCTATATATAGAATTTCAGCCTGATTGAATTACTGAAAGTACCGGAATTAATTTTTTAGCACTGCAAATCTCACGCGCCAACACGTGACGTGGTGCCATCAATAAAGAGCCAAACTTGCGCTGGTTTAATCAATATTATTTATAAATGTTAATTTATAATTAATTAAATTTAATTTAAATATAATATATGTGTGTGTTAATTAATCCAATTCAAATTTGCGAAATAGTCGAATGGAGACACTACAGCTTATTTTTTTTTTTTGTTTTTTAAATTTTTGGAAAGTTATTAATACCATTATTATTTATTATTGTGCTTATTATTTTTATTTTATTTTTAGTAAGGATACCCGCAATTTCAAATATGTTCCGAATCCTACAAAAGCTATAAAACTTTTTGTACACTGTACACATACATACTAGGCTAATTTTATTTATGTATCAATGAAATCTATTTTCTTTTTCTGAAAGTGATGGTGGTACATAATGTTTAGGGAATCTGAGGACGAGGAGGGGGAGTGGGAAGGGAGGGACAAACCTCGTGGGAAAAAGCGCCAGACCCTTGAATATGATAAGGGTCCATACTTTTATTTTTTACCTCCTTATAGAATGCATTCACAGAGGGAGGGGGAGGAGAGAATGGAGAGTATAAATATCACGATTTGTGTTCAATGTGTGGGTGGTCTTGTATAAAAAGAAACAATAGAACAATTTGATTCAATGAAGCAAAATATAAATATTCATTCCTCAATATTCGTTATAAAAAAAAGCATATCGCCTGTCTTTCTTTTGATTATTTCTTTTTGACAATTTTAAATAATTACTAAATTTCATTTAATTTCTTTTAATTTGATTTTTCATTAATTATAAATATGAATAGATATAAAATATATAATAATTTGTAGTTAGTAAATGAACTTAAGTGAAAAAATAAACAATTTATAGAAATTATGCTTCTGATGATGGTGAAATAATTGAAATGCTCATATGAACAAAAAATTTATTATTTAAAGTTAAATTTTTAATTACTAAGAGGTTTAAGAGGTTTAATAGGCAATTGAAATAATATAATTGATTAATTTACATATACATTTACATTTCCTTATACGAAAAATTTCTGGCTTTTTGGATTTTGCTTAGCTCTAGTAAAATAACCAACTATCATTAATATATTATATATCTAGCAAGTTTTTGAAATTTCTAGAAAGTATTTGCGAAATACTATTTTTAATAATAACTTTTATACGTGAATATTGATTGTACAGTAGTTGAGTTGTTGTTACCTACCAAAACGTTGACTTTTTACTATCTCGCCAGAGATAGTATTGCGATCATGAAAATTTTCGATATCGAGATTTTGATGTTTTTGTACGTTTTGAAGGTTCCTTAATCATTTTCTCTAAGGTTGAGAAAAATGTCTGTGTTTATGTATATATATATATATATTATATATATATATATATATATGTGTGTGTGTATGTGTGTATGTATGTAAGATTACGCAATAGTTTGAGCTAGAATCATGAAATTTGGTGCATGGGCATTATTCAAAATTCGTAGTTTACTATTAACTTTTGAGAAATGTAGCTCAACCGGAAGAGGGTCATTACCTACCACGTTTTCATTTTTTTCCCTCTAAAGTGACCGTAAAAATAAAGTTATATGTTTGATAGTTTTTCACATGATTAAAAATTGTATAAAACTGCTATATATAGAATTTCAGCTTGATTGAATCACTGAAAGTACAAAAATTAATTTTTTAACACTGCAAATCTCACGTGCCAAGACGTGACGTGGTTCCATCAACAAAGAGCCAAACATGCGCTGGTTTAATAAATATTATTTATTAATTTTAATTTATAATTTAAAATTAATTAAATTTAATTTAAATATAATATATTATGTTATTTAATCCAAACCAAATTGCGAGATAGTCGAATGGAGATACTCCAGCTTATTATAAATATTAACATTAGATAATTGTTAAAAAAATAGATTATCTCATCTATTTAAAAAATTAATTTGCTACTTTTAAAGATAAAATTAGTCATTACAAAAATTGTCAGCTTGCTATAAGCTTAATTTTTCAATAAGAAAGTCACTAGGATATTCCAGCATCAATGAATAAATGACATAAAAAAATTAAGCTAAAGTGCAATCATAAAACTACAATAAGGAGTGGTAGTATATTTCCTTACTTCTATTTGTTAAATATTAACGAAAAACAGGCAATGGTACATTGGTACATTGAAAATGGTAGAACCTTTAACAATTCATCTTACCATTTCATCTCATTTAATTTTAATATTTATTTATTATTTAGTAGTTTTTATTTATAAATCAAAAAATGATAACGGATTGCTAGCATGCAGTTGATTTGGATGTATTTAATATTAATAATAAGATTATTGGAAAGGGAAAAAGGGTTGTTGAAAACTTGAGAAAAATGTTTTAGTCATAATGGGTTACGCCCACAAAATGCTTTTACTATTTAACAAATTGGGGAGTATAGTCATCAATATTAGCTAACAAGATTAATTGCATCGAGTTATATATCCTTTATACTTTAAAAAGGGTACTAATTGGTTAGGGTAACTTAATGTTCTAAATGTAATAAGGGGAATTTCTATCTTTTTGTATGTCCTTAAATATATATATATATATATATATATATAATTCATTCAATATAGAATAATAGATGGCATCACTATCATAAATATCGAATGAATCACAGTCATCATTCAAATGATAATGTGTCAAAATTTGACATCATCTAGACGATTAATTTGCATTTGATTTAGAATTTTTAAGCGAAGAAACTTTTATGTTCAAAACAATGAAATTCATGAAAGAGGTTATGAATTGGTTCCCCATCCATCATACTCACCAGACCTCGTTCCAGCGACTATTGCCTGTTTCCAAAAAATGTTAGTTATAAAGAAATTTAAAGAAGAAATTACTGACACGGAAAAGGCAAAAGATAAATTGTATTGTATACTATAAAAATGGTATCGGAAGGTTGGAAGATTGCTATAATTAATGTATCGCCCCCGAAGGGGGTTTTACGAAGAAGAAATGTTTTTTAATTTAATTTTTACTTACTAATTCTATGAATTTATTGAATGATCTTTAATGATTACTTAAGCCTAGTTTACACGGGCTTAGTTCTTGTCATTTGTTCAGGGGTGGGCAAATACTTTTAAGCGCGGGCCTTTTGAAGGCCCGCCGGCCCGTTGAAAAAGTTGGCTCTTATTTTGATTTTTCGTTCAATATGTCTCTCTAAAAACTCACTTGAAGATCGGTCGGAGGGCCCTTCTTCACACTCGAAGAGTCTTACTCAGTATTACGTCATTATCTATGGCCTATTTTCCCTAATTGTCCTCCTCCGTGAATATGACCTGGAGAGGGTGAGTGGGGATTGACCAGATGGTCGTTTCATGATTAGAATATATTATACTAGTTAAATAAAGTATTATAATAATAAATACAAATTTGAATAAATTCTAGTAAAATTGAATTTAAAAAAAAAATCGTATTGGAGAGTAAAAATAATCCCAGCTAATCTTAATAACAAAACATAGATCTACAAATCCATAATCAGATCAATATGAAGGTATGAATGCCAAACATAGGGAATAAATGGCCAATGAAATACCTATAAATAAATAAATATTAAATAATATAAAGATTTGAATAGGCATAAAACAAATCAAATTTACAATATTGATGTTAATTATAATGATGATTCACAATTAGAATATTATAAATAAAATAAGAGGAAAATTAAAAATCCCAATAACTTATAAGAAAAAAAAAGGAGCTGTGGCCAGGCACAAAACCGACCGACGATTTGAAATAAATTAATTTCCAAACAACATTATATATATATAATGTATCAAAAAAAAATATTTTTAAAACTTGAATTAAAATGACTATATTACATTATCTTGGTTTTTATTTTTAGTTTAATTACTCAATTATTAATTATTACTATATTTTAACTAGGAGGCAGCTAGCCGAGAGTGTAGCATAGAGATAGTATTGCGATCACGAAAATTTTCGATATCGAGATTTTGATGTTTTTAAACGTTTTGAAGGTTTGTGAATCATTTTCACTAAGGTTGAGAAAAATTTCTGTGTGTGTGTATGTATTTTGACAAGATTACGCAAAAACGGTTTGAGCTAGAATCATGAAATTTGGTATACAGGCGTTATTCAAAATTTGTAGTTTTCTATTAACTTTTGAGAAATGTAGCTCAAACGGAAGAGGGTCATTACCTACAACGTTTTGATTTTTTTTTCTCTAAAGTGACCGTAAAAATAAAGATATATGTTTGATAGTTTTTCACATGATTAAAAACTGTATAAAACTGTTATATATAGAATTTCAGCTTGATTGAAAGTACCGGAATTAATTTTTTAACACTGCAAATCACGCGTCAGAGCCAAACATGCGCTGGTTTTATAAATATTATATATTAATTTTAATTTATAATTTATTAAATTTAATTTAAATATAATATATGTTATTTAATTCATTTCAAATTGCGAGATAATCGAGTGGAGACACTCCAGCTTATTTTTTCTTTAGAAACATTTTGAAAGAAAATTAAAAGCGGAAATGTTCGAAAAGTTTTGTCTAAAAATCATCTAACATTTTGTTTGTTTTTTTTACAACAAAATTTTCAAAAGTTTGCGGGTACTTGATATGCTCGCCCCCCCCCCCCCCTCCCCAGGTATATTAATTCTTACTTATTTTAAAATTTAAAAAATTATAAATCGATCGTTTGAATGTATTATTATAATTTTAAAACTTCTTCAATTATTCGATTCTTCCATTCTCTCTTGTAGCTGCAGTCTCTTGTGAATGAATTACTCATTGAACTGTAACTACTGTTAATAGGTAGCACACATGTTGCATGAGAGGCATTTGGAAGACATACAATTAAACGATTAATCAATTCAATTTAACATAATAAAAATAAAATATAAATTGTCTGTTAACTATTTTTACTATCTCGCCAGAGATAGTATTGCGAACATGAAAATTTTCGATGTCGAGATTTTGATGTTTTGATACGTTTTGAAGGTTCCTGAATCATTTTCACTAAGGTTGAGAAAAATGTCTGTCTGTGTGGGTGTGTATGTATGTAGACAAGATTACGAAAAAACTGTTTGATCTAGAATCATGAAATTTGGTATACGGAAATTATTCAAAATTCGTAGTTTTCTATCAACTTTTGAGAAATGTAGCTCAACCGGAAGAGGGTCATACAACGTTTTGATTTTTTTTTCTTCTAAAGTGACCGTAAAAATAAAGATATATGTCTGATAATTTTTCACATGATTAAAAATTGTATAAAACTGCTATATATAGAATTTCAGCTTGATGGAATCGCTGAAAGTACCAGAATTAATTTTTTAACACTGCAAATCACGCGCCAGCACGTGACGTGGTGCCATCAACAAAGAGCCAAACATGCGCTGGTTTAATCAATATGATTTATTAATTTTAATTTATAATTTATAATTAATTAAATTTAATTTATATATAATATATTATGTTATTTATTCCAATTCAGATAGTCGAATGGAGACACTCCAGCTAATTATTATTAGCACGGATATCAGGTGTTTATTTTTAACTAAAGAATTGTTAGGATAGGTTACTTAACTCTCTTCCCCTCCCCTTCATCACTCCTTTCCTCCCATCCACCCACTACTCAACGACGCACGTGTGTATGTAGTTTAAATACTAGCTTACTTAGAAGGAAAAGAAGAAGAAGAAGAAGAAGACAAAATAAAAAAGATAACTGCTTTTAAATGTAATGAATGGATGAATTCCCTTTCATTTCCTTTTTTTCTTTCTCTCTCTCTTTGTTATTCTGTTTCATTTTTGATTAATAAACATTTCGTGTCGGTTGGGCATTAAATATATTTTGCTTAGAGCGTCCGGGACATCTCCCCCTCTCCCCCCTCTCTCTCTCATTCCTCATAAACTCATAGCGGCATTTAAAGGTGCATGCAATGTGGATGTTCAGCCTCAGTGAATTTACACCGGCAACGTACATATATCGCCAACTGATAAAGACTATACCAAAAATTTAAAAACTATTCTAATTTCATTAACATTATTATTTTAAAACTTTTTCTTTACTTTTTTATTAGGGGTTGCTTTGGTATCTGTAAATTTGTTTTCCAAATCAATTTATTATTTATCTTATTAGAAATTTATAATTATTACAATTATTTGTAATTGTTTAGTCTAACCGATGTATGATGGATTTGGATAAAACTTTACCAGTAGATTCCTTTTTTGATTCCAAACAAACTTTCCTCAAGCAGTATATGGCGGTTGCTTCTAGTTTACGAGATAAAAATTATTAAAGTTTGCATTTAAACCGATTATGAATATTATTTTAGTTATTAATATTGTTTTATTGATTAATTCATTAATTATTAACTTATTCAATAATTTTCGGTTTGGATATAAGAAAATTATTTAATTAATTAATTTTTTGAATCTTCTTATATCCAAACCGAACTTATAAAAACAGATAATTAATGGAGCCCTCTGGTGGCCAAATAATTAAACATGGTAGCTAAATAGAATATTTATATGCAAACTTTAATAATTTTTATCTTTACCAATAGATTCGTTTTTTGATTCCAAACAAACTTTCCTTAAGCAGTATGTGGCGGTTGCTTCTAGTTTACGAGATAAAAATTATTAAAGTTTACATATAAATATTCTATTTAGCTTCCATGTTTAATTGTTTGACCACCAGAGGGCTTCATCAATTTTCTGTTTTTATAAGTTCGGTTTGGATATAAGAAGATTAAAAAATTAATTAATTGAATGATTTTCTTATATCTAAACCGAAAATTATTGAATAAGTTAATAATTAATGAGCAAAAATAGATAAATAGATGATTTTATTTTGAGTTTAAAAGCGAATTTAAGGTTATTGTTTTATTTTTTTGTTTTTTGTTGTTAAAATCATATCATGAATGTGGATTTTTTAGTTGATCGAAACAATATGCATATTAAATGCGTAAAGAGGGGGGAAATGAGTTTGATTAAAAGTATTCAAATATATATATATATTATTTTTAATTTTTTAACTAAAATAAAAATTTATTAATTGAATGAAAAAAAAAAGAAATTGAAATATCTTTTCATCAAGACGAGCTCAGCTCCAAAACTTTAAATTAATTTTAAATATATATAAAATATATAATATAGATCAGTGTTTCCCAACCTTTTTTGTGCCATGCCTCACCTAAGTCCTAAAATTTTTATGCCCCCTATGTAATATATACATAATTTTTAATATTAAAAAGGGTTAAACTCGTGTCGAGACCATTTTCGAATTGCCCTTGCGTAGGGCGTGGACCCCTCGTTGGGTTACACTGATATATATATATATACAACATATTTACATATATTTAATTATTGTTTTGAATATATAAATTAATATTATCTTTATTTTTGGTTATTTTTCAGAAAATTTGAGAAGGGAAGCCAATCTTTGTTAGAAGCAAATCGATTCATCCAAGAAGGATGACATCGGCAGGATTCCTTCGTCGTGTACCCCGCGGTTCTCGAAGACCATGGAGTGCTGGTTACCTTCCTGGGGGGGCGGCCAGTTCAGTTACCTTCACCCCGGAAACTGAACAGGAATGTGCTGAATTATACCAATCAAGAATTTTCAGCAGCCAACAAAGACAATTGTTCCCATTAAAAGAGGATCTCGCTGATTGGATTAATAGAACGCTCGGTAGGACTATGATTTCTTGTTTTGTTTTTCTTTAGATATATGCTTTAAACAAAACAAAAAAAATTAATTTCATTTCAATAAATACAATAAATCAATTATGCAAAAAAAAGTATCTTTGACATTCATTTATTCTTTTATATATATTTAAATAATATATATAATATAATTTAAATAAAATATACTACAAGGGGCTGAAAAGTCCTGGGATTCGTCAATAGGTGACGCCACTAGAAAATGAACATGACTCATTTCGAGAGGCTCATCTGTCACTAGTTTATGTATGAAGTATCATGACATTTCGCCCATTCGTTTACAAGCTACAGTCGTTTGAATATATATTTCGTAATTTGATTTTATTTATATTTATAATATTATGTATTTAAGGAAGCACGTAGTTGCTGACGTCATTTAAATTTCCTATTTTAAGTTAAGAAAAACTAATAAAGATGATTTTCCAGAAGCTGAAACCAATACAGATCGATTTTTCTTTAAAAAAATTATTTATTATGTGAATTTCAAAATAATCCTTCGAGCGGTTTAATATTTCAAAAATACAAATATATATACTATTTTTGCTAGTATAATAAAATAAGATTTTTATTAATTATTTATAAATGATATTGTCATTACGTAAATAGAAAAATATTGGATTATTTTCATATATATATATATATATATATATATTAAAATAGAATGGGAGGCAGCTGCCGAGAGTGTAGCGTAGCAATTTTCTACACAAGAAGTGGGCGTTCGATTCCAACTAAGAACAAATTTTTCTAATAAAATTCAATTTAACATAGCTGCCTCCGGCTCCAGGAACTATCAGTTCCTGGTTCTATACATGCGAAAGAGGCAACTGGAAGGAAACCACCGCATTACCATTCCTAAGAAAAATTATCATGGCTGAGCAGCTTCTAAGGCTATCCTAGTCATGATGATAGACAAACTCCGAAAGGGAGACGGCACCTTAAGAAAAATAAGATTAAAATAGAAATAAATATTATAAATATTAATAAATAGTAAACATTCTTGTTTGATTAATTAAAAATGATCTTTTCCTTTTCTGTAAAAAAAAAAAAAAAAAACTATTTATATTATTCAATAGTTTTTTCCTATTTCTATTTATTGACATACTCCTTTGAATATTTGTCTTGTAATGGTAATAAAAATTTTAACTAAGCTAAAACAAAAGTAGAATTCAATGAAAACAAACCACATGCATTACCATATGTGTTTATTATTCGAATGATACAAGGAAAACAGTAATAAAAAGAACAAAATTGAATGTAAATATAAGTGGGTGAAGTAGGAAAGATAATATTGTATTATAAGTATTATTAATCTATAATATGTATTAATATTAGGTAGATTTTTTCACATATGAATCCGATAACCTAACGTATGGGAATTATTATTATTATTAAATTTATTCTTCCATACATTCAATCATTCATTCATTCATTTATTCATTCTATGAATTTATAAATAGATGTCTTTTATTTATTGAAAGTTGAAACGGAAAAGGGCGTCAAATAGTCATTTCCTGTCAGTCATTTGTTCTTCTTATGTGCATATATCAAATATCTTTATCTATTTCTTAATTTCTCTTATAGGTAGAATAAGAAACAAATTGATATCAATTTTGTCAATTGAACCTGATAAAGAATAGAAAATTTCAAATTTTTACCAAGAAACAAGCTTTTTTGGGCTTTGAAAGTCATCCCTTTTCTTTTTTATGATAGTATGGTAATTTTTTTGTTCCTGTTAAATAATTTAACTAAAAGGGTTGAAAGGAAATAAGTAGGGGATTCATAAAGTGGTTTTCGTGAGTGGAAAGAAAATTATAACCTTTCCATACATTTAAAACTACTATCATTGATAAATTATAAATCGATTTTAATTATTTTAAAAACTTGAGAAAAGAAGGAAAATTATCTCATCTTTTTGTTGATAGTTTTATGAATAGAATTTAAAATAAAATGGTAAATTAATGAATTTGCTTACTTTGAATGTACACATTTTTATTCGTATTATAAATTAATTTAAAGATTTTTTAAAGGGTTAGAAGAAATGAAAAATATCTGAGTTAATTTTTTTATCATTTTAAAAACACTTCATAAAAATAAGCTGGAGTGTCTCCACTAAACTATCTCGCAATTTGAATTGGATTAAATAACATAGATTATATTTAAATTAAAATTAATAAATAATATTTATTAAAACAGCGCATGTTTTGGCTCTTTGTTGATGGCACCACGTCACGTGCTGGCGCGTGATTTGCGGTTTTAAACAATCAATTCCGGTACTTTCAGCGATTCAATCGAGCTGAAATTCTATAAATAGCAGTTTTATACAATCATATGAAAAATTATCAAACATATATCTCTATTTTTACGGTCACTTTAGAGGGAAAAAAAATCAAAACGTTGTAGGTAATGACCCTCTTCCGGTTGAGCTACATTTCTCAAAAGCTGATAGAAAACTACGAATTTGCCCGTATGCCAAATTTCATTATTCTAGCTCAAACTGTTTTTGAGTAATCTTGTCATACAGACAGACACAGAGTGACTTTTTTCTCAACCTTAGTGAAAATGACTCAGGGATCTTGGAAACGTATAAAAACATCAAAATCTCAACATCGAAAATTTTCATGATCGCAATACTATCTCGAAAGAGATAGTAATTAAAAACAAAAAATTTTAAAATACTATCTTTATTTTTAATAACTATCTATCTATAGATTATATATACATAAATAAACATACGTGAAATTAATAATCAATTGTCGATTCATATGCCAATTTAATAAATAATTAATATTCAATTGACGATATGTATGGTATATATAACAACAACAAAACGACAACGACATGAAGTTCAATGTCCTTAAAAATTTATTATTTTTTTTCTTGACAAATGAGTTCATTAATTGAGCCATTTCGGTCAACACTTAATAATTATCAGATTAGTATTAGTATTATTATAGCAGAAAATAGAAATTATATATTATTAGTTACTCTTTTTTTTTATTAGTATTTGTAAACATTTGATTATTCTGAATCAGTGATTGACAGAAGAATATATAGGTACTATATGATTATTAATTTATTATTTTAGATTCCTTTTTTTTCCAAATGATTGATTTAAATTTGTTATAATTTATAGAGCATATTAACTGTTGGGCTTTTTTGTTTTTACAAGTGTTATTAAAATAAAAAAATGTTATTAAAAAAAAAAAATTGAAAAAAGAAAATAACGATCAAAAGATATCTATGATTTAATGATTTTTTATATAAATTAATAGATTAGTCAAAAATTTGAAATTTATGATCTCGTGCATTGAAATCTCAATATCTCTGTATCATAATTTCATATGGCACTTTGAAATTTTAATAAACAAAATTTAAGATGATCATATAAATTACTAAAATCAATAAAAAGTTTATAAATCATATAAATTATTTTTAACCAGCAAACATTTAAAAAAAAAATATATTAAAAATTTTTATTTGAAAATATGAAAAACAAAATTAAACTGTACATAAATATACGAGTGACTAACTTTTTCAGTTGTCAAAAACAAATTACTAATCCAAAATGGCTGATAATGTCAACCTATGAGAAACATATGTTTACCAACATAACATAAAAAAATTTCGATAATCCAATGTACCCAGCCCCCGAAAAATCAAAATTCACCTTTTCTTATGCATAGATCTCGTAAATGGATTATTTCGGAAATTATATTTTATAGAAATGAAGAAGAAAAAATGACAACAAAAATTTTTGTGAATAAATTGCGAATTTGTATTTATATTTAAATATTAAATATTTTAATTTAATTTTATCTAACTAAATGCTTTAAATAATTAATAATATTATTTTTTTTAAACACGCTGTAAGAGTAAAGTTAAGGATATTTTCTATTTATATTAAATCCACCAATTTTGTATCATAATTACTATCTCTGGCGAGATAGTATTGCGATCACGAAAATTTTCGATGTTGAGATTTTGATGTTTTTATACTTTTTGAAGGTTCCTGAATCATTTTCACTAAGGTTGAGAAAAATGTCTGTGTGTGTGTGTGTGTGTGTGTGTGTGTGTCTGTGTGTGTGTATGTAGGCAAGATTACGCAAAAACGGTTTGAGCTAGAATGATGAAATTTGGTACATGGACATTATTCAAAATTCATAGTTTTCTATCAACTTTTGAGAAATGTAGCTCAACCGGAAGAGGGTCATTACCTACAACGTTTTGATTTTTTTTCCTCTAAAGTGACCGTAAAAATAAAGATATATGTTTGATAATTTTTCACATGATTAATAATTGTATAAAACTGCTATATATAGAATTTCAGCTTGATTGATTCGCTGAAATTACCAGAATTAATTTTTTAACACTGCAAATCTCACGCGCCAACACGTGACGTGGTGCCATCAACAAAAAGTCAAACATGCGCTGGTTTAATATTTATTATTTATTATTTATAATTTATAATTAATTAAATTTAATTTAAATATAATATATTATGTTATTTAATCCAATTCAAATTGCGAGATAGTCGAGTGGAGACACTCCAGCTAATTTTTAAAGAATTTAACTTTCCTATTCTTATCTATTTTATTATAATATACAATTTATTATTTTAATTTAAAAAAATTTTCTACAAAAGTTTTTGACAGATTTTTGTATAAAATATAGTATAGGCAAAATATCATCTATTCGAAAAAAAAAATAATTCAATAAAATTAAATCTACAAACATATAATATAAATCAATTAATAATTGTTAAAATATTTTTTGACAATTATATTTACCTGAAATAATTAATACAGAAATATGCTTAGTTTTTATATGTTCAAAAATTTTTTCAAATTTTCATATTTTTGTCACATATTATTTCATTTGATTTAACCAAGCCTGTATATAAATTTCAACTGTTATTTGAAATGTCAATTTTCTTGCCAACAACTGTTTTATTTTTACTTTATTTGAATATTAATCGACTACATATATAATTTCATGATATGTAATCTAAAAAAAAAGGTAAAATCTGTTTATAAAATACAAAATTCATTCATTTATTCAATCAAATCAATTTTAATGCCTTTAAAGTACTTCAAACATCTCAAAATACCATGAGAAATCTTTGTTACTGAAGAATACCTTTCAATTAATAATTTGATTCATCTTTTATTTCCTCAATCCAATTCAACAAACTTTATTCCTGGATCAATTTTTTAAATTTGTTCAACAACTGAAAGTCTCACAGTGCTAAATCAGGCGAATACGGTAGTTGTGAAACGAAACTAGTTTTTACAAAATGTTTTCGGAGAAATAATACAGTGCAAATAATTCATGTCAGCATAATATTGCTTGTAAATTTATCCACTACTAATAATAATAATATTCAATACAGCGATAATTGAAGCAAAGTTTGAATGAAAACTTATTATGTTTTACTTTTGACCTTTTTCTTTTTATATGTATTTTATATTTATTCTAATATATAATATTTAAATATATAAGTATATATATTTATAATTATTTTCTATTAATTATTTATTTGTAAGATTTTCATTATTTATTTAATTTTTTTTTTTTTCAGAAATGAGTTATATTACTGGTGATAATTTTTTGGATGTTCTGGATAACGGTGTAGTCTTATGTCAATTGGCAAAAGTAATTCAACATAGGGCAATGGAAATGGTTACCTCTGGACAAGCGAAAGGGGTAAGATCATTTAGTTTTGTTATGTTTCTTATCTATTTATTATATCTATCAACATTTTATATCGTATCTCTGTACACATCTGCACACATCAGACTTTCTCAAAATTTAGAGATAAAGAGGTTATTTATTGTATTTTTATTTGTGTAAGTTATATATATACATTTAATCGGTCATTTGAATGTAAGTGAATTTCATAAATGAAAAGCTTCTATCCGAAAAGTAAACATAGAAATTTTTTTTGAAAAATTGAATCTAGGACATTTTTCTTCTACCACCTTGAAGAATAATTTAGAATACCTATGGTTCACCGAGCCGCCGCTCGGCCATTAAAAAAAAAATTATTCCTTATTATCTGGTTTGCTGATAATATTTATACCTGGTTCAATGAGCCGCCGTTCAAATAATTAAAAAAAAAATAGTCCTAAAACATACAACCCTTAAACGTACGTATTAATGCACTGAAAGACAGAAAAGTATGGCCTATGGATATAATATAATATATATTTTGGAATTTTATTTTATTTATATTAATAATATTTTGAATTTAAGAAAGCGCTGTCTGACGTAGTTGCTGATGTCATTTAAAATTCTCATTTTAAATTAAAAAAAAATAATAAAGATGATTTTTCCCGAGGCTGAAACCAATACAGATCGATTTTTCTTTATAAAAATGACCATATATATATATATATATATATATATTTGTATATACAATTTTTGTTGGTATGATAAGATAATAAGATTTATTTATTTTTTTTTCTGTCTGTTTTTTTAGCCGGTGCCTACAATTCGTTCTCGGTGTTGGGAGAGGGCAGCACGACACAGTTTCTATGCAAGAGATAATATGGAAAATTTTATACAATTTTCAAGACAATTAGGAGTACATGAAAACCTCCTATTTGAAAGTGAAGATTTAGGTACCGAATTATATATTTATTTATTATTTATTATTCTGGTAATTGAACAAAAAAATAAAAATATTATTTTAATTGCTTTGTAAGATTAAAATCCATAAGGAAAAATTAGAAAATACCGAAAATTATTTTAGAAATAAGCTGGAGTGCAATTTGAATTGGATTAAATAACATAATATATTATATTTAAATTAAATTTAATTAACTAAATTATAAATTAAAATTAATAAATAATATTTATTCAACCATCGCATGTTTGGATCTTTGTTGATGGCACCACGTCACGTGTTGGCGCGTGAGATTTGCAGTGTTCAGCTCAAACCGTTTTTGTGTAATCTTGTCTACATACATACACACACACACACACACACAGAGAGAGAGAGACATTTTTCTCAACCTTAGTGAAAATGATTCAGGAACCTTCAAAACGTATAAAAACATCAAAATCTCAATATCGAAAATTTTCGTGATCGCAATACTATCTCTGGCGAGAATGTAAAAAGGAGAGAAGCCTAAATTATTATGAATTTAAAATATTAAAATTATTAAGAAGGTGGAAAAAAGTACATAATCAAATCATATATGTTCACTGATTTGTTTCTATTTCTACTTTCTAATTGATAATTAAATAAATTTATAAATATAAATTTAAAATAAATATATTTTTTTGTTTTTTTTAAATTATTTAAAAAAATGTTGTTTGTTAATTGAATGTTTTAATTTTCATTTCTTTTTGTTATCTAGTATTACAGTCAAATGTACGGAGTGTAATTCTCTGTTTACTGGAGGTATCCCGTATCGTACAAAGATTTGGCATTGACCCACCTGGCTTAGTACAATTTGAAAAAGAGATTGCTCTTGAACAGGAAGAGGAACTCGATGAGGATGAATCGCAACATTGTCATTCCGATTCAGGTTTTTCGCATAGTTCATTTATGTCCTGGCAATTTCATCCCTCACCAACACCAAGTGCCACCGCCCAAGGGATATCAGCAACCGTTCCAAGTAATTCACCTGCACATCGAATCCGGCACAGCAGCTCCTCCTCTGCCATTACACAGACAGTCACCAATGGACAATCCAAATGGAATCCAAGTAATTAATTCATTAGCAAATCCATTGAAATAAAAATAAGCTGGAGTGTATCCACTCGACTATCTCGCAAATTTGAATTGGATTAAATAACATAATCTATTATATTTAAATTAAATTTAATTAATTATAAATTATAAATTAAAATTAATAAATAATATTTATTAAAACAGCGCATGTTTGTCTCCTTGTTGATGGCATCACGTCACGTGTTGGCGCGTGAGATTTGCAGTGTTAAAAAATTAATTCTGGTATTTTCAGGCATTCAATTAAGCTGAAATTCTATATATAACAGTTTTATACAATTTTTAATCCTGTGAAAAATTATCAAACCTATATCTTTATTTTTACGGTCACTTTAGAAGAAAAAAAATCAAAACGTAGGTAATGACCCTCTTCCTGTTGAGGTACATTTCTTAAAAGTTGATAAAAAACTACGAATTTTGAATAATTACCGTATACCAAATTTCATGATTCTAGCTCAAACCGTTTTTGCGTAATCTTGTCTACATACATACACACACACACAGAGAGAGACATTTTTCTCAACCTTAGTGAAAATGATTCAGGAACCTTCAAAACGTATAAAAACATCAAAATCTCAACATCCAAAATTTTTCTGCGAGATAGTAAAAACATTGCTATTCCTAATAAATAATCTATAGAAATAATGATTTGATTTTTATCAATTTTCAGATGAAATTGGGGATGGTTTACGTCATCGGGCAGCATCCGATGGGTTAACAACCCCCGCTCGAGGAGGGGCCGGAAGTGACGGTGTCCCCTCCGATAATACAGAGGACGAATGGTCCAGAGGGAGTGGTGAGGATCCGGACACAGTCGATGGTAGTGGGGATACACCAATCACAGAACTTGATCGAAAAGTTCAAGCAGCTGCGAGAGAAACACTCAAACATTGTCGATGTACCACTGGAAAATGTCTTAAACTGCGGGTGAATAAAGTCGGCGAGGGAAAATACTCAGTCGCTGGAAAAATAGTCTTTATTCGGGTAAATTTAAAATAAAAAACACATTTTAACCCTGTAACAGTGATGTATTGGTAAAATAAGAAGTAAGGGAACGCTTAGTGGGAGCAAAAAATGTCCTATTTTCAGCAAACTATTTTTTTCCACATATAAGTTTTTACATTTACTTATTCTTACTATACAAAATATTTACGAACACAAATAAAGAAATTCTTACAGTAGATTTAAGTGGGAGTTGTCGGGACACAAAGTACTGGAACGCGTTCCGGTTCTGAAAAAAGGTAAGGGAACGTCGTTCCCCCGCGTTCCCCTCCCAATACACCACTGCTCTGTAAGAATAAAATATATTATATACAGCCACAAATACTAGTAAACTAAGAAGAAGGTATTTCATATTTTAATTAAATTTCAAGACATGCTAGAGTTAGAGTCTTCCTTTAGCAAACTTTATTTCAATTAATATAGGATATAGGATAGATTGATAAAATAAAAAAACAAATCTAATTTGGCTATCATTCAATAATAATATGATTTAGTTATGTCAAGTTTAATATATATATATATATATATTACAAATACTTATTTTAAAATATTTTCGAAACACAAATATAACCCTACTTTAATGAAGGTCAAATAAAATAAATAAATTCACAAGAAGATATTTGCATATCTCCACAAAAATCAATATTCTTTGATCTTATCATTAGATTCTTAAAATAAACATTGGAATTGAATTTATTAATAAAATTTGATAACTTCTTCCCTTTCATCCTTTAATAATTAAATATTTATATGTAGGGGGAAGTGTTCATTGACATCATATACGGGGTATGTTCAAAAGAAAAAGGTGAATTTTGAATTATTTCGAAAAATATTTATTTATTCATTAATATCCACATTTTGTCCCCTTCAAAGTAATTCTCCTCAGATATAATACACTTATGCCAGCGCTTCTTTCAATCGCCGAAGCACTTCTGAAATGCGTTTTTTGGTATGGGCATCAGCTCGTTCTACAATTCCAACTTTATCTCATTAATTGTGGAAAAACGCTTTCCTTTCATTGGTCTCTTTAGTTTTGGAAATAGGAAAAAGTCGCAAAAAGCCAAATCTGGAGAATACGGTGGTTGAGGCATGATTACGGTGTTGTTTTTGGCCAAAAAATCACAAACAAATGTGAGCTGATACATTATCGTGATGCAGAAACCATGATTTGTTTTACCCAATTCCGATCGTTTGAGCCGTTTTGCTTCCAAAATGACTGATAATGTCAACATATGAGAAACATATATGTACCAACATAACAAAAAAAAAATTCGATAATCCAATGTACACAGCCCGCAAAAATTCAAATTCCGTCTTTTTTTTGAACAGACCTCGTATATTTATATATGTAGGGGGAAATGTTCATCGACATCATATAATTAAAATATTAGATATAATAATTATAATATAACATTGAGTGAGAAAGGCTGAATTAATGTTTTAAAAAAAAACAACAGGTAAATATAAAAACAAAAAAATCGGGAGTGTCCTCCCCTAGACTTTCCCGCATATAAATAGGTAATTAGGTTATTATTATTATGTTTTAACAACAATAAAAATAAACAAACTAATTAATTTAAATTATAAAGTAAAATGGTTTAACACTATTATATATATTTATAATTCACACCTAACGCTACTTGTATAGGTAAAATGTCACTTCCGGTAGTCAGATCATGATGAAATTTGGTATCTGAATTTTTTTCATATTTTTAAATCTATATACAAAATAGGAAGCAAATATCTCGAAGCAAACTGGTACTTTACTTGAAAGGTAAACGCAACCAGTGTAGGTAAAGTACCACTTCCGGTTAACCGATTTTGACGAAATTTTGATAGAAATCTACAAACTGTGAATAATATCGGTTTACCAAATTTCGAAGTCCTAGCTTGATAAGTTTTTGAGTAAATTTGCTCACAGACATTACATACATACATACATACATACATACACACAGACATAATTGACGATTCCAATACTTCCCTTATACGAAGTATGCGGTAAAGTAAAAAAGTCTGGAAAATATTTTATTTTATTTATAAAACTAATTGATTGTAACTTTTAATGAATATAAATTAATGAATTTAAAAATTCGTGAATATTAATTTCCAAAGAATAGTTAAAGTTTTACAAATTCTTAATTTTACTATTCTTTGTCTATTGACTAATCAAGTATTTACCTATTTTTAATGATAACGAATTATCCTTATAATATAATAATAATAATAATGTGATGTGATGTTATTTTTAATAGTTATTGAAGGGTCGTCACACGATGGTGAGAGTAGGCGGTGGATGGGACACCTTGGAGCATTACCTGCTCCGGCATGACCCCTGCCAGGTAAAAATGGTAGGGGGTTGTGACTCACCTTCGCCTTCGCCTTCGCCCTCGCCGTTTCCACTTACGCCTGCGCTGTCGCTTACTTCAACCCCTTCACGGGCAGCAACCAAAGCCAGCACTTATCTACGCACACCCTCCATTCAAAAATACTCGCGAAATTCACGTTAACCATTCATCCGCCTTCCTTACTCCAATTTCCTCTCCTTCTCCCATTCCTGTACCACCACGGTTATACTTTATCCTCCACGTTCTTATGGAGAAAAAAGACTCGTACGCGATAATCCTCATCCTCATCCATCATCCATCATCCATCATCGATTCATTTACGACACGAAAAACTAAAAAAAAAATAACAAAAATATAAGACTTAACAATTAAATTAAAAAGATCTCGCCTAAAAATAAAGCAAATCATTTTTATCTCTCTCTCTCTCTTTCACTTTCTCTATACTAATTAACCAAAGAAATAATTTGGATCGTTTATAATTCTTTATATTTAAAGAAGAGACTCTCATTTTGACTTATAAGGAAAAAAATATATTTTTTTATCATTTGTTGTTTTTTCTTTATTTTTTTAATATTTATATATTTATTTATACATATTATAATATATAATAATAATAATAATAATTATATTTTAAATAATTTTTAAATAAGAAATATTATATTATATTATACCTATAAAACACAAAAAAAAAAATAACAAGATTTTATTTTTAATAATTCTTTTTTTAAAATATGAAAAAATTTTGTTAATTTTACTTTTTTTTATTTACTCAATATGAGAGTATTTAATTTAATTAAATAATAAATATTTATAATAAAATAACACATATATATTACAATAAATTGTACTAAAATATTTATGAAAAAAAATAATAATTTTTGAAATTGATAAAAATGTTATTTTTAATTAAAATAAAAAATTCATTTACTTATCCTATAATTCATATCTAATTATATAATGATTATACATAAAATTAAGGAATTATTTTAAATAATTTATTTAAAAAAATGAGTAAATAAAAATAAATGATTTATGAGACAAAATAAAATCAAATTTCAATATCAGAGAGAATATAATGAAATAAATATAAAAAAATAGCAAAGTTGTGATAATTTTTAGGGGTTGCATTGTTTTTTTTTTAATATCTACTCTTCTGATAAATCGGATTTAAAATTTAAGATTAAATCGTTGGAAAGTTTAAAAAAATATAATATTTTTGTTTTTGTAAAAAAAAACTAAAATATTTTTGTTTTTCATTCATTAAACAAATATAATAGAAATGTATGTAAAGAATGCTCAAATTTAATAAAATAAATAAAAAATGTCCAAAAATGAAAGAAATACAATTAATAAATAATTTTTAGTACAATTTATTAAATAAAATTTAAAAGAGAGAGTGCCATAAAATTAATAAAATAGCTAGTTTTCATTTATGTATGTTAATATATCTTTAGTTTAATTTTCGTTTGAAAACTTAGTTTAAATAATTATATATGAGTGTATTTTGATAAATTCAACACTAAAAAAAGGCTCGGGAGAGAATTGGATCGAAAAAATTGGAACGAGATCGTGGAGCTAAAAGATGACAAGACTGTTTAGAAAAAATCGTTTTCATTGATTAAAATAATATATTATATTCAAAAAGTCACTCAATTTATCAAACTACTCTCATATATAAATATTTATAAATTATAATTTGAATTTAAATAATAACCCTTTAAACAGAAATAAAAAAAAAATTAAAATAAATATTCTATAAATTAGTTTGGAGTAGTTTAAAAAAAAACATGATTTTTTATAATTATAAATAAATTAAAAAATAATAAAGTTAAATAGATATTATTTAGAAATAATAAACAAATAACAACAAAATAATTTATTAAGATGGATTTCAAATTATATTATTATTTTATTTTTATTGATTTATAATTATTTTATATTTTAAAACAAAAATGCTTTCGGTATATGTATACGAAAATGGAAACAACTATTATAGTTTTTGTACTTTTAACGATGGAAAAAGAATACAATTTATTGTTAGTATACTAGAACACTAAAACCAACCTTTCAACCTTCGCACATTTAAAAGAACATGACTTCATCTGTTCTTAGGAGCACTTCTATTCCGAAAGGGTATCACTGATCCAGAGAATCGAGAATGTCTAATTTCCCTAGAAAATATAACATATTTCAAACCTAAAAGGTCATAAGTGACTGATGTTTTTAATTAGAAGAATGTTTTTAAAAGCAAATTAGTACAATTCCTTTTTTAATATTGTGATTATGATTAATAAAAATGGACTAATATTTATATATATATATTTATATAATATTAAATTTAAACTTACTTATTTATATAAATTATATAAATATGTAATTAAGTTTTTATATTTACTTATATATAATACTAATAATAATATTTTGTTTAATGTTTTTTATTATATAATAATATTATATAAATTGTTATAGAAAAAATTGGTATACTTTTCTGAATAAATTAATTAATTAACTATGAATAGATGTTTAAAAACAAAAAAATAAATGTCAATTTGTTTATTAAAATATTATAATTATATTATTCTTCATATATTATAATTGATATCCATCTTAATCATAAATAATTCTATATATTTAAAAATATTAAACTGATAATTTCGATATATGTATAATAAGAAAAGTTATTTTTGTGAAATTTACTGGACACTTTTAGTTTTGATTTACTGGATAATTAATTAATCAATATATTTTTTTTTAACTTAAAATATACTTTAATTTACATATAATATGATAAAAAAAGTAATTTAAATTTTTTATTCATTGTTAGATATCAGTTGCATCTTCTTAGGATTTTGCACATTTTATTTTATTTTTTGTTATCACTTGTTAGTAATAATTCTTGTTTATATATATATATATATATAAACATTTATAAATTTATTTAATCTTTTTTCATGTATGGTACTTAAAAAAATAAAAAAGTTTTTGTTTTTTATTTCCAGGTCAGACGTCCATATGTTATAAAAAAATAAATTTAGTATTATTATTAATTAAAAGCTTCTTTTTGTTCATTGGAAATTTGAATAGATAATATTTCATTAGACAATTATAAAAATTAAACAAATTATATGATGACATGTATCCTAAATTCACAAAAATTTCATATTAAAAATAAATAAATGTTTACATATAAACAATTTCTTAATAATTAATAATATATAATGTAATAAATATATATATATATTTAAAAAAAGACACATTTATAAATAAAATTGTATAAAAAGCGAAACAGTTTTATGATCTTTTGACACTTGAAAGGTTCCTTATATTCTCCTGAACTTTATTATTATATCCTTTAATAGATTGAATTATAATTTATTTCTATTTAATATTTAACATTCCTTGACATATAAACCATCTCAAAGAATATAGAACAAGAGTATGAAATCTATCTATATATATAAGAATAAGTTGACCTGTGGCCGACGGTTTGAAGTAAATTAATTTCCAGCTACAGAAACAATTTCAAATAATTTAAATGTATCTAATAATGCAATAAAAAACAGATATGGATATAACATAAATATTTTTAATTTTATTATATTTATAATATATAAGAAGTAGCTGGCTGTGACGTCATGAAGGGCTGGGTGACGTCATATAATTTAAAATTAAGAAAAAACTAATTAAAATGATTTTTCCCGAGGATAAAACCAATACAAAATGCATGATTCGTGGAGATATGTAAAAATCTCCACATGTGAAATTTGGTGTGAAAACAATACATCCCTTACTATCGTCGGTCGGTAAAAATTGAATAATATTGGGTTTATTCACGTATGATATTATTTATGTAAACCGAGACATTTTTATCTCCCGGAGAATTTTTGCGGGGAAACTGGGTCAGAATACACATAAGAATAAGCAAAATGATCGTATGGGATTTCTAAGTCAGCTAAAGAATAAGAATATTTGATCTATCAAAATTAAAAAAATTTTTAAGAGATAAAATTTTATTTATTTATTTAAAATAAGTTGTACCATATGTTTAAATTAACAAAAATTATACATTAAGTTAATTTTTTAAATAAGCTTAACTATATTTTATTTCTTTAAAAATATGATTTATCAGTACAATGATAAGAAATAATTATTTTTTTATGCCGAAAGCCTAGGGTCATCCTACGATGACCTTTCATAATTTTTACGGGAAAATTAAAAAATGAAATTTTTAAAAATAAATAATAAATTCGTTCATTTTACATCATAAAAATATTAAAAAAATATATTATTGATATATATGATGAATAATTATTTTTTTATGCCGAAAACGTAGGGTCATCCTACGATGACCTTTCATAATTTTTAACAGAAAATTAAAAAATTAAATTTTTAAAAATAAATAATAAATTAGTTCATTTTACATCATAAAAATATTAAAAAAATATATTATTGATATCTCTGATGAATAATTATTTTTTTATGCCGAAAACCTAGGGTCATCCTACGATGACCTTTCATAATTTTTACGGGAAAATTAAAAAATGGAATTTTTAAAAATAAATAATAAATTCGTTCATTTTACATCATAAAAATATTAAAAAAATATATTATTGATATTTCTGATGAATAATTATTTTTTTATGCCGAAAACCTAGGGTCATCTTACGATGACCTTTCATAATTTTTACGGGAAAATTAAAAAATGAAATTTTTAAAAATAAATAATAAATTCGTTAATTTTACATCATAAAAATATTAAAAAAATATATTATTGATATTTCTGATGAATAATTATTTTTTTATGCCGAAAACCTAGGGTCATCCTACGATGACCTTTCATAATTTTTACGGGAAAATTAAAAAATGAAATTTTTAAAAATAAATAATAAATTCGTTCATTTTACATCATATAAATATTAAAAAAATATATTATTGATATTTCTGATGAATAATTATTTTTTTATGCCGAAAACCTAGGGTCATCCTACGATGACCTTTCATAATTTTTACGGGAAAATTAAAAAATGAAATTTTTAAAAATAAATAATAAATTCGTTCATTTTACATCATAAAAATATTAAAAAAATATATTATTGATATTTCTTATGAATAATTATTTTTTTATGCCGAAAACCTAGGGTCATCCTACGATGACCTTTCATAATTTTTACGGGAAAATTAAAAAATGAAATTTTTAAAAATAAATAATAAATTCGTTCATTTTACATCATAAAAATATTAAAAAAATATATTATTGATATTTCTGATGAATAATTATTTTTTTATGCCGAAAACCTAGGGTCATCCTACGATGACCTTTCATAATTTTTACGGGAAAGTTAAAAAATGAAATTTTTAAAAATAAATAATAAATTCGTTCATTTTACATCATATAAATATTAAAAAAATATATTATTGATATTTCTGATGAATAATTATTTTTTTATGCCGAAAACCTAGGGTCATCCTACGATGACCTTTCATAATTTTTACGGGAAAATTAAAAAATGAAATTTTTAAAAATAAATAATAAATTCGTTAATTTTACATCATAAAAATATTAAAAAAATATATTATTGATATTTCTGATGAAAAATTATTTTTTTATGCCGAAAACCTAGGGTCATCCTACGATGACCTTTCATAATTTTTACGGGAAAATTAAAAAATGAAATTTTTAAAAATAAATAATAAATTCGTTCATTTTACATCATAAAAATATTAAAAAAATATATTATTGATATTTCTGATGAATAATTATTTTTTTATGCCGAAAACCTAGGGTCATCCTACGATGACCTTTTATAATTTTTACGGGAAAATTAAAAAATGAAATTTTTAAAAATAAATAATAAATTCGTTCATTTTACATCATATAAATATTAAAAAAATATATTATTGATATTTCTGATGAATAATTATTTTTTTATGCCGAAAACCTAGGGTCATCCTACGATGACCTTTCATAATTTTTACGGGAAAATTAAAAAATGAAATTTTTAAAAATAAATAATAAATTCGTTCATTTTACATCATAAAAATATTAAAAAAATATATTATTGATATTTCTGATGAATAATTATTTTTTTATGCCGAAAACCTAGGGTCATCCTACTATGACCTTTCATAATTTTTACGGGAAAATTAAAAAATGAAATTTTTAAAAATAAATAATAAATTCGTTCATTTTACATCATATAAATATTAAAAAAATATATTATTGATATTTCTGATGAATAATTATTTTTTTATGCCGAAAACCTAGGGTCATCCTACGATGACCTTTCATAATTTTTACGGGAAAATTAAAAAATGAAATTTTTAAAAATAAATAATAAATTCGTTCATTTTACATCATATAAATATTAAAAAAATATATTATTGATATTTCTGATGAATAATTATTTTTTTATGCCGAAAACCTAGGGTCATCCTACGATGACCTTTCATAATTTTTACGGAAAAATTAAAAAATGAAATTTTTAAAAATAAATAATAAATTCGTTCATTTTACATCATAAAAATATTAAAAAAATATATTATTGATATTTCTGATGAATAATTATTTTTTTATGCCGAAAACCTAGGGTCATCCGACGATGACCTTTCATAATTTTTACGGGAAAATTAAAAAATGAAATTTTTAAAAATAAATAATAAATTCGTTCATTTTACATCATAAAAATATTAAAAAAATATATTATTCATATTTCTTACTAAAAATTATTTTTTTATGCCGAAAACCTAGGGTCATCCGACGATGACCTTTCATAATTTTTACGGGAAAATTAAAAAATGAAATTTTTAAAAATAAATAATAATTTCGTTAATTTTACATCATAAAAATATTAAAAAAATATATTATTGATATTTCTGATGAATAATTATTTGTTTATGCCGAAAACCTAGGGTCATCCTACGATGACCTTTCATAATTTTTACGGGAAAATTAAAAAATGAAATTTTTAAAAATAAATAATAAATTCGTTCATTTTACATCATATAAATATTAAAAAATATATTATTGATATTTCTGATGAATAATTATTTTTTTATGCCGAAAACCTAGGGTCATCCTACGATGACCTTTCATAATTTTTACGGGAAAATTAAACAATGAAATTTTTAAAAATAAATAATAAATTCGTTCATTTTACATCATAAAAATATTAAAAAAATATATTATTGATATTTCTGATGAATAATTATTTTTTTATGCCGAAAACCTAGGGTCATCCTACGATGACCTTTCATAATTTTTACGGGAAAATTAAAAAATGAATTTTTTAAAAAAAAATAATAAATTCGTTCATTTTACATCATAAAAATATTAAAAAAATATATTATTCATATTTCTTACTAAAAATTATTTTTTTATGCCGAAAACCTAGGGTCATCCTACGATGACCTTTCATAATTTTTACGGGAAAATTAAAAAATGAAATTTTTAAAAATAAATAATAAATTCGTTAATTTTACATCATATAAATATTAAAAAAATATATTATTGATATTTCTGATGAATAATTATTTGTTTATGCCGAAAACCTATGGTCATCCTACGATGACCTTTCATAATTTTTACGGGAAAATTAAAAAATGAAATTTTTAAAAATAAATAATAAATTCGTTCATTTTGCATCATAAAAATATTAAAAAAATATATTATTCATATTTCTTACTAAAAATTATTTTTTTATGCCGAAAACCTAGGGTCATCCTACGATGACCTTTCATAATTTTTACGGGAAAATTAATAAATGAAATTTTTAAAAATAAATAATAAATTCGTTCATTTTACATCATAAAAATATTAAAAAAATATATTATTGATATTTCTGATGAATAATTATTTTTTTATGCCGAAAACCTAGGGTCATCCTACGATGACCTTTCATAATTTTTTGGTAAAATTAAAAAATGAAATTTTTAAAAATAAATAATAAATTCGTTCATTTTACATCATAAAAATATTAAAAAAATATATTATTCATATTTCTTACTAAAAATTATTTTTTTATGCCGAAAACCTAGGGTCATCCTACGATGACCTTTCATAATTTTTACGGGAAAACTAAAAAATGAAATTTTTAAAAATAAATAATAAATTCGTTCATTTTACATCATAAAAATATTAAAAAAATATATTATTGATATTTCTGATGAATAATTATTTTTTTTATGCCGAAAACCTAGGGACATCCTACGATGACCTTTCATAATTTTTACGGGAAAATTAAAAAATGAATTTTTTAAAAATAAATAATAAATTCGTTCATTTTACATCATAAAAATATTAAAAAAATATACTATTGATATTTCTGATGAATAATTATTTTTTTTATGCCGAAAACCTAGGGTCATCCTACGATGACCTTTCATAATTTTTACGGGAAAATTAAAAAATGAAATTTTTAAAAATAAATAATAAATTCGTTCATTTTACATCATAAAAATATTAAAAAAATATATTATTGATATTTCTGATGAATAATTATTTTTTTTATGCCGAAAACCTAGGGTCATCCTACGATGACCTTTCATAATTTTTACGGGAAAATTAAAAAATGAAATTTTTAAAAATAAATAATAAATTCGTTCATTTTACATCATAAAAATATTAAAAAAATATATTATTGATATTTCTGATGAATAATTATTTTTTTATGCCGAAAACCTAGGGTCATCCTACGATGACCTTTCATAATTTTTACGGGAAAATTAAAAAATGAAATTTTTAAAAATAAATAATAAATTCGTTCATTTTACATCATAAAAATATTAAAAAAATATATTATTGATATTTCTGATGAATAATTATTTTTTTATGCCGAAAACCTAGGGTCATCCTACGATGACCTTTTATAATTTTTACGGGAAAATTAAAAAATGAAATTTTTAAAAATAAATAATAAATTCGTTCATTTTACATCATATAAATATTAAAAAAATATATTATTGATATTTCTGATGAATAATTATTTTTTTATGCCGAAAACCTAGGGTCATCCTACGATGACCTTTCATAATTTTTACGGGAAAATTAAAAAATGAAATTTTTAAAAATAAATAATAAATTCGTTCATTTTAAATCATATAAATATTAAAAAAATATATTATTGATATTTCTGATGAATAATTATTTTTTTATGCCGAAAACCTAGGGTCATCCTACGATGACCTTTCATAATTTTTAGGGGAAAATTAAAAAATGAAATTTTTAAAAATAAATAATAAATTCGTTCATTTTACATCATAAAAATATTAAAAAAATATATTATTGATATTTCTGATGAAAAATTATTTTTTTATGCCGAAAACCTAGGATCATCCTACGATGACCTTTCATAATTTTTACGGGAAAATTAAAAAATGAAATTTTTAAAAATAAATAATAAATTCGTTCATTTTACATCATATAAATATTAAAAAAATATATTATTGATATTTCTGATGAATAATTATTTTTTTATCCCGAAAACCTAGGGTCATCCTACGATGACCTTTCATAATTTTTACGGGAAAATTAAAAAATGAAATTTTTAAAAATAAATAATAAATTCGTTCATTTTACATCATATAAATATTAAAAAAATATATTATTGATATTTCTGATGAATAATTATTTTTTTATGCCGAAAACCTAGGGTCATCCTACGATGACCTTTCATAATTTTTACGGGAAAATTAAAAAATGAAATTTTTAAAAATAAATAATAAATTCGTTCATTTTACATCATAAAAATATTAAAAAAATATATTATTGATATTTCTGATGAATAATTATTTTTTTATGCCGAAAACCTAGGGTCATCCTACGATGACCTTTCATAATTTTTACGGGAAAATTAAAAAATGAAATTTTTAAAAAAAAATAATAAATTCGTTCATTTTACATCATAAAAATATTAAAAAAATATATTATTCATATTTCTTACTAAAAATTATTTTTTTATGCCGAAAACCTAGGGTCATCCTACGATGACCTTTCATAATTTTTACGGGAAAATTAAAAAATGAAATTTTTAAAAATAAATAATAAATTCGTTCATTTTACATCATAAAAATATTAAAAAAATATATTATTGATATTTCTGATGAATAATTATTTTTTTATGCCGAAAACCTAGGGTCATCCTACGATGACCTTTCATAATTTTTACGGGAAAATTAAAAAATGAAATTTTTAAAAATAAATAATAAATTCGTTCATTTTACATCATAAAAATATTAAAAAAATATATTATTCATATTTCTTACTAAAAATTATTTTTTTATGCCGAAAACCTAGGGTCATCCGACGATGACCTTTCATAATTTTTACGGGAAAATTAAAAAATGAAATTTTTAAAAATAAATAATAAATTCGTTCATTTTACATCATAAAAATATTAAAAAAATATATTATTGATATTTCTGATGAATAATTATTTTTTTATGCCGAAAACCTAGGGTCATCCTACGATGACCTTTCATAATTTTTACGGGAAAATTAAAAAATGAAATTTTTAAAAAAAAATAATAAATTCGTTCATTTTACATCATAAAAATATTAAAAAAATATATTATTGATATTTCTGATGAATAATTATTTTTTTATGCCGAAAACCTAGGGTCATCCTACGATGACCTTTCATAATTTTTACGGGAAAATTAAAAAATGAAATTTTTAAAAATAAATAATAAATTCGTTCATTTTACATCATAAAAATATTAAAAAAATATATTATTGATATTTCTGATGAATAATTATTTTTTTATGCCGAAAACCTAGGGTCATCCTACGATGACCTTTCATAATTTTTACGGGAAAATTAAAAAATGAAATTTTTAAAAATAAATAATAAATTCGTTCATTTTACATCATAAAAATATTAAAAAAATATATTATTCATATTTCTTACTAAAAATTATTTTTTTATGCCGAAAACCTAGGGTCATCCGACGATGACCTTTCATAATTTTTACGGGAAAATTAAAAAATGAAATTTTTAAAAATAAATAATAAATTCGTTAATTTTACATCATAAAAATATTAAAAAAATATATTATTGATATTTCTGATGAATAATTATTTGTTTATGCCGAAAACCTAGGGTCATCCTACGATGACCTTTCATAATTTTTACGGGAAAATTAAAAAATGAAATTTTTAAAAATAAATAATAAATTCGTTCATTTTACATCATAAAAATATTAAAAAAATATATTATTGATATTTCTGATGAAAAATTATTTTTTTATGCCGAAAACCTAGGATCATCCTACGATGACCTTTCATAATTTTTACGGGAAAATTAAAAAATGAAATTTTTAAAAATAAATAATAAATTCGTTCATTTTACATCATATAAATATTAAAAAAATATATTATTGATATTTCTGATGAATAATTATTTTTTTATCCCGAAAACCTAGGGTCATCCTACGATGACCTTTCATAATTTTTACGGGAAAATTAAAAAATGAAATTTTTAAAAATAAATAATAAATTCGTTCATTTTGCATCATAAAAATATTAAAAAAATATATTATTCATATTTCTTACTAAAAATTATTTTTTTATGCCGAAAACCTAGGGTCATCATACGATGACCTTTCATAATTTTTACGGGAAAATTAAAAAATGAAATTTTTAAAAATAAATAATAAATTCGTTCATTTTACATCATATAAATATTAAAAAATATATTATTGATATTTCTGATGAATAATTATTTTTTTATGCCGAAAACCTAGGGTCATCCTACGATGACCTTTCATAATTTTTACGGGAAAATTAAACAATGAAATTTTTAAAAATAAATAATAAATTCGTTCATTTTACATCATAAAAATATTAAAAAAATATATTATTGATATTTCTGATGAATAATTATTTTTTTATGCCGAAAACCTAGGGTCATCCTACGATGACCTTTCATAATTTTTACGGGAAAATTAAAAAATGAATTTTTAAAAAAAAAATAATAAATTCGTTCATTTTACATCATAAAAATATTAAAAAAATATATTATTCATATTTCTTACTAAAAATTATTTTTTTATGCCGAAAACCTAGGGTCATCCTACGATGACCTTTCATAATTTTTACGGGAAAATTAAAAAATGAAATTTTTAAAAATAAATAATAAATTCGTTAATTTTACATCATATAAATATTAAAAAAATATATTATTGATATTTCTGATGAATAATTATTTGTTTATGCCGAAAACCTATGGTCATCCTACGATGACCTTTCATAATTTTTACGGGAAAATTAAAAAATGAAATTTTTAAAAATAAATAATAAATTCGTTCATTTTGCATCATAAAAATATTAAAAAAATATATTATTCATATTTCTTACTAAAAATTATTTTTTTATGCCGAAAACCTAGGGTCATCCTACGATGACCTTTCATAATTTTTACGGGAAAATTAATAAATGAAATTTTTAAAAATAAATAATAAATTCGTTCATTTTACATCATAAAAATATTAAAAAAATATATTATTGATATTTCTGATGAATAATTATTTTTTTATGCCGAAAACCTAGGGTCATCCTACGATGACCTTTCATAATTTTTACGGGAAAATTAAAAAATGAAATTTTTAAAAATAAATAATAAATTCGTTCATTTTACATCATAAAAATATTAAAAAAATATATTATTCATATTTCTTACTAAAAATTATTTTTTTATGCCGAAAACCTAGGGTCATCCTACGATGACCTTTCATAATTTTTACGGGAAAATTAAAAAATGAAATTTTTAAAAATAAATAATAAATTCGTTCATTTTACATCATATAAATATTAAAAAAATATATTATTGATATTTCTGATGAATAATTATTTTTTTATGCCGAAAACGTATGGTCATCCTACGATGACCTTTCATAATTTTTACGGGAAAACTAAAAAATGAAATTTTTAAAAATAAATAATAAATTCGTTCATTTTACATCATAAAAATATTAAAAAAATATATTATTGATATTTCTGATGAATAATTATTTTTTTTATGCCGAAAACCTAGGGACATCCTACGATGACCTTTCATAATTTTTACGGGAAAATTAAAAAATGAATTTTTTAAAAATAAATAATAAATTCGTTCATTTTACATCATAAAAATATTAAAAAAATATACTATTGATATTTCTGATGAATAATTATTTTTTTTATGCCGAAAACCTAGGGTCATCCTACGATGACCTTTCATAATTTTTACGGGAAAATTAAAAAATGAAATTTTTAAAAATAAATAATAAATTCGTTCATTTTACATCATATAAATATTAAAAAAATATATTATTGATATTTCTGATGAATAATTATTTTTTTATCCCGAAAACCTAGGGTCATCCTACGATGACCTTTCATAATTTTTACGGGAAAATTAAAAAATGAAATTTTTAAAAATAAATAATAAATTCGTTAATTTTACATCATAAAAATATTAAAAAAATATATTATTGATATTTCTGATGAATAATTATTTTTTTATGCCGAAAACCTAGGGTCATCCTACGATGACCTTTCATAATTTTTACGGGAAAATTAAAAAATGAAATTTTTAAAAATAAATAATAAATTCGTTCATTTTACATCATATAAATATTAAAAAAATATATTATTCATATTTCTGATGAATAATTATTTTTTTATGCCGAAAACCTAGGGTCATCCTACGATGACCTTTCATAATTTTTACGGGAAAATTAAAAAATGAAATTTTTAAAAATAAATAATAAATTCGTTAATTTTACTACATATAAATATTAAAAAAATATATTATTGATATTTCTGATGAATAATTATTTGTTTATGCCGAAAACCTAGGGTCATCCTACGATGACCTTTCATAATTTTTACGGGAAAATTAAAAAATGAAATTTTTAAAAATAAATAATAAATTCGTTCATTTTACATCATAAAAATATTAAAAAAATATATTATTGATATTTCTGATGAAAAATTATTTTTTTATGCCGAAAACCTAGGGTCATCCTACGATGACCTTTCATAATTTTTACGGGAAAATTAAAAAATGAAATTTTTAAAAATAAATAATAAATTCGTTCATTTTACATCATAAAAATATTAAAAAAATATATTATTGATATTTCTGATGAAAAATTATTTTTTTATGCCGAAAACCTAGGATCATCCTACGATGACCTTTCATAATTTTTACGGGAAAATTAAAAAATGAAATTTTTAAAAATAAATAATAAATTCGTTCATTTTACATCATATAAATATTAAAAAAATATATTATTGATATTTCTGATGAATAATTATTTTTTTATCCCGAAAACCTAGGGTCATCCTACGATGACCTTTCATAATTTTTACGGGAAAATTAAAAAATGAAATTTTTAAAAATAAATAATAAATTCGTTCATTTTACATCATATAAATATTAAAAAAATATATTATTGATATTTCTGATGAATAATTATTTTTTTATGCCGAAAACCTAGGGTCATCCTACGATGACCTTTCATAATTTTTACGGGAAAATTAAAAAATGAAATTTTTAAAAATAAATAATAAATTCGTTCATTTTACATCATATAAATATTAAAAAAATATATTATTGATATTTCTGATGAATAATTATTTGTTTATGCCGAAAACCTAGGGTCATCCTACGATGACCTTTCATAATTTTTACGGGAAAATTAAAAAATGAATTTTTTAAAAATAAATAATAAATTCGTTCATTTTACATCATAAAAATATTAAAAAAATATATTATTCATATTTCTTACTAAAAATTATTTTTTTATGCCGAAAACCTAGGGTCATCCTACGATGACCTTTCATATTTTTTACGGGAAAATTAAAAAATGAAATTTTTAAAAATAAATAATAAATTCGTTAATTTTACATCATATAAATATTAAAAAAATATATTATTGATATTTCTGATGAATAATTATTTTTTTATGCCGAAAACCTAGGGTCATCCTACGATGACCTTTCATAATTTTTACGGGAAAATTAAAAAATGAAATTTTTAAAAATAAATAATAAATTCGTTCATTTTACATCATATAAATATTAAAAAAATATATTATTGATATTTCTGATGAATAATTATTTTTTTATGCCGAAAACCTAGGGTCATCCTACGATGACCTTTCATAATTTTTACGGGAAAATTAAAAAATGAAATTTTTAAAAATAAATAATAAATTCGTTCATTTTACATCATAAAAATATTAAAAAAATATATTATTCATATTTCTTACTAAAAATTATTTTTTTATGCCGAAAACCTAGGGTCATCCTACGATGACCTTTCATAATTTTTACGGGAAAATTAAAAAATGAAATTTTTAAAAATAAATAATAAATTCGTTAATTTTACATCATATAAATATTAAAAAAATATATTATTGATATTTCTGATGAATAATTATTTGTTTATGCCGAAAACCTAGGGTCATCCTACGATGACCTTTCATAATTTTTACGGGAAAATTAAAAAATGAAATTTTTAAAAATAAATAATAAATTCGTTCATTTTACATCATATAAATATTAAAAAAATATATTATTGATATTTCTGATGAATAATTATTTGTTTATGCCGAAAACCTAGGGTTATCCTACGATGACCTTTCATAATTTTTACGGGAAAATTAAAAAATGAATTTTTTAAAAATAAATAATAAATTCGTTCATTTTACATCATAAAAATATTAAAAAAATATATTATTCATATTTCTTACTAAAAATTATTTTTTTATGCCGAAAACCTAGGGTCATCCTACGATGACCTTTCATAATTTTTACGGGAAAATTAAAAAATGAAATTTTTAAAAATAAATAATAAATTCGATAATTTTACATCATATAAATATTAAAAAAATATATTATTGATCTTTCTGATGAATAATTATTTGTTTATGCCGAAAACCTAGGGTCATCCTACGATGACCTTTCATAATTTTTACGGGAAAATTAAAAAATGAAATTTTTAAAAATAAATAATAAATTCGTTCATTTTACATCATATAAATATTAAAAAAATATATTATTGATATTTCTGATGAATAATTATTTTTTTATGCCGAAAACCTAGGGTCATCCTACGATGACCTTTCATAATTTTTACGGGAAAATTAAAAAATGAAATTTTTAAAAATAAATAATAAATTCGTTCATTTTACATCATATAAATATTAAAAAAATATATTATTGATATTTCTGATGAATAATTATTTGTTTATGCCGAAAACCTAGGGTCATCCTACGATGACCTTTCATAATTTTTACGGGAAAATTAAAAAATGAAATTTTTAAAAATAAATAATAATTTCGTTCATTTTGCATCATAAAAATATTAAAAAAATATATTATTCATATTTCTTACTAAAAATTATTTTTTTATGCCGAAAACCTAGGGTCATCCTACGATGACCTTTCATAATTTTTACGGGAAAATTAATAAATGAAATTTTTAAAAATAAATAATAAATTCGTTCATTTTACATCATAAAAATATTAAAAAAATATATTATTGATATTTCTGATGAATAATTATTTTTTTATGCCGAAAACCTAGGGTCATCCTACGATGACCTTTCATAATTTTTACGGGAAAATTAAAAAATGAAATTTTTAAAAATAAATAATAAATTCGTTCATTTTACATCATAAAAATATTAAAAAAATATATTATTGATATTTCTGATGAATAATTATTTTTTTATGCCGAAAACCTAGGGTCATCCTACGATGACCTTTCATAATTTTTACGGGAAAATTAAAAAATGAAATTTTTAAAAATAAATAATAAATTCGTTCATTTTACATCATATATATATTAAAAAAATATATTATTGATATTTCTGATGAATAATTATTTTTTTATGCCGAAAACCTAGGGTCATCCTACGATGACCTTTCATAATTTTTACGGGAAAATTAAAAAATGAAATTTTTAAAAATAAATAATAAATTCGTTAATTTTACATCATAAAAATATTAAAAAAATATATTATTGATATTTCTGATGAAAAATTATTTTTTTATGCCGAAAACCTAGGGTCATCCTACGATGACCTTTCATAATTTTTACGGGAAAATTAAAAAATGAAATTTTTAAAAATAAATAATAAATTCGTTCATTTTACATCATAAAAATATTAAAAAAATATATTATTGATATTTCTGATGAAAAATTATTTTTTTATGCCGAAAACGTATGGTCATCCTACGATGACCTTTCATAATTTTTACGGGAAAACTAAAAAATGAAATTTTTAAAAATAAATAATAAATTCGTTCATTTTACATCATAAAAATATTAAAAAAATATATTATTGATATTTCTGATGAATAATTATTTTTTTTATGCCGAAAACCTAGGGTCATCCTACGATGACCTTTCATAATTTTTACGGGAAAATTAAAAAATGAATTTTTTAAAAATAAATAATAAATTCGTTCATTTTCATTATAAAAATATTAAAAAAATATACTATTGATATTTCTGATGAATAATTATTTTTTTTATGCCGATAACCTAGGGTCATCCTACGTTGACCTTTCATAATTTTTACGGGAAAATTAAATAATGAAATTTTTAAAAATAAATAATAAATTCGTTCATTTTACATCATATAAATATTAAAAAAATATATTATTGATCTTTCTGATGAATAATTATTTGTTTATGCCCAAAACCTAGGGTCATCCTACGATGACCTTTCATAATTTTTACGGGAAAATTAAAAAATGAAATTTTTAAAAATAAATAATAAATTCGTTCATTTTACATCATATAAATATTAAAAAAATATATTATTGATATTTCTGATGAATAATTATTTTTTTATGCCGAAAACCTAGGGTCATCCTACGATGACCTTTCATAATTTTTACGGGAAAATTAAAAAATGAAATTTTTAAAAATAAATAATAAATTCGTTCATTTTACATCATATAAATATTAAAAAAATATATTATTGATATTTCTGATGAATAATTATTTGTTTATGCCGAAAACCTAGGGTCATCCTACGATGACCTTTCATAATTTTTACGGGAAAATTAAAAAATGAAATTTTTAAAAATAAATAATAATTTCGTTCATTTTGCATCATAAAAATATTAAAAAAATATATTATTCATATTTCTTACTAAAAATTATTTTTTTATGCCGAAAACCTAGGGTCATCCTACGATGACCTTTCATAATTTTTACGGGAAAATTAATAAATGATATTTTTAAAAATAAATAATAAATTCGTTCATTTTACATCATAAAAATATTAAAAAAATATATTATTGATATTTCTGATGAATAATTATTTTTTTATGCCGAAAACCTAGGGTCATCCTACGATGACCTTTCATAATTTTTACGGGAAAATTAAAAAATGAAATTTTTAAAAATAAATAATAAATTTGTTCATTTTACATCATAAAAATATTAAAAAAATATATTATTGATATTTCTGATGAATAATTATTTTTTTATGCCGAAAACCTAGGGTCATCCTACGATGACCTTTCATAATTTTTACGGGAAAATTAAAAAATGAAATTTTTAAAAATAAATAATAAATTCGTTCATTTTACATCATATATATATTAAAAAAATATATTATTGATATTTCTGATGAATAATTATTTTTTTATGCCGAAAACCTAGGGTCATCCTACGATGACCTTTCATAATTTTTACGGGAAAATTAAAAAATGAAATTTTTAAAAATAAATAATAAATTCGTTAATTTTACATCATAAAAATATTAAAAAAATATATTATTGATATTTCTGATGAAAAATTATTTTTTTATGCCGAAAACCTAGGGTCATCCTACGATGACCTTTCATAATTTTTACGGGAAAATTAAAAAATGAAATTTTTAAAAATAAATAATAAATTCGTTCATTTTACATCATAAAAATATTAAAAAAATATATTATTGATATTTCTGATGAAAAATTATTTTTTTATGCCGAAAACGTATGGTCATCCTACGATGACCTTTCATAATTTTTACGGGAAAACTAAAAAATGAAATTTTTAAAAATAAATAATAAATTCGTTCATTTTACATCATAAAAATATTAAAAAAATATATTATTGATATTTCTGATGAATAATTATTTTTTTTATGCCGAAAACCTAGGGTCATCCTACGATGACCTTTCATAATTTTTACGGGAAAATTAAAAAATGAATTTTTTAAAAATAAATAATAAATTCGTTCATTTTCATTATAAAAATATTAAAAAAATATACTATTGATATTTCTGATGAATAATTATTTTTTTTATGCCGATAACCTAGGGTCATCCTACGTTGACCTTTCATAATTTTTACGGGAAAATTAAATAATGAAATTTTTAAAAATAAATAATAAATTCGTTCATTTTACATCATATAAATATTAAAAAAATATATTATTGATATTTCTGATGAATAATTATTTTTTTATGCCGAAAACCTAGGGTCATCCTACGATGACCTTTCATAATTTTTACGGGAAAATTAAAAAATGAAATTTTTAAAAATAAATAATAAATTCGTTCATTTTACATCATATAAATATTAAAAAAATATATTATTGATATTTCTGATGAATAATTATTTGTTTATGCCGAAAACCTAGGGTTATCCTACGATGACCTTTCATAATTTTTACGGGAAAATTAAAAAATGAATTTTTTAAAAATAAATAATAAATTCGTTCATTTTACATCATAAAAATATTAAAAAAATATATTATTCATATTTCTTACTAAAAATTATTTTTTTATGCCGAAAACCTAGGGTCATCCTACGATGACCTTTCATATTTTTTACGGGAAAATTAAAAAATGTAATTTTTAAAAATAAATAATAAATTCGTTAATTTTACATCATATAAATATTAAAAAAATATATTATTGATCTTTCTGATGAATAATTATTTGTTTATGCCGAAAACCTAGGGTCATCCTACTATGACCTTTCATAATTTTTACGGGAAAATTAAAAAATGAAATTTTTAAAAATAAATAATAAATTCGTTCATTTTACATCATATAAATATTAAAAAAATATATTATTGATATTTCTGATGAATAATTATTTTTTTATGCCGAAAACCTAGGGTCATCCTACGATGACCTTTCATAATTTTTACGGGAAAATTAAAAAATGAAATTTTTAAAAATAAATAATAAATTCGTTCATTTTACATCATAAAAATATTAAAAAAATATATTATTCATATTTCTTACTAAAAATTATTTTTTTATGCCGAAAACCTAGGGTCATCCTACGATGACCTTTCATAATTTTTACGGGAAAATTAAAAAATGAAATTTTTAAAAATAAATAATAAATTCGTTAATTTTACATCATATAAATATTAAAAAAATATATTATTGATATTTCTGATGAATAATTATTTGTTTATGCCGAAAACCTAGGGTCATCCTACGATGACCTTTCATAATTTTTACGGGAAAATTAAAAAATGAAATTTTTAAAAATAAATAATAAATTCGTTCATTTTGCATCATAAAAATATTAAAAAAATATATTATTCATATTTCTTAATAAAAATTATTTTTTTATGCCGAAAACCTAGGGTCATCCTACGTTGACCTTTCATAATTTTTACGGGAAAATTAAATAATGAAATTTTTAAAAATAAATAATAAATTCGTTCATTTTACATCATATAAATATTAAAAAAATATATTATTGATATTTCTGATGAATAATTATTTTTTTATGCCGAAAACCTAGGGTCATCCTACGATGACCTTTCATAATTTTTACGGGAAAATTAAAAAATGAAATTTTTAAAAATAAATAATAAATTCGTTCATTTTACATCATATAAATATTAAAAAAATATATTATTGATATTTCTGATGAATAATTATTTGTTTATGCCGAAAACCTAGGGTTATCCTACGATGACCTTTCATAATTTTTACGGGAAAATTAAAAAATGAAATTTTTAAAAATAAATAATAAATTCGTTAATTTTACATCATATAAATATTAAAAAAATATATTATTGATATTTCTGATGAATAATTATTTGTTTATGCCGAAAACCTAGGGTCATCCTACGATGACCTTTCATAATTTTTACGGGAAAATTAAAAAATGAAATTTTTAAAAATAAATAATAAATTCGTTAATTTTACATCATATAAATATTAAAAAAATATATTATTGATCTTTCTGATGAATAATTATTTGTTTATGCCGAAAACCTAGGGTCATCCTACGATGACCTTTCATAATTTTTACGGGAAAATTAAAAAATGAAATTTTTAAAAATAAATAATAAATTCGTTCATTTTACATCATATAAATATTAAAAAAATATATTATTGATATTTCTGATGAATAATTATTTTTTTATGCCGAAAACCTAGGGTCATCCTACGATGACCTTTCATAATTTTTACGGGAAAATTAAAAAATGAAATTTTTAAAAATAAATAATAAATTCGTTCATTTTACATCATATAAATATTAAAAAAATATATTATTGATATTTCTGATGAATAATTATTTGTTTATGCCGAAAACCTAGGGTCATCCTACGATGACCTTTCATAATTTTTACGGGAAAATTAAAAAATGAAATTTTTAAAAATAAATAATAAATTCGTTCATTTTGCATCATAAAAATATTAAAAAAATATATTATTCATATTTCTTACTAAAAATTATTTTTTTATGCCGAAAACCTAGGGTCATCCTACGATGACCTTTCATAATTTTTACGGGAAAATTAATAAATGAAATTTTTAAAAATAAATAATAAATTCGTTCATTTTACATCATAAAAATATTAAAAAAATATATTATTGATATTTCTGATGAATAATTATTTTTTTATGCCGAAAACCTAGGGTCATCCTACGATGACCTTTCATAATTTTTACGGGAAAATTAAAAAATGAAATTTTTAAAAATAAATAATAAATTCGTTCATTTTACATCATAAAAATATTAAAAAAATATATTATTGATATTTCTGATGAATAATTATTTTTTTATGCCGAAAACCTAGGGTCATCCTACGATGACCTTTCATAATTTTTACGGGAAAATTAAAAAATGAAATTTTTAAAAATAAATAATAAATTCGTTCATTTTACATCATATATATATTAAAAAAATATATTATTGATATTTCTGATGAATAATTATTTTTTTATGCCGAAAACCTAGGGTCATCCTACGATGACCTTTCATAATTTTTACGGGAAAATTAAAAAATGAAATTTTTAAAAATAAATAATAAATTCGTTAATTTTACATCATAAAAATATTAAAAAAATATATTATTGATATTTCTGATGAAAAATTATTTTTTTATGCCGAAAACCTAGGGTCATCCTACGATGACCTTTCATAATTTTTACGGGAAAATTAAAAAATGAAATTTTTAAAAATAAATAATAAATTCGTTCATTTTACATCATAAAAATATTAAAAAAATATATTATTGATATTTCTGATGAAAAATTATTTTTTTATGCCGAAAACGTATGGTCATCCTACGATGACCTTTCATAATTTTTACGGGAAAATTAAAAAATGAATTTTTTAAAAATAAATAATAAATTCGTTCATTTTCATTATAAAAATATTAAAAAAATATACTATTGATATTTCTGATGAATAATTATTTTTTTTATGCCGATAACCTAGGGTCATCCTACGTTGACCTTTCATAATTTTTACGGGAAAATTAAATAATGAAATTTTTAAAAATAAATAATAAATTCGTTCATTTTACATCATATAAATATTAAAAAAATATATTATTGATATTTCTGATGAATAATTATTTTTTTATGCCGAAAACCTAGGGTCATCCTACGATGACCTTTCATAATTTTTACGGGAAAATTAAAAAATGAAATTTTTAAAAATAAATAATAAATTCGTTCATTTTACATCATATAAATATTAAAAAAATATATTATTGATATTTCTGATGAATAATTATTTGTTTATGCCGAAAACCTAGGGTTATCCTACGATGACCTTTCATAATTTTTACGGGAAAATTAAAAAATGAATTTTTTAAAAATAAATAATAAATTCGTTCATTTTACATCATAAAAATATTAAAAAAATATATTATTCATATTTCTTACTAAAAATTATTTTTTTATGCCGAAAACCTAGGGTCATCCTACGATGACCTTTCATAATTTTTACGGGAAAATTAAAAAATGAAATTTTTAAAAATAAATAATAAATTCGTTAATTTTACATCATATAAATATTAAAAAAATATATTATTGATCTTTCTGATGAATAATTATTTGTTTATGCCGAAAACCTAGGGTCATCCTACGATGACCTTTCATAATTTTTACGGGAAAATTAAAAAATGAAATTTTTAAAAATAAATAATTAAATTCGTTCATTTTACATCATATAAATATTAAAAAAATATATTATTGATATTTCTGATGAATAATTATTTTTTTATGCCGAAAACCTAGGGTCATCCTACGATGACCTTTCATAATTTTTACGGGAAAATTAAAAAATGAAATTTTTAAAAATAAATAATAAATTCGTTCATTTTACATCATATAAATATTAAAAAAATATATTATTGATATTTCTGATGAATAATTATTTGTTTATGCCGAAAACCTAGGGTCATCCTACGATGACCTTTCATAATTTTTACGGGAAAATTAAAAAATGAAATTTTTAAAAATATATAATAAATTCGTTCATTTTGCATCATAAAAATATTAAAAAAATATATTATTCATATTTCTTACTAAAAATTATTTTTTTATGCCGAAAACCTAGGGTCATCCTACGATGACCTTTCATAATTTTTACGGGAAAATTAATAAATGAAATTTTTAAAAATAAATAATAAATTCGTTCATTTTACATCATAAAAATATTAAAAAAATATATTATTGATATTTCTGATGAATAATTATTTTTTTATGCCGAAAACCTAGGGTCATCCTACGATGACCTTTCATAATTTTTACGGGAAAACTAAAAAATGAAATTTTTAAAAATAAATAATAAATTCGTTCATTTTACATCATAAAAATATTAAAAAAATATATTATTGATATTTCTGATGAATAATTATTTTTTTATGCCGAAAACCTAGGGTCATCCTACGATGACCTTTCATAATTTTTACGGGAAAATTAAAAAATGAAATTTTTAAAAATAAATAATAAATTCGTTCATTTTACATCATATAAATATTAAAAAAATATATTATTGATATTTCTGATGAATAATTATTTTTTTATGCCGAAAACCTAGGGTCATCCTACGATGACCTTTCATAATTTTTACGGGAAAATTAAAAAATGAAATTTTTAAAAATAAATAATAAATTCGTTAATTTTACATCATATAAATATTAAAAAAATATATTATTGATATTTCTGATGAATAATTATTTGTTTATGCCGAAAACCTAGGGTCATCCTACGATGACCTTTCATAATTTTTACGGGAAAATTAAAAAATGAAATTTTTAAAAATAAATAATAAATTCGTTCATTTTACATCATAAAAATATTAAAAAAATATATTATTGATATTTCTGATGAATAATTATTTTTTTATGCCGAAAACCTAGGGTCATCCTACGATGACCTTTCATAATTTTTACGGGAAAATTAAAAAATGAAATTTTTAAAAATAAATAATAAATTCGTTCATTTTACATCATATAAATATTAAAAAAATATATTATTGATATTTCTGATGAATAATTATTTTTTTATCCCGAAAACCTAGGGTCATCCTACGATGACCTTTCATAATTTTTACGGGAAAATTAAAAAATGAAATTTTTAAAAATAAATAATAAATTCGTTAATTTTACATCATAAAAATATTAAAAAAATATATTATTGATATTTCTGATGAATAATTATTTTTTTATGCCGAAAACCTAGGGTCATCCTACGATGACCTTTCATAATTTTTACGGGAAAATTAAAAAATGAAATTTTTAAAAATAAATAATAAATTCGTTCATTTTACATCATATAAATATTAAAAAAATATATTATTCATATTTCTGATGAATAATTATTTTTTTATGCCGAAAACCTAGGGTCATCCTACGATGACCTTTCATAATTTTTACGGGAAAATTAAAAAATGAAATTTTTAAAAATAAATAATAAATTCGTTAATTTTACTACATATAAATATTAAAAAAATATATTATTGATATTTCTGATGAATAATTATTTGTTTATGCCGAAAACCTAGGGTCATCCTACGATGACCTTTCATAATTTTTACGGGAAAATTAAAAAATGAAATTTTTAAAAATAAATAATAAATTCGTTCATTTTACATCATAAAAATATTAAAAAAATATATTATTGATATTTCTGATGAAAAATTATTTTTTTATGCCGAAAACCTAGGGTCATCCTACGATGACCTTTCATAATTTTTACGGGAAAATTAAAAAATGAAATTTTTAAAAATAAATAATAAATTCGTTCATTTTACATCATAAAAATATTAAAAAAATATATTATTGATATTTCTGATGAAAAATTATTTTTTTATGCCGAAAACCTAGGATCATCCTACGATGACCTTTCATAATTTTTACGGGAAAATTAAAAAATGAAATTTTTAAAAATAAATAATAAATTCGTTCATTTTACATCATATAAATATTAAAAAAATATATTATTGATATTTCTGATGAATAATTATTTTTTTATCCCGAAAACCTACGGTCATCCTACGATGACCTTTCATAATTTTTACGGGAAAATTAAAAAATGAAATTTTTAAAAATAAATAATAAATTCGTTCATTTTACATCATATAAATATTACGATGACCTTTCATAATTTTTACGGGAAAATTAAAAAATGAAATTTTTAAAAATAAATAATAAATTCGTTCATTTTACATCATAAAAATATTAAAAAAATATATTATTGATATTTCTGATGAATAATTATTTTTTTTATGCCGAAAACCTAGGGTCATCCTACGATGACCTTTCATAATTTTTACGGGAAAATTAAAAAATGAATTTTTTAAAAATAAATAATAAATTCGTTCATTTTACATAATAAAAATATTAAAAAAATATATTATTCATATTTCTTACTAAAAATTATTTTTTTATGCCGAAAACCTAGGGTCATCCTACGATGACCTTTATAAAATTTTTAACAGAAAATTAAAAAATTAAATTTTTAAAAATAAATAATAAATTAGTTCATTTTACATCATAAAAATATTAAAAAAATATATTATTGATATTTCTGATGAATAATTATTTTTTTATGCCGAAAACCTAGGGTCATCCTACGATGACCTTTCATAATTTTTACGGGAAAATTAAAAAATGAAATTTTTAAAAATAAATAATAAATTCGTTCATTTTACATCATATAAATATTAAAAAAATATATTATTGATATTTCTGATGAATAATTATTTTTTTATGCCGAAAACCTAGTGTCATCCTACGATGACCTTTCATAATTTTTACGGGAAAATTAAAAAATGAAATTTTTAAAAATAAATAATAAATTCGTTCATTTTACATCATATAAATATTAAAAAAATATATTATTGATATTTCTGATGAATAATTATTTGTTTATGCCGAAAACCTAGGGTTATCCTACGATGACCTTTCATAATTTTTACGGGAAAATTAAAAAATGAATTTTTTAAAAATAAATAATAAATTCGTTCATTTTACATCATAAAAATATTAAAAAAATATATTATTCATATTTCTTACTAAAAATTATTTTTTTATGCCGAAAACCTAGGGTCATCCTACGATGACCTTTCATAATTTTTACGGGAAAATTAAAAAATGAAATTTTTAAAAATAAATAATAAATTCGTTAATTTTACATCATATAAATATTAAAAAAATATATTATTGATCTTTCTGATGAATAATTATTTGTTTATGCCGAAAACCTAGGGTCATCCTACGATGACCTTTCATAATTTTTACGGGAAAATTAAAAAATGAAATTTTTAAAAATAAATAATAAATTCGTTCATTTTACATCATATAAATATTAAAAAAATATATTATTGATATTTCTGATGAATAATTATTTTTTTATGCCGAAAACCTAGGGTCATTCTACGATGACCTTTCATAATTTTTACGGGAAAATTAAAAAATGAAATTTTTAAAAATAAATAATAAATTCGTTCATTTTACATCATATAAATATTAAAAAAATATATTATTGATATTTCTGATGAATAATTATTTGTTTATGCCGAAAACCTAGGGTCATCCTACGATGACCTTTCATAAATTTTACGGGAAAATTAAAAAATGAAATTTTTAAAAATAAATAATAAATTCGTTCATTTTACATCATATAAATATGAAAAAAATATATTATTGATATTTCTGATGAATAATTATTTGTTTATGCCGAAAACCTAGGGTCATCCTACGATGACCTTTCATAATTTTTACGGGAAAATTAAAAAATGAATTTTTTAAAAATAAATAATAAATTCGTTCATTTTACATCATAAAAATATTAAAAAAATATATTATTCATATTTCTTACTAAAAATTATTTTTTTATGCCGAAAACCTAGGGTCATCCTACGATGACCTTAAATAATTTTTAACAGAAAATTAAAAAATTAAATTTTTAAAAATAAATAATAAATTAGTTCATTTTACATCATAAAAATATTAAAAAAATATATTATTGATATTTCTGATGAATAATTATTTTTTTATGCCGAAAACCTAGGGTCATCCTACGATGACCTTTCATAATTTTTACGGGAAAATTAAAAAATGAAATTTTTAAAAATAAATAATAAATTCGTTCATTTTACATCATAAAAATATTAAAAAAATATATTATTCATATTTCTTACTAAAAATTATTTTTTTATGCCGAAAACCTAGGGTCATCCTACGATGACCTTTCATAATTTTTACTGGAAAATTAAAAAATGAAATTTTTAAAAATAAATAATAAATTCGTTCATTTTACATCATATAAATATTAAAAAAATATATTATTGATATTTCTGATGAATAATTATTTTTTTATGCCGAAAACGTATGGTCATCCTACGATGACCTTTCATAATTTTTACGGGAAAACTAAAAAATGAAATTTTTAAAAATAAATAATAAATTCGTTCATTTTACATCATAAAAATATTAAAAAAATATATTATTGATATTTCTGATGAATAATTATTTTTTTTATGCCGAAAACCTAGGGTCATCCTACGATGACCTTTCATAATTTTTACGGGAAAATTAAAAAATGAATTTTTTAAAAATAAATAATAAATTCGTTCATTTTACATCATAAAAATATTAAAAAAATATATTATTGATATTTCTGATGAATAATTATTTTTTTTATGCCGAAAACCTAGGGTCATCCTACGATGACCTTTCATAATTTTTACGGGAAAATTAAAAAATGAATTTTTTAAAAATAAATAATAAATTCGTTCATTTTACATCATAAAAATATTAAAAAAATATATTATTGATATTTCTGATGAATAATTATTTTTTTTATGCCGAAAACCTAGGGTCATCCTACGATGACCTTTCATAATTTTTACGGGAAAATTAAAAAATGAAATTTTTAAAAATAAATAATAAATTCGTTCAATTTACATCATATAAATATTAAAAAAATATATTATATATATTTCTGATGAATAATTATTTTTTTATGCCGAAAACCTAGGGTCATCCTACGATGACCTTTCATAATTTTTACGGGAAAATTAAAAAATGAAATTTTTAAAAATAAATAATAAATTCGTTCATTTTACATCATATAAATATTAAAAAAATATATTATTGATATTTCTGATGAATAATTATTTTTTTATGCCGAAAACCTAGGGTCATCCTACGATGACCTTTCATAATTTTTACGGGAAAATTAAAAAATGAAATTTTTAAAAATAAATAATAAATTCGTTCATTTTACATCATAAAAATATTAAAAAAATATATTATTGATATTTCTGATGAATAATTATTTTTTTTATGCCGAAAACCTAGGGTCATCCTACGATGACCTTTCATAATTTTTACGGGAAAATTAAAAAATGAATTTTTTAAAAATAAATAATAAATTCGTTCATTTTACATAATAAAAATATTAAAAAAATATATTATTCATATTTCTTACTAAAAATTATTTTTTTATGCCGAAAACCTAGGGTCATCCTACGATGACCTTTATAAAATTTTTAACAGAAAATTAAAAAATTAAATTTTTAAAAATAAATAATAAATTAGTTCATTTTACATCATAAAAATATTAAAAAAATATATTATTGATATTTCTGATGAATAATTATTTTTTTATGCCGAAAACCTAGGGTCATCCTACGATGACCTTTCATAATTTTTACGGGAAAATTAAAAAATGAAATTTTTAAAAATAAATAATAAATTCGTTCATTTTACATCATAAAAATATTAAAAAAATATATTATTCATATATCTTACTAAAAATTATTTTTTTATGCCGAAAACCTAGGGTCATCCTACGATGACCTTTCATAATTTTTACGGGAAAATTAAAAAATGAAATTTTTAAAAATAAATAATAAATTCGTTCATTTTACATCATATAAATATTAAAAAAATATATTATTGATATTTCTGATGAATAATTATTTTTTTATGCCGAAAACGTATGGTCATCCTACGATGACCTTTCATAATTTTTACGGGAAAACTAAAAAATGAAATTTTTAAAAATAAATAATAAATTCGTTCATTTTACATCATAAAAATATTAAAAAAATATATTATTGATATTTCTGATGAATAATTATTTTTTTTATGCCGAAAACCTAGGGTCATCCTACGATGACCTTTCATAATTTTTACGGGAAAATTAAAAAATGAATTTTTTAAAAATAAATAATAAATTCGTTCATTTTACATCATAAAAATATTAAAAAAATATATTATTGATATTTCTGATGAATAATTATTTTTTTTATGCCGAAAACCTAGGGTCATCCTACGATGACCTTTCATAATTTTTACGGGAAAATTAAAAAATGAAATTTTTAAAAATAAATAATAAATTCGTTCAATTTACATCATATAAATATTAAAAAAATATATTATTGATATTTCTGATGAATAATTATTTTTTTATGCCGAAAACCTAGGGTCATCCTACGATGACCTTTCATAATTTTTACGGGAAAATTAAAAAATGAAATTTTTAAAAATTAATAATAAATTCGTTCATTTTACATCATAAAAATATTAAAAAAATATATTATTGATATTTCTGATGAATAATTATTTTTTTTATGCCGAAAACCTAGGGTCATCCTACGATGACCTTTCATAATTTTTACGGGAAAATTAAAAAATGAATTTTTTAAAAATAAATAATAAATTCGTTCATTTTACATCATAAAAATATTAAAAAAATATATTATTCATATTTCTTACTAAAAATTATTTTTTTATGCCGAAAACCTAGGGTCATCCTACGATGACCTTTCATAATTTTTACGGGAAAATTAAAAAATGAAATTTTTAAAAATAAATAATAAATTCGTTCATTTTACATCATATAAATATTAAAAAAATATATTATTGATATTTCTGATGAATAATTATTTGTTTATGCCGAAAACCTAGGGTCATCCTACGATGACCTTTCATAATTTTTACGGGAAAATTAAAAAATGAAATTTTTAAAAATAAATAATAAATTCGTTCATTTTACATCATAAAAATATTAAAAAAATATATTATTCATATTTCTTACTAAAAATTATTTTTTTATGCCGAAAACCTAGGGTCATCCTACGATGACCTTTCATAATTTTTACTGGAAAATTAAAAAATGAAATTTTTAAAAATAAATAATAAATTCGTTCATTTTACATCATATAAATATTAAAAAAATATATTATTGATATTTCTGATGAATAATTATTTTTTTATGCCGAAAACGTATGGTCATCCTACGATGACCTTTCATAATTTTTACGGGAAAACTAAAAAATGAAATTTTTAAAAATAAATAATAAATTCGTTCATTTTACATCATAAAAATATTAAAAAAATATATTATTGATATTTCTGATGAATAATTATTTTTTTTATGCCGAAAACCTAGGGTCATCCTACGATGACCTTTCATAATTTTTACGGGAAAATTAAAAAATGAATTTTTTAAAAATAAATAATAAATTCGTTCATTTTACATCATAAAAATATTAAAAAAATATATTATTGATATTTCTGATGAATAATTATTTTTTTTATGCCGAAAACCTAGGGTCATCCTACGATGACCTTTCATAATTTTTACGGGAAAATTAAAAAATGAATTTTTTAAAAATAAATAATAAATTCGTTCATTTTACATCATAAAAATATTAAAAAAATATATTATTGATATTTCTGATGAATAATTATTTTTTTTATGCCGAAAACCTAGGGTCATCCTACGATGACCTTTCATAATTTTTACGGGAAAATTAAAAAATGAAATTTTTAAAAATAAATAATAAATTCGTTCAATTTACATCATATAAATATTAAAAAAATATATTATATATATTTCTGATGAATAATTATTTTTTTATGCCGAAAACCTAGGGTCATCCTACGATGACCTTTCATAATTTTTACGGGAAAATTAAAAAATGAAATTTTTAAAAATAAATAATAAATTCGTTCATTTTACATCATATAAATATTAAAAAAATATATTATTGATATTTCTGATGAATAATTATTTTTTTATGCCGAAAACCTAGGGTCATCCTACGATGACCTTTCATAATTTTTACGGGAAAATTAAAAAATGAAATTTTTAAAAATAAATAATAAATTCGTTCATTTTACATCATAAAAATATTAAAAAAATATATTATTGATATTTCTGATGAATAATTATTTTTTTTATGCCGAAAACCTAGGGTCATCCTACGATGACCTTTCATAATTTTTACGGGAAAATTAAAAAATGAATTTTTTAAAAATAAATAATAAATTCGTTCATTTTACATAATAAAAATATTAAAAAAATATATTATTCATATTTCTTACTAAAAATTATTTTTTTATGCCGAAAACCTAGGGTCATCCTACGATGACCTTTATAAAATTTTTAACAGAAAATTAAAAAATTAAATTTTTAAAAATAAATAATAAATTAGTTCATTTTACATCATAAAAATATTAAAAAAATATATTATTGATATTTCTGATGAATAATTATTTTTTTATGCCGAAAACCTAGGGTCATCCTACGTTTCATAATTTTTACGGGAAAATTAAAAAATGAAATTTTTAAAAATAAATAATAAATTCGTTCATTTTACATCATAAAAATATTAAAAAAATATATTATTCATATATCTTACTAAAAATTATTTTTTTATGCCGAAAACCTAGGGTCATCCTACGATGACCTTTCATAATTTTTACGGGAAAATTAAAAAATGAAATTTTTAAAAATAAATAATAAATTCGTTCATTTTACATCATATAAATATTAAAAAAATATATTATTGATATTTCTGATGAATAATTATTTTTTTATGCCGAAAACGTATGGTCATCCTACGATGACCTTTCATAATTTTTACGGGAAAACTAAAAAATGAAATTTTTAAAAATAAATAATAAATTCGTTCATTTTACATCATAAAAATATTAAAAAAATATATTATTGATATTTCTGATGAATAATTATTTTTTTTATGCCGAAAACCTAGGGTCATCCTACGATGACCTTTCATAATTTTTACGGGAAAATTAAAAAATGAATTTTTTAAAAATAAATAATAAATTCGTTCATTTTACATCATAAAAATATTAAAAAAATATATTATTGATATTTCTGATGAATAATTATTTTTTTTATGCCGAAAACCTAGGGTCATCCTACGATGACCTTTCATAATTTTTACGGGAAAATTAAAAAATGAAATTTTTAAAAATAAATAATAAATTCGTTCAATTTACATCATATAAATATTAAAAAAATATATTATTGATATTTCTGATGAATAATTATTTTTTTATGCCGAAAACCTAGGGTCATCCTACGATGACCTTTCATAATTTTTACGGGAAAATTAAAAAATGAAATTTTTAAAAATTAATAATAAATTCGTTCATTTTACATCATAAAAATATTAAAAAAATATATTATTGATATTTCTGATGAATAATTATTTTTTTTATGCCGAAAACCTAGGGTCATCCTACGATGACCTTTCATAATTTTTACGGGAAAATTAAAAAATGAATTTTTTAAAAATAAATAATAAATTCGTTCATTTTACATCATAAAAATATTAAAAAAATATATTATTCATATTTCTTACTAAAAATTATTTTTTTATGCCGAAAACCTAGGGTCATCCTACGATGACCTTTCATAATTTTTACGGGAAAATTAAAAAATGAAATTTTTAAAAATAAATAATAAATTCGTTCATTTTACATCATATAAATATTAAAAAAATATATTATTGATATTTCTGATGAATAATTATTTGTTTATGCCGAAAACCTAGGGTCATCCTACGATGACCTTTCATAATTTTTACGGGAAAATTAAAAAATGAAATTTTTAAAAATAAATAATAAATTCGTTCATTTTGCATCATAAAAATATTAAAAAAATATATTATTCATATTTCTTACTAAAAATTATTTTTTTATGCCGAAAACCTAGGGTCATCCTACGATGACCTTTCATAATTTTTACGGGAAAATTATTAAATGAAATTTTTAAAAATAAATAATAAATTCGTTCATTTTACATCATAAAAATATTAAAAAAATATATTATTGATATTTCTGATGAATAATTATTTTTTTATGCCGAAAACCTAGGGTCATCCTACGATGACCTTTCATAATTTTTACGGGAAAATTAAAAAATGAAATTTTTAAAAATAAATAATAAATTCGTTCATTTTACATCATAAAAATATTAAAAAAATATATTATTCATATTTCTTACTAAAAATTATTTTTTTATGCCGAAAACCTAGGGTCATCCTACGATGACCTTTCATAATTTTTACTGGAAAATTAAAAAATGAAATTTTTAAAAATAAATAATAAATTCGTTCATTTTACATCATATAAATATTAAAAAAATATATTATTGATATTTCTGATGAATAATTATTTTTTTATGCCGAAAACGTATGGTCATCCTACGATGACCTTTCATAATTTTTACGGGAAAACTAAAAAATGAAATTTTTAAAAATAAATAATAAATTCGTTCATTTTACATCATAAAAATATTAAAAAAATATATTATTGATATTTCTGATGAATAATTATTTTTTTTATGCCGAAAACCTAGGGTCATCCTACGATGACCTTTCATAATTTTTACGGGAAAATTAAAAAATGAATTTTTTAAAAATAAATAATAAATTCGTTCATTTTACATCATAAAAATATTAAAAAAATATATTATTGATATTTCTGATGAATAATTATTTTTTTTATGCCGAAAACCTAGGGTCATCCTACGATGACCTTTCATAATTTTTACGGGAAAATTAAAAAATGAAATTTTTAAAAATAAATAATAAATTCGTTCATTTTACATCATATAAATATTAAAAAAATATATTATTGATATTTCTGATGAATAATTATTTTTTTATCCCGAAAACCTAGGGTCATCCTACGATGACCTTTCATAATTTTTACGGGAAAATTAAAAAATGAAATTTTTAAAAATAAATAATAAATTCGTTAATTTTACATCATAAAAATATTAAAAAAATATATTATTGATATTTCTGATGAATAATTATTTTTTTATGCCGAAAACCTAGGGTCATCCTACGATGACCTTTCATAATTTTTACGGGAAAATTAAAAAATGAAATTTTTAAAAATAAATAATAAATTCGTTCATTTTACATCATAAAAATATTAAAAAAATATATTATTGATATTTCTGATGAATAATTATTTTTTTATGCCGAAAACCTAGGGTCATCCTACGATGACCTTTCATAATTTTTACGGGAAAATTAAAAAATGAAATTTTGAAATATAAATAATAAATTCGTTCATTTTACATCATATAAATATTAAAAAAATATATTATTGATATTTCTGATGAATAGTTATTTTTTTATGCCGAAAAACTAGGGTCATCCTACGATGACCTTTCATAATTTTTACGGGAAAATTAATGTTAAAGTATATTAAAGTTGGTAACCCTGCACCTTCTTACCTGTATATATATTTATAGTATGACCTTAGAGTAAATGTTCACCTTGTATTAAAAACACATTCAAACTCGAACAGTGCATTTTCATTATACACATTTAAAACTCCAACAGGTTATGGGCCCAGGTAAACACTGCGGGTAATTGGGTGATAATTGGAAATATTTTTTAATCTTAAAAGGATTTTTTAAAAAATGGAATTTCTTAAAATTGAACCACTACACCGACACAACTATGATACCTGGAAGATTCAGATGGAAGCCATCCTAGTAAAAAATGGATATTGGAACATAGTCTCCGGAAACCAAAAAAGGTCAAATATTGATGAAAAAGATACGAAAGGGATTGAAAAATGGGATCTCCTGGACCAAAAAGCTAAGTCTGATCTAATTTTATCAATAACACCTAGAGAATTAAGGATAGTTAAAAATTTAAATAGCTCAAGTGAAATATGGAATAAATTAAAGGAAACCTTTGAAAGTAAAGGTCCAGCCAAAAAGGCTTATTTGTTAAAGAAACTAATTTTAAGTAAAATGAATATAAGTGATAATATGGATGACTATTTAAATACATTTTGTGAAATTATAGAAAAATTAAATGATATTGAATTTATAATAAATGATGAACTATTATGTATAATATTATTATATAGTCTACCAGACGAATATGAAAATTTTAGATGTGCTATAGAAACAAGGGACACTTTGCCATCTTTAGATAATTTAAAAATAAAATTATTGGAAGAGTTTGAATGTCGGGGAAGTCAAGGCGATTCCTCAAATCAAAGTAACTTTATTAAAAATAGAAATAAAAATAGACCTATTAATAAAAATTATAATTTTAAAAATAATCCTTACAAAAATAATTCTTTAAATAAATATAATGAAAATAATAATAATAAATATAATACGAATAAAAAACATAATTTTTTCAACAGGGATAAAAGGTCAACTGATTATAATAAATTTAGTAATTCAAATAATGAAATTAAAAATAAAATTATATGTTTCCGTTGTAAGGGCGAAGGCCATAAAATTTCTCAATGTCCATCTAAGTCGACTCATATGTTAGCCCTAAAAGTCACTGATGATAAAAATGATTGGATTTTAGATTCTGGCTGTACAAATCACATGATAAATAATAAAGAATTACTGGAAAATATAAGACATCCAAAACTAAGTTGTTTAACACTAGCCGATAACAGTAAAATAAATATTGATTGTATTGGTGATATGATTATTAACATAAATAATAGACAAATTGAATTAACAGATGTACTATATGTTCCCAAATTAAAAACGAATTTATTTTCTGTCGGGTCATTTACTGATAAGAATTTTGAAGTTTTATTTAAAAATCATAATGCATTTATAACGAATAATGACGAACTAATGTTTACAGCTAAGAAAAAGGAGAACGGATTATATTATTTAAATGAAAATATTAAAAATAAAGATAAAAATGATTTTTCATATTATTTAAATAAAAATAAATTATCAAAATTAGACATATGGCATAAAAGATACGGACATTTAAATGAAAGAGATTTAAAACTAATAACCAAATCAGATCAAGTTTTCGGTTTAGACCAAAGTATATTAAATGAAAATTTAAATAATTGTGAAATATGCATTAAAGGAAAATTATCTCAAACACCTTTTAAAAATTCAAATTCACAGAAAAATTTAGAAATATTGGAAATAATCCATACAGATATTTGTGGACCATTTAGAACCACGTCTATCGGTGGAAATAAATATTTCATTACTTTTATAGACGAAGCAAGCAGATATTGCGAAGTTAAATTTCTAAAATACAAAAGTCAAGCTTTTGAAGCATTTATTGAATATAAAAATTATATTGAAAACATGACAGATAAAAGGATTAAATATTTGCAATCAGATAATGGAAAAGAATACATTAATAATAGATTTAATAATTTTTTAAAAAAATCAGGAATTAAGCGAAGATTAACAGTTCCTTATACGCCCCAACAAAATGGATTATCTGAACGTATGAACAAGACTCTATTGGAGATGACGAGATGTATGTTAATACAAGCAAATCTAGAACATTCCTTTTGGGCAGAAGCAGTAATAACTGCATGTTATTTGAGGAACAGAAGCCCAACATCATCTTTAAAGGGACAAATACCTTATAACATCCTTATAAACAAAAAATTTAATGTCTCACATTTAAGAACTTTTGGTATGAGAGTACATTTTTTAAATAAAAATAATAAAAATAAATTAAATTCAAGAACAATTGAAGGAATTTTTATAGGTTATTGCGAGGAAAGCAAAGCTTATAGAGTATATGATCCCATGACCAGAAGGGTACATATTACTCGAGATATTAAATTTATAAACGAATTTCATAATAAAAATGGAGATAATTTAAAATTTAATGATTTATTAGAAGAAAATTCAAAATACAACAGCTTGGACATAATGATTGATAAACATAATAATGATGCATCTTTAGAAAGTGATATAGACGAAAATAACATTGACCAACAGAGAGGAAGAGGACGTCCTAAAATGATTAAAAGTGGAAATAGGGGAAGACCCAGAAAAGTCTATCAATACAAAAAATCCGAAAGTGAAAATGATGAAGAAACAATTCCCAGCTCTAGAGACAGTGATGTCTTAAGTTCAGAAGATGAACTCTCGATAGAAACGACCGAAGGAGAGGTCCAAGGACTTAATGTAGAACTGAAAATTAAAGATGCACTATTGCAAGAAGACTCGAACTTATGGAAAACAGCCATGAGGAAAGAAATGATTACATTAATTAAAAACGATACTTGGACAATGGTCAGGAAACACGAAAATCAAAATATAGTGGGTAGTCGTTTTGTCTTAACGACCAAAAATGATAATACTAAAAAGGCCAGGTTAGTCGCCAAGGGATATAGCCAAACTTATTCTATAGATTATTTTGATACTTATTCACCTGTCGCCAGAATGAGCAGCGTGAGGACACTAATGGCTAAGTCTATAGAAGAAAAGTGGTACATTGAACAAATGGACGTGGAGGCAGCGTATTTAAATGGTGAACTGGAAGAGAACATTTACATGGAATGTCCTGAAGGGTTTAACGACATATTGAAAGATTTAGTCGAAAATGAAAATGAAAATATAAAAAAGATTGCATTACAAATGATAAAAGACTTTAAAAAAGGGAAAAATATATTAAAATTAAAAAAGGCTTTATATGGATTGAAACAATCCGGACGCCAATGGTACAAAAAATTAGACATAAAATTAAAAAATTTAGGAATGTCTCCATTGGAGAGTGATCCATGCATATATATTAAAAATAATAATAATAATAATAAAAACGTATTAATATTAATCATTTACGTGGATGATATAATCGTAATAGGATCAAATAAAAAGGATATTAATGAATTTAAAAAGAATTTGTCTAATGATTTTAACATGAAAGACATGGGAGAAATAAATCAATTTTTAGGCATAAAGTTTGAATACGATAGAGATAAAAACGTCTTAAGTATGAATCAAACCAAATATATTGATGAATTGTTAAAAAGGTTTAACATGGAAGATTGCAAAACAATTTCAACTCCGATTGAGAAAAATTTGAAATTGTATAAATCCGAAAATAAAGAAAACTTAAATAAATATCCTTATCAATCATTAATAGGATCATTGAATTATATATCAATCAGCACAAGACCAGATATAACGTATGCGGTGAACTTTTTAAGTCAATTTAACAACTGTTACGATAAAGAACATTTCATAGCGGCAAAAAGAGTTTTAAGGTACTTAAAAGGATCCAAAAATATTGGTTTAAAATTTGACGGGTCGAGTACTCCATTATGTGGATATGTTGATTCTGATTGGGGGAACTCAATAATAGATCGAAAATCTATAACAGGTTACGCTTTTACGTTTAAAGGGGGTGTGATCCAATGGAACTCCAAAAAGCAGAACACAGTCGCACTCTCAAGCACGGAGGCAGAGTACATGGCTATGGGCGAAGCAGCCAAAGAAGCCATATATTTGCAAAATTTTCTAAAAGAAATAAATATCGAGAAAAATAATAAATGCACGACAATATATTGTGATAACCAAGGTGCTAAGTTCATTGCAGAAAACAATGCTTATAAAAATAGAACTAAACATATTGACATTAAACATCATTTTATAAAAAATCTAATAAAAGAAAATAGAATAAAATTAAAGTATTTAAGCACTGAAAATATGCCTGCTGATTTTCTCACGAAAACCGTCTCAAAGGTCAAGCAAGAAGATTGTATGAGAAGACTCAAGCAAATGAATTAATTAAAAAAAAAAAAAAATGTTTATATTGTAAAATTGTAATTATTTATATTTTTAATTATTCACTTGAAGGGGGTGTGTTAAAGTATATTAAAGTTGGTAACCCTGCACCTTCTTACCTGTATATATATTTATAGTATGACCTTAGAGTAAATGTTCACCTTGTATTAAAAACACATTCAAACTCGAACAGTGCATTTTCATTAAACACATTTAAAACTCCAACAATTAAAAAATGAAATTTTTAAAAATAAATAATAAATTCGTTCATTTTACATCATATAAATATTAAAAAAATATATTATTGATATTTCTGATGAATAATTATTTTTTTATCCCGAAAACCTAGGGTCATCCTACGATGACCTTTCATAATTTTTACGGGAAAATTAAAAAATGAAATTTTTAAAAATAAATAATAAATTCGTTAATTTTACATCATATAAATATTAAAAAAATATATTATTGATCTTTCTGATGAATAATTATTTGTTTATGCCGAAAACCTAGGGTCATCCTACGATGACCTTTCATAATTTTTACGGGAAAATTAAAAAATGAAATTTTTAAAAATAAATAATAAATTCGTTCATTTTACATCATAAAAATATTAAAAAAATATATTATTCATATTTCTTACTAAAAATTATTTTTTTATGCCGAAAACCAAGGGTCATCCTACGATGACCTTTCATAATTTTTACGGGAAAATTAAAAAATGAAATTTTTAAAAATAAATAATAAATTCGTTCATTTTACATCATAAAAATATTAAAAAAATATATTATTCATATTTCTTACTAAAAATTATTTTTTTATGCCGAAAACCTAGGGTCATCCTACGATGACCTTTCATAATTTTTACGGGAAAATTAAAAAATGAAATTTTTAAAAATAAATAATAAATTCGTTAATTTTACATCATATAAATATTAAAAAAATATATTATTGATATTTCTGATGAATAATTATTTGTTTATGCCGAAAACCTAGGGTCATCCTACGATGACCTTTCATAATTTTTACGGGAAAATTAAAAAATGAAATTTTTAAAAATAAATAATAAATTCGTTAATTTTACATCATATAAATATTAAAAAAATATATTATTGATCTTTCTGATGAATAATTATTTGTTTATGCCGAAAACCTAGGGTCATCCTACGATGACCTTTCATAATTTTTACGGGAAAATTAAAAAATGAAATTTTTAAAAATAAATAATAAATTCGTTCATTTTACATCATATAAATATTAAAAAAATATATTATTGATATTTCTGATGAATAATTATTTTTTTATCCTGAAAACCTAGGGTCATCCTACGATGACCTTTCATAATTTTTACGGGAAAATTAAAAAATGAAATTTTTAAAAATAAATAATAAATTCGTTCATTTTACATCATAAAAATATTAAAAAAATATATTATTGATATTTCTGATGAATAATTATTTTTTTATGCCGAAAACCTAGGGTCATCCTACGATGACCTTTCATAATTTTTACGGGAAAATTAAAAAATGAAATTTTTAAAAATAAATAATAAATTCGTTCATTTTACATCATATAAATATTAAAAAAATATATTATTGATATTTCTGATGAATAATTATTTTTTTTATGCCGAAAACCTAGGGTCATCCTACGATGACCTTTCATAATTTTTACGGGAAAATTAAAAAATGAAATTTTTAAAAATAAATAATAAATTCGTTCATTTTACATCATATAAATATTAAAAAAATATATTATTGATATTTCTGATGAATAATTATTTTTTTATCCCGAAAACCTAGGGTCATCCTACGATGACCTTTCATAATTTTTACGGGAAAATTAAAAAATGAAATTTTTAAAAATAAATAATAAATTCGTTCATTTTACATCATAAAAATATTAAAAAAATATATTATTCATATTTCTTACTAAAAATTATTTTTTTATGCCTTAAACCAAGGGTCATCCTACGATGACCTTTCATAATTTTTACGGGAAAATTAAAAAATGAAATTTTTAAAAATAAATAATAAATTAGTTCATTTTACATCATATAAATATTAAAAAAATATATTATTGATATTTCTGATGAATAATTATTTTTTTAACCCGAAAACCTAGGGTCATCCTACGATGACCTTTCATAATTTTTACGGGAAAATTAAAAAATGAAATTTTTAAAAATAAATAATAAATTAGTTCATTTTACATCATATAAATATTAAAAAAATATATTATTGATATTTCTGATGAATAATTATTTTTTTATGCCGAAAACCTAGGGTCATCCTACGATGACCTTTCATAATTTTTACGGGAAAATTAAAAAATGAAATTTTTAAAAATAAATAATAAATTAGTTCATTTTACATCATATAAATATTAAAAAAATATATTATTGATATTTCTGATGAATAATTATTTTTTTATCCCGAAAACCTAGGGTCATCCTACGATGACCTTTCATAATTTTTACGGGAAAATTAAAAAATGAAATTTTTAAAAATAAATAATAAATTCGTTCATTTTGCATCATAAAAATATTAAAAAAATATATTATTCATATTTCTTACTAAAAATTATTTTTTTATGCCGAAAACCTAGGGTCATCCTACGAAGACCTTTCATAATTTTTACGGGAAAATTAAAAAATGAAATTTTTAAAAATAAATAATAAATTCGTTCATTTTACATCATATAAATATTAAAAAAATATATTATTCATATTTCTTACTAAAAATTATTTTTTTATGCCGAAAACCTAGGGTCATCCTACGATGACCTTTCATAATTTTTACGGGAAAATTAAAAAATTAAATTTTTAAAAATAAATAATAAATTCGTTCATTTTACATCATAAAAATATTAAAAAAATATATTATTGATATTTCTGATGAATAATTATTTTTTTATGCCGAAAACCTAGGGTCATCCTACGATGACCTTTCATAATTTTTACGGGAAAATTAAAAAATGAAATTTTGAAATATAAATAATAAATTCGTTCATTTTACATCATATAAATATTAAAAAAATATATTATTGATATTTCTGATGAATAGTTATTTTTTTATGCCGAAAAACTAGGGTCATCCTACGATGACCTTTCATAATTTTTACGGGAAAATTAAAAAATGAAATTTTTAAAAATAAATAATAAATTCGTTCATTTTACATCATATAAATATTAAAAAAATATATTATTGATATTTCTGATGAATAATTATTTTTTTATCCCGAAAACCTAGGGTCATCCTACGATGACCTTTCATAATTTTTACGGGAAAATTAAAAAATGAAATTTTTAAAAATAAATAATAAATTCGTTAATTTTACATCATAAAAATATTAAAAAAATATATTATTGATATTTCTGATGAATAATTATTTTTTTATGCAGAAAACCTAGGGTCATCCTACGATGACCTTTCATAATTTTTACGGGAAAATTAAAAAATGAAATTTTTAAAAATAAATAATAAATTCGTTAATTTTACATCATATAAATATTAAAAAAATATATTATTGATATTTCTGATGAATAATTATTTTTTTATGCCGAAAACCTAGGGTCATCCTACGATGACCTTTCATAATTTTTACGGGAAAATTAAAAAATGAAATTTTTAAAAATAAATAATAAATTCGTTCATTTTTCATCATAAAAATATTAAAAAAATATATTATTGATATTTCTGATGAATAATTATTTTTTTTATGCCGAAAACCTAGGGTCATCCTACGATGACCTTTCATAATTTTTACGGGAAAATTAAAAAATGAAATTTTTAAAAATAAATAATAAATTCGTTCATTTTGCATCATAAAAATATTAAAAAAATATATTATTCATATTTCTTACTAAAAATTATTTTTTTATGCCGAAAACCTAGGGTCATCCTACGATGACCTTTCATAATTTTTACGGGAAAATTAAAAAATGAAATTTTTAAAAATAAATAATAAATTCGTTCATTTTGCATCATAAAAATATTAAAAAAATATATTATTCATATTTCTTACTAAAAATTATTTTTTTATGCCGAAAACCTAGGGTCATCCTACGATGACCTTTCATAATTTTTACGGGAAAATTAATAAATGAAATTTTTAAAAATAAATAATAAATTCGTTCATTTTACATCATAAAAATATTAAAAAAATATATTATTCATATTTCTTACTAAAAATTATTTTTTTATGCCGAAAACCTAGGGTCATCCTACGAAGACCTTTCATAATTTTTACGGGAAAATTAAAAAATGAAATTTTTAAAAATAAATAATAAATTCGTTCATTTTACATCATAAAAATATTAAAAAAATATATTATTGATATTTCTGATGAATAATTATTTTTTTATGCCGAAAACCTAGGGTCATCCTACGATGACCTTTCATAATTTTTACGGGAAAATTAAAAAATGAAATTTTTAAAAATAAATAATAAATTCGTTCATTTTACATCATATAAATATTAAAAAAATATATTATTGATATTTCTGATGAATAATTATTTTTTTTATGCCGAAAACCTAGGGTCATCCTACGATGACCTTTCATAATTTTTACGGGAAAATTAAAAAATGAAATTTTTAAAAATAAATAATAAATTCGTTCATTTTACATCATATAAATATTAAAAAAATATATTATTGATATTTCTGATGAATAATTATTTTTTTATCCCGAAAACCTAGGGTCATCCTACGAAGACCTTTCATAATTTTTACGGGAAAATTAAAAAATGAAATTTTTAAAAATAAATAATAAATTCGTTCATTTTACATCATATAAATATTAAAAAAATATATTATTGATATTTCTGATGAATAATTATTTTTTTATGCCGAAAACGTATGGTCATCCTACGAAGACCTTTCATAATTTTTACGGGAAAATTAAAAAATGAAATTTTTAAAAATAAATAATAAATTCGTTCATTTTACATCATAAAAATATTAAAAAAATATATTATTCATATTTCTTACTAAAAATTATTTTTTTATGCCGAAAACCTAGGGTCATCCTACGATGACCTTTCATAATTTTTACGGGAAAATTAAAAAATGAAATTTTTAAAAATAAATAATAAATTCGTTAATTTTACATCATATAAATATTAAAAAAATATATTATTGATTTTTCTGATGAATAATTATTTGTTTATGCCGAAAACCTAGGGTCATCCTACGATGACCTTTCATAATTTTTACGGGAAAATTAAAAAATGAAATTTTTAAAAATAAATAATAAATTCGTTCATTTTACATCATAAAAATATTAAAAAAATATATTATTCATATTTCTTACTAAAAATTATTTTTTTATGCCGAAAACCAAGGGTCATCCTACGATGACCTTTCATAATTTTTACGGGAAAATTAAAAAATGAAATTTTTAAAAATAAATAATAAATTCGTTCATTTTACATCATAAAAATATTAAAAAAATATATTATTGATATTTCTGATGAATAATTATTTTTTTATGCCGAAAACCTAGGGTCATCCTACGATGACCTTTCATAATTTTTACGGGAAAATTAAAAAATGAAATTTTTAAAAATAAATAATAAATTCGTTCATTTTACATCATATAAATATTAAAAAAATATATTATTGATATTTCTGATGAATAATTATTTTTTTTATGCCGAAAACCTAGGGTCATCCTACGATGACCTTTCATAATTTTTACGGGAAAATTAAAAAATGAAATTTTTAAAAATAAATAATAAATTCGTTCATTTTACATCATATAAATATTAAAAAAATATATTATTGATATTTCTGATGAATAATTATTTTTTTATCCCGAAAACCTAGGGTCATCCTACGAAGACCTTTCATAATTTTTACGGGAAAATTAAAAAATGAAATTTTTAAAAATAAATAATAAATTCGTTCATTTTACATCATAAAAATATTAAAAAAATATATTATTCATATTTCTTACTAAAAATTATTTTTTTATGCCTTAAACCAAGGGTCATCCTACGATGACCTTTCATAATTTTTACGGGAAAATTAAAAAATGAAATTTTTAAAAATAAATAATAAATTCGTTCATTTTACATCATAAAAATATTAAAAAAATATATTATTGATATTTCTGATGAATAATTATTTTTTTATGCCGAAAACCTAGGGTCATCCTACGATGACCTTTCATAATTTTTACGGGAAAATTAAAAAATGAAATTTTTAAAAATAAATAATAAATTCGTTCATTTTACATCATATAAATATTAAAAAAATATATTATTGATATTTCTGATGAATAATTATTTTTTTTATGCGGAAAACCTAGGGTCATCCTACGATGACCTTTCATAATTTTTACGGGAAAATTAAAAAATGAAATTTTTAAAAATAAATAATAAATTAGTTCATTTTACATCATATAAATATTAAAAAAATATATTATTGATATTTCTGATGAATAATTATTTTTTTATCCCGAAAACCTAGGGTCATCCTACGATGACCTTTCATAATTTTTACGGGAAAATTAAAAAATGAAATTTTTAAAAATAAATAATAAATTCGTTCATTTTTCATCATAAAAATATTAAAAAAATATATTATTGATATTTCTGATGAATAATTATTTTTTTTATGCCGAAAACCTAGGGTCATCCTACGATGACCTTTCATAATTTTTACGGGAAAATTAAAAAATGAAATTTTTAAAAATAAATAATAAATTCGTTCATTTTGCATCATAAAAATATTAAAAAAATATATTATTCATATTTCTTACTAAAAATTATTTTTTTATGCCGAAAACCTAGGGTCATCCTACGATGACCTTTCATAATTTTTACGGGAAAATTAAAAAATGAAATTTTTAAAAATAAATAATAAATTCGTTCATTTTGCATCATAAAAATATTAAAAAAATATATTATTCATATTTCTTACTAAAAATTATTTTTTTATGCCGAAAACCTAGGGTCATCCTACGATGACCTTTCATAATTTTTACGGGAAAATTAATAAATGAAATTTTTAAAAATAAATAATAAATTCGTTCATTTTACATCATAAAAATATTAAAAAAATATATTATTCATATTTCTTACTAAAAATTATTTTTTTATGCCGAAAACCTAGGGTCATCCTACGAAGACCTTTCATAATTTTTACGGGAAAATTAAAAAATGAAATTTTTAAAAATAAATAATAAATTCGTTCATTTTACATCATAAAAATATTAAAAAAATATATTATTGATATTTCTGATGAATAATTATTTTTTTATGCCGAAAACCTAGGGTCATCCTACGATGACCTTTCATAATTTTTACGGGAAAATTAAAAAATGAAATTTTTAAAAATAAATAATAAATTCGTTCATTTTACATCATATAAATATTAAAAAAATATATTATTGATATTTCTGATGAATAATTATTTTTTTTATGCCGAAAACCTAGGGTCATCCTACGATGACCTTTCATAATTTTTACGGGAAAATTAAAAAATGAAATTTTTAAAAATAAATAATAAATTCGTTCATTTTACATCATATAAATATTAAAAAAATATATTATTGATATTTCTGATGAATAATTATTTTTTTATCCCGAAAACCTAGGGTCATCCTACGAAGACCTTTCATAATTTTTACGGGAAAATTAAAAAATGAAATTTTTAAAAATAAATAATAAATTCGTTCATTTTACATCATAAAAATATTAAAAAAATATATTATTCATATTTCTTACTAAAAATTATTTTTTTATGCCTTAAACCAAGGGTCATCCTACGATGACCTTTCATAATTTTTACGGGAAAATTAAAAAATGAAATTTTTAAAAATAAATAATAAATTCGTTCATTTTACATCATAAAAATATTAAAAAAATATATTATTGATATTTCTGATGAATAATTATTTTTTTATGCCGAAAACCTAGGGTCATCCTACGATGACCTTTCATAATTTTTACGGGAAAATTAAAAAATGAAATTTTTAAAAATAAATAATAAATTCGTTCATTTTACATCATATAAATATTAAAAAAATATATTATTGATATTTCTGATGAATAATTATTTTTTTTATGCGGAAAACCTAGGGTCATCCTACGATGACCTTTCATAAATTTTACGGGAAAATTAAAAAATGAAATTTTTAAAAATAAATAATAAATTAGTTCATTTTACATCATATAAATATTAAAAAAATATATTATTGATATTTCTGATGAATAATTATTTTTTTATCCCGAAAACCTAGGGTCATCCTACGATGACCTTTCATAATTTTTACGGGAAAATTAAAAAATGAAATTTTTAAAAATAAATAATAAATTCGTTCATTTTACATCATAAAAATATTAAAAAAATATATTATTGATATTTCTGATGAATAATTATTTTTTTTATGCCGAAAACCTAGGGTCATCCTACGATGACCTTTCATAATTTTTACGGGAAAATTAAAAAATGAAATTTTTAAAAATAAATAATAAATTCGTTCATTTTGCATCATAAAAATATTAAAAAAATATATTATTCATATTTCTTACTAAAAATTATTTTTTTATGCCGAAAACCTAGGGTCATCCTACGATGAACTTTCATAATTTTTACGGGAAAATTAAAAAATGAAATTTTTAAAAATAAATAATAAATTCGTTCATTTTGCATCTTAAAAATATTAAAAAAATATATTATTCATATTTCTTACTAAAAATTATTTTTTTATGCCGAAAACCTAGGGTCATCCTACGATGACCTTTCATAATTTTTACGGGAAAATTAATAAATGAAATTTTTAAAAATAAATAATAAATTCGTTCATTTTACATCATAAAAATATTAAAAAAATATATTATTCATATTTCTTACTAAAAATTATTTTTTTATGCCGAAAACCTAGGGTCATCCTACGAAGACCTTTCATAATTTTTACGGGAAAATTAAAAAATGAAATTTTTAAAAATAAATAATAAATTCGTTCATTTTACATCATATAAATATTAAAAAAATATATTATTCATATTTCTTACTAAAAATTATTTTTTTATGCCGAAAACCTAGGGTCATCCTACGATGACCTTTCATAATTTTTACGGGAAAATTAAAAAATGAAATTTTTAAAAATAAATAATAAATTCGTTCATTTTACATCATATAAATATTAAAAAAATATATTATTCATATTTCTTACTAAAAATTATTTTTTTATGCCGAAAACCTAGGGTCATCCTACGATGACCTTTCATAATTTTTACGGTAAAATTAAAAAATGAAATTTTTAAAAATAAATAATAAATTCGTTCATTTTACATCATAAAAATATTAAAAAAATATATTATTGATATTTCTGATGAATAATTATTTTTTTATGCCGAAAACCTAGGGTCATCCTACGATGACCTTTCATAATTTTTACGGGAAAATTAAAAAATGAAATTTTGAAATATAAATAATAAATTCGTTCATTTTACATCATATAAATATTAAAAAAATATATTATTGATATTTCTGATGAATAGTTATTTTTTTATGCCGAAAAACTAGGGTCATCCTACGATGACCTTTCATAATTTTTACTGGAAAATTAAAAAATGAAATTTTTAAAAATAAATAATAAATTCGTTCATTTTACATCATAAAAATATTAAAAAAATATATTATTCATATTTCTTACTAAAAATTATTTTTTTATGCCGAAAACCTAGGGTCATCCTACGATGACCTTTCATAATTTTTACGGGAAAATTAATAAATGAAATTTTTAAAAATAAATAATAAATTCGTTCATTTTACATCATAAAAATATTAAAAAAATATATTATTCATATTTCTTACTAAAAATTATTTTTTTATGCCGAAAACCTAGGGTCATCCTACGAAGACCTTTCATAATTTTTACGGGAAAATTAAAAAATGAAATTTTTAAAAATAAATAATAAATTCGTTCATTTTACATCATATAAATATTAAAAAAATATATTATTCATATTTCTTACTAAAAATTATTTTTTTATGCCGAAAACCTAGGGTCATCCTACGATGACCTTTCATAATTTTTACGGGAAAATTAAAAAATGAAATTTTTAAAAATAAATAATAAATTCGTTCATTTTACATCATAAAAATATTAAAAAAATATATTATTGATATTTCTGATGAATAATTATTTTTTTATGCCGAAAACCTAGGGTCATCCTACGATGACCTTTCATAATTTTTACGGGAAAATTAAAAAATGAAATTTTGAAATATAAATAATAAATTCGTTCATTTTACATCATATAAATATTAAAAAAATATATTATTGATATTTCTGATGAATAGATATTTTTTTATGCCGAAAAACTACGGTCATCCTACGATGACCTTTCATAATTTTTACGGGAAAATTAAAAAATGAAATTTTTAAAAATAAATAATAAATTCGTTCATTTTACATCATATAAATATTAAAAAAATATATTATTGATATTTCTGATGAATAATTATTTTTTTATCCCGAAAACCTAGGGTCATCCTACGATGACCATTCATAATTTTTACGGGAAAATTAAAAAATGAAATTTTTAAAAATAAATAATAAATTCGTTAATTTTACATCATAAAAATATTAAAAAAATATATTATTGATATTTCTGATGAATAATTATTTTTTTATGCCGAAAACCTAGGGTCATCCTACGATGACCTTTCATAATTTTTACGGGAAAATTAAAAAATGAAATTTTTAAAAATAAATAATAAATTCGTTAATTTTATATCATATAAATATTAAAAAAATATATTATTGATATTTCTGATGAATAATTATTTTTTTATGCCGAAAACCTAGGGTCATCCTACGATGACCTTTCATAATTTTTACGGGAAAATTAAAAAATGAAATTTTTAAAAATAAATAATAAATTCGTTCATTTTACATCATAAAAATATTAAAAAAATATATTATTGATATTTCTGATGAATAATTATTTTTTTTATGCCGAAAACCTAGGGTCATCCTACGATGACCTTTCATAATTTTTACGGGAAAACTAAAAAATGAAATTTTTAAAAATAAATAATAAATTCGTTCATTTTACATCATAAAAATATTAAAAAAATATATTATTCATATTTCTTACTAAAAATTATTTTTTTATGCCGAAAACCTAGGGTCATCCTACGATGACCTTTCATAATTTTTACGGGAAAATTAAAAAATGAAATTTTTAAAAATAAATAATAAATTCGTTAATTTTACATCATATAAATATTAAAAAAATATATTATTGATCTTTCTGATGAATAATTATTTGTTTATGCCGAAAACCTAGGGTCATCCTACGATGACCTTTCATAATTTTTACGGGAAAATTAAAAAATGAAATTTTTACGGGAAAATTAAAAAATGAAATTTTTACGGGAAAATTAAAAAATGAAATTTTGAAATATAAATAATAAATTCGTTCATTTTACATCATATAAATATTAAAAAAATATATTATTGATATTTCTGATGAATAGTTATTTTTTTATGCCGAAAAACTAGGGTCATCCTACGATGACCTTTCATAATTTTTACTGGAAAATTAAAAAATGAAATTTTTAAAAATAAATAATAAATTCGTTCATTTTACATCATATAAATATTAAAAAAATATATTATTGATATTTCTGATGAATAATTATTTTTTTATCCCGAAAACCTAGGGTCATCCTACGATGACCTTTCATAATTTTTACGGGAAAATTAAAAAATGAAATTTTTAAAAATAAATAATAAATTCGTTCATTTTACATCATAAAAATATTAAAAAAATATATTATTCATATTTCTTACTAAAAATTATTTTTTTATGCCTTAAACCAAGGGTCATCCTACGATGACCTTTCATAATTTTTACGGGAAAATTAAAAAATGAAATTTTTAAAAATAAATAATAAATTAGTTCATTTTACATCATATAAATATTAAAAAAATATATTATTGATATTTCTGATGAATAATTATTTTTTTAACCCGAAAACCTAGGGTCATCCTACGATGACCTTTCATAATTTTTACGGGAAAATTAAAAAATGAAATTTTTAAAAATAAATAATAAATTCGTTCATTTTACATCATAAAAATATTAAAAAAATATATTATTGATATTTCTGATGAATAATTATTTTTTTTATGCCGAAAACCTAGGGTCATCCTACGATGACCTTTCATAATTTTTACGGGAAAATTAAAAAATGAAATTTTTAAAAATAAATAATAAATTCGTTCATTTTGCATCATAAAAATATTAAAAAAATATATTATTCATATTTCTTACTAAAAATTATTTTTTTATGCCGAAAACCTAGGGTCATCCTACGATGACCTTTCATAATTTTTACGGGAAAATTAATAAATGAAATTTTTAAAAATAAATAATAAATTCGTTCATTTTACATCATAAAAATATTAAAAAAATATATTATTCATATTTCTTACTAAAAATTATTTTTTTATGCCGAAAACCTAGGGTCATCCTACGAAGACCTTTCATAATTTTTACGGGAAAATTAAAAAATGAAATTTTTAAAAATAAATAATAAATTCGTTCATTTTACATCATATAAATATTAAAAAAATATATTATTCATATTTCTTACTAAAAATTATTTTTTTATGCCGAAAACCTAGGGTCATCCTACGATGACCTTTCATAATTTTTACGGGAAAATTAAAAAATTAAATTTTTAAAAATAAATAATAAATTCGTTCATTTTACATCATAAAAATATTAAAAAAATATATTATTGATATTTCTGATGAATAATTATTTTTTTATGCCGAAAACCTAGGGTCATCCTACGATGACCTTTCATAATTTTTACGGGAAAATTAAAAAATGAAATTTTTAAAAATAAATAATAAATTCGTTCATTTTGCATCATAAAAATATTAAAAAAATATATTATTCATATTTCTTACTAAAAATTATTTTTTTATGCCGAAAACCTAGGGTCATCCTACGATGACCTTTCATAATTTTTACGGGAAAATTAATAATAGAAATTTTTAAAAATAAATAATAAATTCGTTCATTTTACATCATAAAAATATTAAAAAAATATATTATTCATATTTCTTACTAAAAATTATTTTTTTATGCCGAAAACCTAGGGTCATCCTACGAAGACCTTTCATAATTTTTACGGGAAAATTAAAAAATGAAATTTTTAAAAATAAATAATAAATTCGTTCATTTTACATCATAAAAATATTAAAAAAATATATTATTGATATTTCTGATGAATAATTATTTTTTTATGCCGAAAACCTAGGGTCATCCTACGATGACCTTTCATAATTTTTACGGGAAAATTAAAAAATGAAATTTTTAAAAATAAATAATAAATTCGTTCATTTTACATCATATAAATATTAAAAAAATATATTATTGATATTTCTGATGAATAATTATTTTTTTTATGCCGAAAACCTAGGGTCATCCTACGATGACCTTTCATAATTTTTACGGGAAAATTAAAAAATGAAATTTTTAAAAATAAATAATAAATTCGTTCATTTTACATCATATAAATATTAAAAAAATATATTATTGATATTTCTGATGAATAATTATTTTTTTATCCCGAAAACCTAGGGTCATCCTACGAAGACCTTTCATAATTTTTACGGGAAAATTAAAAAATGAAATTTTTAAAAATAAATAATAAATTCGTTCATTTTACATCATAAAAATATTAAAAAAATATATTATTCATATTTCTTACTAAAAATTATTTTTTTATGCCTTAAACCAAGGGTCATCCTACGATGACCTTTCATAATTTTTACGGGAAAATTAAAAAATGAAATTTTTAAAAATAAATAATAAATTCGTTCATTTTACATCATAAAAATATTAAAAAAATATATTATTGATATTTCTGATGAATAATTATTTTTTTATGCCGAAAACCTAGGGTCATCCTACGATGACCTTTCATAATTTTTACGGGAAAATTAAAAAATGAAATTTTTAAAAATAAATAATAAATTCGTTCATTTTACATCATATAAATATTAAAAAAATATATTATTGATATTTCTGATGAATAATTATTTTTTTTATGCGGAAAACCTAGGGTCATCCTACGATGACCTTTCATAATTTTTACGGGAAAATTAAAAAATGAAATTTTTAAAAATAAATAATAAATTAGTTCATTTTACATCATATAAATATTAAAAAAATATATTATTGATATTTCTGATGAATAATTATTTTTTTATCCCGAAAACCTAGGGTCATCCTACGATGACCTTTCATAATTTTTACGGGAAAATTAAAAAATGAAATTTTTAAAAATAAATAATAAATTCGTTCATTTTACATCATATAAATATTAAAAAAATATATTATTGATATTTCTGATGAATAATTATTTTTTTTATGCGGAAAACCTAGGGTCATCCTACGATGACCTTTCATAATTTTTACGGGAAAATTAAAAAATGAAATTTTTAAAAATAAATAATAAATTAGTTCATTTTACATCATATAAATATTAAAAAAATATATTATTGATATTTCTGATGAATAATTATTTTTTTATCCCGAAAACCTAGGGTCATCCTACGATGACCTTTCATAATTTTTACGGGAAAATTAAAAAATGAAATTTTTAAAAATAAATAATAAATTCGTTCATTTTACATCATAAAAATATTAAAAAAATATATTATTGATATTTCTGATGAATAATTATTTTTTTTATGCCGAAAACCTAGGGTCATCCTACGATGACCTTTCATAATTTTTACGGGAAAATTAAAAAATGAAATTTTTAAAAATAAATAATAAATTCGTTCATTTTGCATCATAAAAATATTAAAAAAATATATTATTCATATTTCTTACTAAAAATTATTTTTTTATGCCGAAAACCTAGGGTGATCCTACGATGACCTTTCATAATTTTTACGGGAAAATTAAAAAATGAAATTTTTAAAAATAAATAATAAATTCGTTCATTTTGCATCATAAAAATATTAAAAAAATATATTATTCATATTTCTTACTAAAAATTATTTTTTTATGCCGAAAACCTAGGGTCATCCAACGATGACCTTTCATAATTTTTACTGGAAAATTAATAAATGAAATTTTTAAAAATAAATAATAAATTCGTTCATTTTACATCATAAAAATATTAAAAAAATATATTATTCATATTTCTTACTAAAAATTATTTTTTTATGCCGAAAACCTAGGGTCATCCTACGAAGACCTTTCATAATTTTTACGGGAAAATTAAAAAATGAAATTTTTAAAAATAAATAATAAATTCGTTCATTTTACATCATATAAATATTAAAAAAATATATTATTCATATTTCTTACTAAAAATTATTTTTTTATGCCGAAAACCTAGGGTCATCCTACGATGACCTTTCATAATTTTTACGGGAAAATTAAAAAATGAAATTTTTAAAAATAAATAATAAATTCGTTCATTTTACATCATATAAATATTAAAAAAATATATTATTCATATTTCTACTAAAAATTATTTTTTTATGCCGAAAACCTAGGGTCATCCTACGATGACCTTTCATAATTTTTACTGGAAAATTAAAAAATGAAATTTTTAAAAATAAATAATAAATTCGTTCATTTTACATCATAAAAATATTAAAAAAATATATTATTCATATTTCTTACTAAAAATTATTTTTTTATGCCGAAAACCTAGGGTCATCCTACGATGACCTTTCATAATTTTTACGGGAAAATTAATAAATGAAATTTTTAAAAATAAATAATAAATTCGTTCATTTTACATCATAAAAATATTAAAAAAATATATTATTCATATTTCTTACTAAAAATTATTTTTTTATGCCGAAAACCTAGGGTCATCCTACGAAGACCTTTCATAATTTTTACGGGAAAATTAAAAAATGAAATTTTTAAAAATAAATAATAAATTCGTTCATTTTACATCATATAAATATTAAAAAAATATATTATTCATATTTCTTACTAAAAATTATTTTTTTATGCCGAAAACCTAGGGTCATCCTACGATGACCTTTCATAATTTTTACGGGAAAATTAAAAAATGAAATTTTTAAAAATAAATAATAAATTCGTTCATTTTACATCATAAAAATATTAAAAAAATATATTATTGATATTTCTGATGAATAATTATTTTTTTATGCCGAAAACCTAGGGTCATCCTACGATGACCTTTCATAATTTTTACGGGAAAATTAAAAAATGAAATTTTGAAATATAAATAATAAATTCGTTCATTTTACATCATATAAATATTAAAAAAATATATTATTGATATTTCTGATGAATAGATATTTTTTTATGCCGAAAAACTACGGTCATCCTACGATGACCTTTCATAATTTTTACGGGAAAATTAAAAAATGAAATTTTTAAAAATAAATAATAAATTCGTTCATTTTACATCATATAAATATTAAAAAAGTATATTATTGATATTTCTGATGAATAATTATTTTTTTATCCCGAAAACCTAGGGTCATCCTACGATGACCATTCATAATTTTTACGGGAAAATTAAAAAATGAAATTTTTAAAAATAAATAATAAATTCGTTAATTTTACATCATAAAAATATTAAAAAAATATATTATTGATATTTCTGATGAATAATTATTTTTTTATGCCGAAAACCTAGGGTCATCCTACGATGACCTTTCATAATTTTTACGGGAAAATTAAAAAATGAAATTTTTAAAAATAAATAATAAATTCGTTAATTTTATATCATATAAATATTAAAAAAATATATTATTGATATTTCTGATGAATAATTATTTTTTTATGCCGAAAACCTAGGGTCATCCTACGATGACCTTTCATAATTTTTACGGGAAAATTAAAAAATGAAATTTTTAAAAATAAATAATAAATTCGTTCATTTTACATCATATAAATATTAAAAAAATATATTATTGATATTTCTGATGAATAATTATTTTTTTATGCCGAAAACGTATGGTCATCCTACGATGACCTTTCATAATTTTTACGGGAAAACTAAAAAATGAAATTTTTAAAAATAAATAATAAATTCGTTCATTTTACATCATAAAAATATTAAAAAAATATATTATTCATATTTCTTACTAAAAATTATTTTTTTATGCCGAAAACCTAGGGTCATCCTACGATGACCTTTCATAATTTTTACGGGAAAATTAAAAAATGAAATTTTTAAAAATAAATAATAAATTCGTTAATTTTACATCATATAAATATTAAAAAAATATATTATTGATCTTTCTGATGAATAATTATTTGTTTATGCCGAAAACCTAGGGTCATCCTACGATGACCTTTCATAATTTTTACGGGAAAATTAAAAAATGAAATTTTTACGGGAAAATTAAAAAATGAAATTTTTACGGGAAAATTAAAAAATGAAATTTTGAAATATAAATAATAAATTCGTTCATTTTACATCATATAAATATTAAAAAAATATATTATTGATATTTCTGATGAATAGTTATTTTTTTATGCCGAAAAACTAGGGTCATCCTACGATGACCTTTCATAATTTTTACTGGAAAATTAAAAAATGAAATTTTTAAAAATAAATAATAAATTCGTTCATTTTACATCATATAAATATTAAAAAAATATATTATTGATATTTCTGATGAATAATTATTTTTTTATCCCGAAAACCTAGGGTCATCCTACGATGACCTTTCATAATTTTTACGGGAAAATTAAAAAATGAAATTTTTAAAAATAAATAATAAATTCGTTCATTTTACATCATAAAAATATTAAAAAAATATATTATTCATATTTCTTACTAAAAATTATTTTTTTATGCCTTAAACCAAGGGTCATCCTACGATGACCTTTCATAATTTTTACGGGAAAATTAAAAAATGAAATTTTTAAAAATAAATAATAAATTAGATCATTTTACATCATATAAATATTAAAAAAATATATTATTGATATTTCTGATGAATAATTATTTTTTTAACCCGAAAACCTAGGGTCATCCTACGATGACCTTTCATAATTTTTACGGGAAAATTAAAAAATGAAATTTTTAAAAATAAATAATAAATTCGTTCATTTTACATCATAAAAATATTAAAAAAATATATTATTGATATTTCTGATGAATAATTATTTTTTTTATGCCGAAAACCTAGGGTCATCCTACGATGACCTTTCATAATTTTTACGGGAAAATTAAAAAATGAAATTTTTAAAAATAAATAATAAATTCGTTCATTTTGCATCATAAAAATATTAAAAAAATATATTATTCATATTTCTTACTAAAAATTATTTTTTTATGCCGAAAACCTAGGGTCATCCTACGATGACCTTTCATAATTTTTACGGGAAAATTAATAAATGAAATTTTTAAAAATAAATAATAAATTCGTTCATTTTACATCATAAAAATATTAAAAAAATATATTATTCATATTTCTTACTAAAAATTATTTTTTTATGCCGAAAACCTAGGGTCATCCTACGAAGACCTTTCATAATTTTTACGGGAAAATTAAAAAATGAAATTTTTAAAAATAAATAATAAATTCGTTCATTTTACATCATATAAATATTAAAAAAATATATTATTCATATTTCTTACTAAAAATTATTTTTTTATGCCGAAAACCTAGGGTCATCCTACGATGACCTTTCATAATTTTTACGGGAAAATTAAAAAATGAAATTTTTAAAAATAAATAATAAATTCGTTCATTTTACATCATAAAAATATTAAAAAAATATATTATTGATATTTCTGATGAATAATTATTTTTTTATGCCGAAAACCTAGGGTCATCCTACGATGACCTTTCATAATTTTTACGGGAAAATTAAAAAATGAAATTTTGAAATATAAATAATAAATTCGTTCATTTTACATCATATAAATATTAAAAAAATATATTATTGATATTTCTGATGAATAGATATTTTTTTATGCCGAAAAACTACGGTCATCCTACGATGACCTTTCATAATTTTTACGGGAAAATTAAAAAATGAAATTTTTAAAAATAAATAATAAATTCGTTCATTTTACATCATATAAATATTAAAAAAATATATTATTGATATTTCTGATGAATAATTATTTTTTTATGCCGAAAACGTATGGTCATCCTACGATGACCTTTCATAATTTTTACGGGAAAACTAAAAAATGAAATTTTTAAAAATAAATAATAAATTCGTTCATTTTACATCATAAAAATATTAAAAAAATATATTATTCATATTTCTTACTAAAAATTATTTTTTTATGCCGAAAACCTAGGGTCATCCTACGATGACCTTTCATAATTTTTACGGGAAAATTAAAAAATGAAATTTTTAAAAATAAATAATAAATTCGTTAATTTTACATCATATAAATATTAAAAAAATATATTATTGATCTTTCTGATGAATAATTATTTGTTTATGCCGAAACCCTAGGGTCATCCTACGATGACCTTTCATAATTTTTACGGGAAAATTAAAAAATGAAATTTTTAAAAATAAATAATAAATTCGTTAATTTTACATCATATAAATATTAAAAAAATATATTATTGATCTTTCTGATGAATAATTATTTGTTTATGCCGAAAACCTAGGGTCATCCTACGATGACCTTTCATAATTTTTACGGGAAAATTAAAAAATGAAATTTTTAAAAATAAATAATAAATTCGTTCATTTTACATCATAAAAATATTAAAAAAATATATTATTCATATTTCTTACTAAAAATTATTTTTTTATGCCGAAAACCAAGGGTCATCCTACGATGACCTTTCATAATTTTTACGGGAAAATTAAAAAATGAAATTTTTAAAAATAAATAATAAATTCGTTCATTTTACATCATAAAAATATTAAAAAAATATATTATTGATATTTCTGATGAATAATTATTTTTTTATGCCGAAAACCTAGGGTCATCCTACGATGACCTTTCATAATTTTTACGGGAAAATTAAAAAATGAAATTTTTAAAAATAAATAATAAATTCGTTCATTTTACATCATATAAATATTAAAAAAATATATTATTGATATTTCTGATGAATAATTATTTTTTTTATGCCGAAAACCTAGGGTCATCCTACGATGACCTTTCATAATTTTTACGGGAAAATTAAAAAATGAAATTTTTAAAAATTAATAATAAATTCGTTCATTTTACATCATATAAATATTAAAAAAATATATTATTGATATTTCTGATGAATAATTATTTTTTTATCCCGAAAACCTAGGGTCATCCTACGATGACCTTTCATAATTTTTAAGGGAAAATTAAAAAATGAAATTTTTAAAAATAAATAATAAATTCGTTCATTTTACATCATAAAAATATTAAAAAAATATATTATTCATATTTCTTACTAAAAATTATTTTTTTATGCCTTAAACCAAGGGTCATCCTACGATGACCTTTCATAATTTTTACGGGAAAATTAAAAAATGAAATTTTTAAAAATAAATAATAAATTCGTTCATTTTACATCATAAAAATATTAAAAAAATATATTATTGATATTTCTGATGAATAATTATTTTTTTATGCCGAAAACCTAGGGTCATCCTACGATGACCTTTCATAATTTTTACGGGAAAATTAAAAAATGAAATTTTTAAAAATAAATAATAAATTCGTTCATTTTACATCATATAAATATTAAAAAAATATATTATTGATATTTCTGATGAATAATTATTTTTTTTATGCGGAAAACCTAGGGTCATCCTACGATGTCCTTTCATAATTTTTACGGGAAAATTAAAAAATGAAATTTTTAAAAATAAATAATAAATTAGTTCATTTTACATCATAAAAATATTAAAAAAATATATTATTGATATTTCTGATGAATAATTATTTTTTTTATGCCGAAAACCTAGGGTCATCCTACGATGACCTTTCATAATTTTTACAGGAAAATTAAAAAATGAAATTTTTAAAAATAAATAATAAATTCGTTCATTTTACATCATAAAAATATTAAAAAAATATATTATTGATATTTCTGATGAATAATTATTTTTTTTATGCCGAAAACCTAGGGTCATCCTACGATGACCTTTCATAATTTTTACAGGAAAATTAAAAAATGAAATTTTTAAAAATAAATAATAAATTCGTTCATTTTGCATCATAAAAATATTAAAAAAATATATTATTCATATTTCTTACTAAAAATTATTTTTTTATGCCGAAAACCTAGGGTCATCCTACGATGACCTTTCATAATTTTTACGGGAAAATTAATAAATGAAATTTTTAAAAATAAATAATAAATTCGTTCATTTTACATCATAAAAATATTAAAAAAATATATTATTCATATTTCTTACTAAAAATTATTTTTTTATGCCGAAAACCTAGGGTCATCCTACGAAGACCTTTCATAATTTTTACGGGAAAATTAAAAAATGAAATTTTTAAAAATAAATAATAAATTCGTTCATTTTACATCATATAAATATTAAAAAAATATATTATTCATATTTCTTACTAAAAATTATTTTTTTATGCCGAAAACCTAGGGTCATCCTACGATGACCTTTCATAATTTTTACGGGAAAATTAAAAAATTAAATTTTTAAAAATAAATAATAAATTCGTTCATTTTACATCATAAAAATATTAAAAAAATATATTATTGATATTTCTGATGAATAATTATTTTTTTATGCCGAAAACCTAGGGTCATCCTACGATGACCTTTCATAATTTTTACGGGAAAATTAAAAAATGAAATTTTGAAATATAAATAATAAATTCGTTCATTTTACATCATATAAATATTAAAAAAATATATTATTGATATTTCTGATGAATAATTATTTTTTTATCCCGAAAACCTAGGGTCATCCTACGATGACCTTTCATAATTTTTACGGGAAAATTAAAAAATGAAATTTTTAAAAATAAATAATAAATTCGTTAATTTTACATCATAAAAATATTAAAAAAATATATTATTGATATTTCTGATGAATAATTATTTTTTTATGCCGAAAACCTAGGGTCATCCTACGATGACCTTTCATAATTTTTACGGGAAAATTAAAAAATGAAATTTTTAAAAATAAATAATAAATTCGTTAATTTTACATCATATAAATATTAAAAAAATATATTATTGATATTTCTGATGAATAATTATTTTTTTATGCCGAAAACCTAGGGTCATCCTACGATGACCTTTCATAATTTTTACGGGAAAATTAAAAAATGAAATTTTTAAAAATAAATAATAAATTCGTTCATTTTACATCATATAAATATTAAAAAAATATATTATTGATATTTCTGATGAATAATTATTTGTTTATGCCGAAAACCTAGGGTCATCCTACGATGACCTTTCATAATTTTTACGGGAAAATTAAAAAATGAATTTTTTAAAAATAAATAATAAATTCGTTCATTTTACATCATAAAAATATTAAAAAAATATATTATTCATATTTCTTACTAAAAATTATTTTTTATGCCGAAAACCTAGGGTCATCCTATGATGACCTTTCATAATTTTTACGGGAAAATTAAAAAATGAAATTTTTAAAAATAAATAATAAATTCGTTAATTTTACATCATATAAATATTAAAAAAATATATTATTGATATTTCTGATGAATAATTATTTTTTTATCCCGAAAACCTAGGGTCATCCTACGATGACCTTTCATAATTTTTACGGGAAAATTAAAAAATGAAATTTTTAAAAATAAATAATAAATTCGTTAATTTTACATCATAAAAATATTAAAAAAATATATTATTGATATTTCTTACTAAAAATTATTTTTTTATGCCGAAAACCTAGGGTCATCCTACGAAGACCTTTCATAATTTTTACGGGAAAATTAAAAAATGAAATTTTTAAAAATAAATAATAAATTCGTTCATTTTACATCATATAAATATTAAAAAAATATATTATTCATATTTCTTACTAAAAATTATTTTTTTATGCCGAAAACCTAGGGTCATCCTACGATGACCTTTCATAATTTTTACGGGAAAATTAAAAAATGAAATTTTTAAAAATAAATAATAAATTCGTTCATTTTACATCATAAAAATATTAAAAAAATATATTATTGATATTTCTGATGAATAATTATTTTTTTATGCCGAAAACCTAGGGTCATCCTACGATGACCTTTCATAATTTTTACGGGAAAATTAAAAAATGAAATTTTTACGGGAAAATTAAAAAATGAAATTTTTACGGGAAAATTAAAAAATGAAATTTTGAAATATAAATAATAAATTCGTTCATTTTACATCATATAAATATTAAAAAAATATATTATTGATATTTCTGATGAATAGTTATTTTTTTATGCCGAAAAACTAGGGTCATCCTACGATGACCTTTCATAATTTTTACGGGAAAATTAAAAAATGAAATTTTTAAAAATAAATAATAAATTCGTTAATTTTACATCATATAAATATTAAAAAAATATATTATTGATATTTCTGATGAATAATTATTTTTTTATGCCGAAAACCTAGGGTCATCCTACGATGACCTTTCATAATTTTTACGGGAAAATTAAAAAATGAAATTTTTAAAAATAAATAATAAATTCGTTCATTTTACATCATATAAATATTAAAAAAATATATTATTGATATTTCTGATGAATAATTATTTTTTTATGCCGAAAACGTATGGTCATCCTACGATGACCTTTCATAATTTTTACGGGAAAACTAAAAAATGAAATTTTTAAAAATAAATAATAAATTCGTTCATTTTACATCATAAAAATATTAAAAAAATATATTATTCATATTTCTTACTAAAAATTATTTTTTTATGCCGAAAACCTAGGGTCATCCTACGATGACCTTTCATAATTTTTACGGGAAAATTAAAAAATGAAATTTTTAAAAATAAATAATAAATTCGTTAATTTTACATCATATAAAAATTAAAAAAATATATTATTCATATTTCTTACTAAAAATTATTTTTTTATGCCGAAAACCTAGGGTCATCCTACGATGACCTTTCATAATTTTTACGGGAAAATTAAAAAATGAAATTTTTAAAAATAAATAATAAATTCGTTAATTTTACATCATATAAATATTAAAAAAATATATTATTGATCTTTCTGATGAATAATTATTTGTTTATGCCGAAAACCTAGGGTCATCCTACGATGACCTTTCATAATTTTTACGGGAAAATTAAAAAATGAAATTTTTAAAAATAAATAATAAATTCGTTCATTTTACATCATAAAAATATTAAAAAAATATATTATTCATATTTCTTACTAAAAATTATTTTTTTATGCCGAAAACCAAGGGTCATCCTACGATGACCTTTCATAATTTTTACGGGAAAATTAAAAAATGAAATTTTTAAAAATAAATAATAAATTCGTTCATTTTACATCATAAAAATATTAAAAAAATATATTATTGATATTTCTGATGAATAATTATTTTTTTATGCCGAAAACCTAGGGTCATCCTACGATGACCTTTCATAATTTTTACGGGAAAATTAAAAAATGAAATTTTTAAAAATAAATAATAAATTCGTTCATTTTACATCATATAAATATTAAAAAAATATATTATTGATATTTCTGATGAATAATTATTTTTTTTATGCCGAAAACCTAGGGTCATCCTACGATGACCTTTCATAATTTTTACGGGAAAATTAAAAAATGAAATTTTTAAAAATAAATAATAAATTCGTTCATTTTACATCATATAAATATTAAAAAAATATATTATTGATATTTCTGATGAATAATTATTTTTTTATCCCGAAAACCTAGGGTCATCCTACGAAGACCTTTCATAATTTTTACGGGAAAATTAAAAAATGAAATTTTTAAAAATAAATAATAAATTCGTTCATTTTACATCATAAAAATATTAAAAAAATATATTATTAATATTTCTTACTAAAAATTATTTTTTTATGCCTTAAACCAAGGGTCATCCTACGATGACCTTTCATAATTTTTACGGGAAAATTAAAAAATGAAATTTTTAAAAATAAATAATAAATTCGTTCATTTTACATCATAAAAATATTAAAAAAATATATTATTGATATTTCTGATGAATAATTATTTTTTTATGCCGAAAACCTAGGGTCATCCTACGATGACCTTTCATAATTTTTACGGGAAAATTAAAAAATGAAATTTTTAAAAATAAATAATAAATTCGTTCATTTTACATCATATAAATATTAAAAAAATATATTATTGATATTTCTGATGAATAATTATTTTTTTTATGCGGAAAACCTAGGGTCATCCTACGATGACCTTTCATAATTTTTACGGGAAAATTAAAAAATGAAATTTTTAAAAATAAATAATAAATTAGTTCATTTTACATCATATAAATATTAAAAAAATATATTATTGATATTTCTGATGAATAATTATTTTTTTATCCCGAAAACCTAGGGTCATCCTACGATGACCTTTCATAATTTTTACGGGAAAATTAAAAAATGAAATTTTTAAATATAAATAATAAATTCGTTCATTTTACATCATAAAAATATTAAAAAAATATATTATTGATATTTCTGATGAATAATTATTTTTTTTATGCCGAAAACCTAGGGTCATCCTACGATGACCTTTCATAATTTTTACGGGAAAATTAAAAAATGAAATTTTTAAAAATAAATAATAAATTCGTTCATTTTGCATCATAAAAATATTAAAAAAATATATTATTCATATTTCTTACTAAAAATTATTTTTTTATGCCGAAAACCTAGGGTCATCCTACGATGACCTTTCATAATTTTTACGGGAAAATTAAAAAATGAAATTTTTAAAAATAAATAATAAATTCGTTCATTTTGCATCATAAAAATATTAAAAAAATATATTATTCATATTTCTTACTAAAAATTATTTTTTTATGCCGAAAACCTAGGGTCATCCTACGATGACCTTTCATAATTTTTACGGGAAAATTAATAAATGAAATTTTTAAAAATAAATAATAAATTCGTTCATTTTACATCATAAAAATATTAAAAAAATATATTATTCATATTTCTTACTAAAAATTATTTTTTTATGCCGAAAACCTAGGGTCATCCTACGAAGACCTTTCATAATTTTTACGGGAAAATTAAAAAATGAAATTTTTAAAAATAAATAATAAATTCGTTCATTTTACATCATAAAAATATTAAAAAAATATATTATTGATATTTCTGATGAATAATTATTTTTTTATGCCGAAAACCTAGGGTCATCCTACGATGACCTTTCATAATTTTTACGGGAAAATTAAAAAATGAAATTTTTAAAAATAAATAATAAATTCGTTCATTTTACATCATATAAATATTAAAAAAATATATTATTGATATTTCTGATGAATAATTATTTTTTTTATGCCGAAAACCTAGGGTCATCCTACGATGACCTTTCATAATTTTTACGGGAAAATTAAAAAATGAAATTTTTAAAAATAAATAATAAATTCGTTCATTTTACATCATATAAATATTAAAAAAATATATTATTGATATTTCTGATGAATAATTATTTTTTTATCCCGAAAACCTAGGGTCATCCTACGAAGACCTTTCATAATTTTTACGGGAAAATTAAAAAATGAAATTTTTAAAAATAAATAATAAATTCGTTCATTTTACATCATAAAAATATTAAAAAAATATATTATTCATATTTTTACTAAAAATTATTTTTTTATGCCTTAAACCAAGGGTCATCCTACGATGACCTTTCATAATTTTTACGGGAAAATTAAAAAATGAAATTTTTAAAAATAAATAATAAATTCGTTCATTTTACATCATAAAAATATTAAAAAAATATATTATTGATATTTCTGATGAATAATTATTTTTTTATGCCGAAAACCTAGGGTCATCCTACGATGACCTTTCATAATTTTTACGGGAAAATTAAAAAATGAAATTTTTAAAAATAAATAATAAATTCGTTCATTTTACATCATATAAATATTAAAAAAATATATTATTGATATTTCTGATGAATAATTATTTTTTTTATGCGGAAAACCTAGGGTCATCCTACGATGACCTTTCATAATTTTTACGGGAAAATTAAAAAATGAAATTTTTAAAAATAAATAATAAATTAGTTCATTTTACATCATATAAATATTAAAAAAATATATTATTGATATTTCTGATGAATAATTATTTTTTTATCCCGAAAACCTAGGGTCATCCTACGATGACCTTTCATAATTTTTACGGGAAAATTAAAAAATGAAATTTTTAAAAATAAATAATAAATTCGTTCATTTTACATCATAAAAATATTAAAAAAATATATTATTGATATTTCTGATGAATAATTATTTTTTTTATGCCGAAAACCTAGGGTCATCCTACGATGACCTTTCATAATTTTTACAGGAAAATTAAAAAATGAAATTTTTAAAAATAAATAATAAATTCGTTCATTTTGCATCATAAAAATATTAAAAAAATATATTATTCATATTTCTTACTAAAAATTATTTTTTTATGCCGAAAACCTAGGGTCATCCTACGATGACCTTTCATAATTTTTACGGGAAAATTAATAAATGAAATTTTTAAAAATAAATAATAAATTCGTTCATTTTACATCATAAAAATATTAAAAAAATATATTATTCATATTTCTTACTAAAAATTATTTTTTTATGCCGAAAACCTAGGGTCATCCTACGAAGACCTTTCATAATTTTTACGGGAAAATTAAAAAATGAAATTTTTAAAAATAAATAATAAATTCGTTCATTTTACATCATATAAATATTAAAAAAATATATTATTCATATTTCTTACTAAAAATAATTTTTTTATGCCGAAAACCTAGGGTCATCCTACGATGACCTTTCATAATTTTTACGGGAAAATTAAAAAATTAAATTTTTAAAAATAAATAATAAATTCGTTCATTTTACATCATAAAAATATTAAAAAAATATATTATTGATATTTCTGATGAATAATTATTTTTTTATGCCGAAAACCTAGGGTCATCCTACGATGACCTTTCATAATTTTTACGGGAAAATTAAAAAATGAAATTTTGAAATATAAATAATAAATTCGTTCATTTTACATCATATAAATATTAAAAAAATATATTATTGATATTTCTGATGAATAGTTATTTTTTTATGCCGAAAAACTAGGGTCATCCTACGATGACCTTTCATAATTTTTACGGGAAAATTAAAAAATGAAATTTTTAAAAATAAATAATAAATTCGTTCATTTTACATCATATAAATATTAAAAAAATATATTATTGATATTTCTGATGAATAATTATTTTTTTATCCCGAAAACCTAGGGTCATCCTACGATGACCTTTCATAATTTTTACGGGAAAATTAAAAAATGAAATTTTTAAAAATAAATAATAAATTCGTTAATTTTACATCATAAAAATATTAAAAAAATATATTATTGATATTTCTGATGAATAATTATTTTTTTATGCCGAAAACCTAGGGTCATCCTACGATGACCTTTCATAATTTTTACGGGAAAATTAAAAAATGAAATTTTTAAAAATAAATAATAAATTCGTTAATTTTACATCATATAAATATTAAAAAAATATATTATTGATATTTCTGATGAATAATTATTTTTTTATGCCGAAAACCTAGGGTCATCCTACGATGACCTTTCATAATTTTTACGGGAAAATTAAAAAATGAAATTTTTAAAAATAAATAATAAATTCGTTCATTTTACATCATATAAATATTAAAAAAATATATTATTGATATTTCTGATGAATAATTATTTGTTTATGCCGAAAACCTAGGGTCATCCTACGATGACCTTTCATAATTTTTACGGGAAAATTAAAAAATGAATTTTTTAAAAATAAATAATAAATTCGTTCATTTTACATCATAAAAATATTAAAAAAATATATTATTCATATTTCTTACTAAAAATTATTTTTTATGCCGAAAACCTAGGGTCATCCTATGATGACCTTTCATAATTTTTACGGGAAAATTAAAAAATGAAATTTTTAAAAATAAATAATAAATTCGTTAATTTTACATCATATAAATATTAAAAAAATATATTATTGATCTTTCTGATGAATAATTATTTGTTTATGCCGAAAACCTAGGGTCATCCTACGATGACCTTTAATAATTTTTACGGGAAAATTAAAAAATGAAATTTTTAAAAATAAATAATAAATTCGTTCATTTTACATCATATAAATATTAAAAAAATATATTATTGATATTTCTGATGAATAATTATTTGTTTATGCCGAAAACCTAGGGTCATCCTACGATGACCTTTCATAATTTTTACGGGAAAATTAAAAAATGAAATTTTTAAAAATAAATAATAAATTCGTTCATTTTACATCATATAAATATTAAAAAAATATATTATTGATATTTCTGATGAATAATTATTTTTTTTATGCCGAAAACCTAGGGTCATCCTACGATGACCTTTCATAATTTTTACGGGAAAATTAAAAAATGAAATTTTTAAAAATAAATAATAAATTCGTTCATTTTACATCATATAAATATTAAAAAAATATATTATTGATATTTCTGATGAATAATTATTTTTTTATCCCGAAAACCTAGGGTCATCCTACGAAGACCTTTCATAATTTTTACGGGAAAATTAAAAAATGAAATTTTTAAAAATAAATAATAAATTCGTTCATTTTACATCATAAAAATATTAAAAAAATATATTATTCATATTTATTACTAAAAATTATTTTTTTATGCCTTAAACCAAGGGTCATCCTACGATGACCTTTCATAATTTTTACGGGAAAATTAAAAAATGAAATTTTTAAAAATAAATAATAAATTCGTTCATTTTACATCATATAAATATTAAAAAAATATATTATTGATATTTCTGATGAATAATTATTTTTTTTATGCGGAAAACCTAGGGTCATCCTACGATGACCTTTCATAATTTTTACGGGAAAATTAAAAAATGAAATTTTTAAAAATAAATAATAAATTAGTTCATTTTACATCATATAAATATTAAAAAAATATATTATTGATATTTCTGATGAATAATTATTTTTTTATCCCGAAAACCTAGGGTCATCCTACGATGACCTTTCATAATTTTTACGGGAAAATTAATAAATGAAATTTTTAAAAATAAATAATAAATTCGTTCATTTTACATCATAAAAATATTAAAAAAATATATTATTGATATTTCTGATGAATAATTATTTTTTTTATGCCGAAAACCTAGGGTCATCCTACGATGACCTTTCATAATTTTTACAGGAAAATTAAAAAATGAAATTTTTAAAAATAAATAATAAATTCGTTCATTTTGCATCATAAAAATATTAAAAAAATATATTATTCATATTTCTTACTAAAAATTATTTTTTTATGCCGAAAACCTAGGGTCATCCTACGATGACCTTTCATAATTTTTACGGGAAAATTAATAAATGAAATTTTTAAAAATAAATAATAAATTCGTTCATTTTACATCATAAAAATATTAAAAAAATATATTATTCATATTTCTTACTAAAAATTATTTTTTTATGCCGAAAACCTAGGGTCATCCTACGAAGACCTTTCATAATTTTTACGGGAAAATTAAAAAATGAAATTTTTAAAAATAAATAATAAATTCGTTCATTTTACATCATATAAATATTAAAAAAATATATTATTCATATTTCTTACTAAAAATTATTTTTTTATGCCGAAAACCTAGGGTCATCCTACGATGACCTTTCATAATTTTTACGGGAAAATTAAAAAATTAAATTTTTAAAAATAAATAATAAATTCGTTCATTTTACATCATAAAAATATTAAAAAAATATATTATTGATATTTCTGATGAATAATTATTTTTTTATGCCGAAAACCTAGGGTCATCCTACGATGACCTTTCATAATTTTTACGGGAAAATTAAAAAATGAAATTTTGAAATATAAATAATAAATTCGTTCATTTTACATCATATAAATATTAAAAAAATATATTATTGATATTTCTGATGAATAGTTATTTTTTTATGCCGAAAAACTAGGGTCATCCTACGATGACCTTTCATAATTTTTACGGGAAAATTAAAAAATGAAATTTTTAAAAATAAATAATAAATTCGTTCATTTTACATCATATAAATATTAAAAAAATATATTATTGATATTTCTGATGAATAATTATTTTTTTATCCCGAAAACCTAGGGTCATCCTACGATGACCTTTCATAATTTTTACGGGAAAATTAAAAAATGAAATTTTTAAAAATAAATAATAAATTCGTTAATTTTACATCATAAAAATATTAAAAAAATATATTATTGATATTTCTGATGAATAATTATTTTTTTATGCCGAAAACCTAGGGTCATCCTACGATGACCTTTCATAATTTTTACGGGAAAATTAAAAAATGAAATTTTTAAAAATAAATAATAAATTCGTTAATTTTACATCATATAAATATTAAAAAAATATATTATTGATATTTCTGATGAATAATTATTTTTTTATGCCGAAAACCTAGGGTCATCCTACGATGACCTTTCATAATTTTTACGAGAAAATTAAAAAATGAAATTTTTAAAAATAAATAATAAATTCGTTCATTTTACATCATATAAATATTAAAAAAATATATTATTGATATTTCTGATGAATAATTATTTGTTTATGCCGAAAACCTAGGGTCATCCTACGATGACCTTTCATAATTTTTACGGGAAAATTAAAAAATGAATTTTTTAAAAATAAATAATAAATTCGTTCATTTTACATCATAAAAATATTAAAAAAATATATTATTCATATTTCTTACTAAAAATTATTTTTTATGCCGAAAACCTAGGGTCATCCTATGATGACCTTTCATAATTTTTACGGGAAAATTAAAAAATGAAATTTTTAAAAATAAATAATAAATTCGTTAATTTTACATCATATAAATATTAAAAAAATATATTATTGATCTTTCTGATGAATAATTATTTGTTTATGCCGAAAACCTAGGGTCATCCTACGATGACCTTTAATAATTTTTACGGGAAAATTAAAAAATGAAATTTTTAAAAATAAATAATAAATTCGTTCATTTTACATCATATAAATATTAAAAAAATATATTATTGATATTTCTGATGAATAATTATTTTTTTATGCCGAAAACCTAGGGTCATCCTACGATGACCTTTCATAATTTTTACGGGAAAATTAAAAAATGAAATTTTTAAAAATATATAATAAATTCGTTCATTTTACATCATATAAATATTAAAAAAATATATTATTGATATTTCTGATGAATAATTATTTGTTTATGCCGAAAACCTAGGGTCATCCTACGATGACCTTTCATAATTTTTACGGGAAAATTAAAAAATGAAATTTTTAAAAATAAATAATAAATTCGTTCATTTTACATCATATAAATATTAAAAAAATATATTATTGATATTTCTGATGAATAATTATTTTTTTATGCCGAAATCCTAGGGTCATCCTACGATGACCTTTCATAATTTTTACGGGAAAATTAAAAAATGAAATTTTTAAAAATAAATAATAAATTCGTTAATTTTACATCATATAAATATTAAAAAAAATATATTATTGATATTTCTGATGAATAATTATTTTTTTATGCCGAAAACCTAGGGTCATCCTACGATGACCTTTCATAATTTTTACGGGAAAATTAAAAAATGAAATTTTTAAAAATAAATAATAAATTCGTTCATTTTACATCATATAAATATTAAAAAAATATATTATTGATATTTTTGATGAATAATTATTTTTTTATGCCGAAAACGTATGGTCATCCTACGATGACCTTTCATAATTTTTACGGGAAAACTAAAAAATGAAATTTTTAAAAATAAATAATAAATTCGTTCATTTTACATCATAAAAATATTAAAAAAATATATTATTCATATTTCTTACTAAAAATTATTTTTTTATGCCGAAAACCTAGGGTCATCCTACGATGACCTTTCATAATTTTTACGGGAAAATTAAAAAATGAATTTTTTAAAAATAAATAATAAATTCGTTCATTTTACATCATAAAAATATTAAAAAAATATATTATTCATATTTCTTACTAAAAATTATTTTTTATGCCGAAAACCTAGGGTCATCCTATGATGACCTTTCATAATTTTTACGGGAAAATTAAAAAATGAAATTTTTAAAAATAAATAATAAATTCGTTAATTTTACATCATATAAATATTAAAAAAATATATTATTGATCTTTCTGATGAATAATTATTTGTTTATGCCGAAAACCTAGGGTCATCCTACGATGACCTTTAATAATTTTTACGGGAAAATTAAAAAATGAAATTTTTAAAAATAAATAATAAATTCGTTCATTTTACATCATATAAATATTAAAAAAATATATTATTGATATTTCTGATGAATAATTATTTTTTTATGCCGAAAACCTAGGGTCATCCTACGATGACCTTTCATAATTTTTACGGGAAAATTAAAAAATGAAATTTTTAAAAATATATAATAAATTCGTTCATTTTACATCATATAAATATTAAAAAAATATATTATTGATATTTCTGATGAATAATTATTTGTTTATGCCGAAAACCTAGGGTCATCCTACGATGACCTTTCATAATTTTTACGGGAAAATTAAAAAATGAAATTTTTAAAAATAAATAATAAATTCGTTCATTTTACATCATATAAATATTAAAAAAATATATTATTGATATTTCTGATGAATAATTATTTTTTTATGCCGAAATCCTAGGGTCATCCTACGATGACCTTTCATAATTTTTACGGGAAAATTAAAAAATGAAATTTTTAAAAATAAATAATAAATTCGTTCATTTTACATCATATAAATATTAAAAAAATATATTATTGATATTTCTGATGAATAATTATTTTTTTATGCCGAAAACCTAGGGTCATCCTACGATGACCTTTCATAATTTTTACGGGAAAATTAAAAAATGAAATTTTTAAAAATAAATAATAAATTCGTTCATTTTACATCATATAAATATTAAAAAAATATATTATTGATATTTCTGATGAATAATTATTTTTTTATGCCGAAAACGTATGGTCATCCTACGATGACCTTTCATAATTTTTACGGGAAAACTAAAAAATGAAATTTTTAAAAATAAATAATAAATTCGTTCATTTTACATCATAAAAATATTAAAAAAATATATTATTCATATTTCTTACTAAAAATTATTTTTTTATGCCGAAAACCTAGGGTCATCCTACGATGACCTTTCATAATTTTTACGGGAAAATTAAAAAATGAAATTTTTAAAAATAAATAATAAATTCGTTAATTTTACATCATATAAATATTAAAAAAATATATTATTCATATTTCTTACTAAAAATTATTTTTTTATGCCGAAAACCTAGGGTCATCCTACGATGACCTTTCATAATTTTTACGGGAAAATTAAAAAATGAAATTTTTAAAAATAAATAATAAATTCGTTAATTTTACATCATATAAATATTAAAAAAATATATTATTGATCTTTCTGATGAATAATTATTTGTTTATGCCGAAAACCTAGGGTCATCCTACGATGACCTTTCATAATTTTTACGGGAAAATTAAAAAATGAAATTTTTAAAAATAAATAATAAATTCGTTCATTTTACATCATAAAAATATTAAAAAAATATATTATTCATATTTCTTACTAAAAATTATTTTTTTATGCCGAAAACCAAGGGTCATCCTACGATGACCTTTCATAATTTTTACGGGAAAATTAAAAAATGAAATTTTTAAAAATAAATAATAAATTCGTTCATTTTACATCATAAAAATATTAAAAAAATATATTATTGATATTTCTGATGAATAATTATTTTTTTATGCCGAAAACCTAGGGTCATCCTACGATGACCTTTCATAATTTTTACGGGAAAATTAAAAAATGAAATTTTTAAAAATAAATAATAAATTCGTTCATTTTACATCATATAAATATTAAAAAAATATATTATTGATATTTCTGATGAATAATTATTTTTTTTATGCCGAAAACCTAGGGTCATCCTACGATGACCTTTCATAATTTTTACGGGAAAATTAAAAAATGAAATTTTTAAAAATAAATAATAAATTCGTTCATTTTACATCATATAAATATTAAAAAAATATATTATTGATATTTCTGATGAATAATTATTTTTTTATCCCGAAAACCTAGGGTCATCCTACGAAGACCTTTCATAATTTTTACGGGAAAATTAAAAAATGAAATTTTTAAAAATAAATAATAAATTCGTTCATTTTACATCATAAAAATATTAAAAAAATATATTATTCATATTTCTTACTAAAAATTATTTTTTTATGCCTTAAACCAAGGGTCATCCTACGATGACCTTTCATAATTTTTACGGGAAAACTAAAAAATGAAATTTTTAAAAATAAATAATAAATTCGTTCATTTTACATCATAAAAATATTAAAAAAATATATTATTCATATTTCTTACTAAAAATTATTTTTTTATGCCGAAAACCTAGGGTCATCCTACGATGACCTTTCATAATTTTTACGGGAAAATTAAAAAATGAATTTTTTAAAAATAAATAATAAATTCGTTCATTTTACATCATAAAAATATTAAAAAAATATATTATTCATATTTCTTACTAAAAATTATTTTTTATGCCGAAAACCTAGGGTCATCCTATGATGACCTTTCATAATTTTTACGGGAAAATTAAAAAATGAAATTTTTAAAAATAAATAATAAATTCGTTAATTTTACATCATATAAATATTAAAAAAATATATTATTGATCTTTCTGATGAATAATTATTTGTTTATGCCGAAAACCTAGGGTCATCCTACGATGACCTTTAATAATTTTTACGGGAAAATTAAAAAATGAAATTTTTAAAAATAAATAATAAATTCGTTCATTTTACATCATATAAATATTAAAAAAATATATTATTGATATTTCTGATGAATAATTATTTTTTTATGCCGAAAACCTAGGGTCATCCTACGATGACCTTTCATAATTTTTACGGGAAAATTAAAAAATGAAATTTTTAAAAATATATAATAAATTCGTTCATTTTACATCATATAAATATTAAAAAAATATATTATTGATATTTCTGATGAATAATTATTTGTTTATGCCGAAAACCTAGGGTCATCCTACGATGACCTTTCATAATTTTTACGGGAAAATTAAAAAATGAAATTTTTAAAAATAAATAATAAATTCGTTCATTTTACATCATATAAATATTAAAAAAATATATTATTGATATTTCTGATGAATAATTATTTTTTTATGCCGAAATCCTAGGGTCATCCTACGATGACCTTTCATAATTTTTACGGGAAAATTAAAAAATGAAATTTTTAAAAATAAATAATAAATTCGTTCATTTTACATCATATAAATATTAAAAAAATATATTATTGATATTTCTGATGAATAATTATTTTTTTATGCCGAAAACCTAGGGTCATCCTACGATGACCTTTCATAATTTTTACGGGAAAATTAAAAAATGAAATTTTTAAAAATAAATAATAAATTCGTTCATTTTACATCATATAAATATTAAAAAAATATATTATTGATATTTCTGATGAATAATTATTTTTTTATGCCGGAAACGTATGGTCATCCTACGATGACCTTTCATAATTTTTACGGGAAAACTAAAAAATGAAATTTTTAAAAATAAATAATAAATTCGTTCATTTTACATCATAAAAATATTAAAAAAATATATTATTCATATTTCTTACTAAAAATTATTTTTTTATGCCGAAAACCTAGGGTCATCCTACGATGACCTTTCATAATTTTTACGGGAAAATTAAAAAATGAAATTTTTAAAAATAAATAATAAATTCGTTAATTTTACATCATATAAATATTAAAAAAATATATTATTCATATTTCTTACTAAAAATTATTTTTTTATGCCGAAAACCTAGGGTCATCCTACGATGACCTTTCATAATTTTTACGGGAAAATTAAAAAATGAAATTTTTAAAAATAAATAATAAATTCGTTAATTTTACATCATATAAATATTAAAAAAATATATTATTGATCTTTCTGATGAATAATTATTTGTTTATGCCGAAAACCTAGGGTCATCCTACGATGACCTTTCATAATTTTTACGGGAAAATTAAAAAATGAAATTTTTAAAAATAAATAATAAATTCGTTCATTTTACATCATAAAAATATTAAAAAAATATATTATTCATATTTCTTACTAAAAATTATTTTTTTATGCCGAAAACCAAGGGTCATCCTACGATGACCTTTCATAATTTTTACGGGAAAATTAAAAAATGAAATTTTTAAAAATAAATAATAAATTCGTTCATTTTACATCATAAAAATATTAAAAAAATATATTATTGATATTTCTGATGAATAATTATTTTTTTATGCCGAAAACCTAGGGTCATCCTACGATGACCTTTCATAATTTTTACGGGAAAATTAAAAAATGAAATTTTTAAAAATAAATAATAAATTCGTTCATTTTACATCATATAAATATTAAAAAAATATATTATTGATATTTCTGATGAATAATTATTTTTTTTATGCCGAAAACCTAGGGTCATCCTACGATGACCTTTCATAATTTTTACGGGAAAATTAAAAAATGAAATTTTTAAAAATAAATAATAAATTCGTTCATTTTACATCATATAAATATTAAAAAAATATATTATTGATATTTCTGATGAATAATTATTTTTTTATCCCGAAAACCTAGGGTCATCCTACGAAGACCTTTCATAATTTTTACGGGAAAATTAAAAAATGAAATTTTTAAAAATAAATAATAAATTCGTTCATTTTACATCATAAAAATATTAAAAAAATATATTATTCATATTTCTTACTAAAAATTATTTTTTTATGCCTTAAACCAAGGGTCATCCTACGATGACCTTTCATAATTTTTACGGGAAAATTAAAAAATGAAATTTTTAAAAATAAATAATAAATTCGTTCATTTTACATCATAAAAATATTAAAAAAATATATTATTGATATTTCTGATGAATAATTATTTTTTTATGCCGAAAACCTAGGGTCATCCTACGATGACCTTTCATAATTTTTACGGGAAAATTAAAAAATGAAATTTTTAAAAATAAATAATAAATTCGTTCATTTTACATCATATAAATATTAAAAAAATATATTATTGATATTTCTGATGAATAATTATTTTTTTTATGCGGAAAACCTAGGGTCATCCTACGATGACCTTTCATAATTTTTACGGGAAAATTAAAAAATGAAATTTTTAAAAATAAATAATAAATTAGTTCATTTTACATCATATAAATATTAAAAAAATATATTATTGATATTTCTGATGAATAATTATTTTTTTATCCCGAAAACCTAGGGTCATCCTACGATGACCTTTCATAATTTTTACGGGAAAATTAAAAAATGAAATTTTTAAAAATAAATAATAAATTAGTTCATTTTACATCATATAAATATTAAAAAAATATATTATTGATATTTCTGATGAATAATTATTTTTTTATCCCGAAAACCTAGGGTCATCCTACGATGACCTTTCATAATTTTTACGGGAAAATTAAAAAATGAAATTTTTAAAAATAAATAATAAATTCGTTCATTTTACATCATAAAAATATTAAAAAAATATATTATTGATATTTCTGATGAATAATTATTTTTTTTATGCCGAAAACCTAGGGTCATCCTACGATGACCTTTCATAATTTTTACGGGAAAATTAAAAAATGAAATTTTTAAAAATAAATAATAAATTCGTTCATTTTGCATCATAAAAATATTAAAAAAATATATTATTCATATTTCTTACTAAAAATTATTTTTTTATGCCGAAAACCTAGGGTCATCCTACGATGACCTTTCATAATTTTTACGGGAAAATTAAAAAATGAAATTTTTAAAAATAAATAATAAATTCGTTCATTTTGCATCATAAAAATATTAAAAAAATATATTATTCATATTTCTTACTAAAAATTATTTTTTTATGCCGAAAACCTAGGGTCATCCTACGATGACCTTTCATAATTTTTACGGGAAAATTAATAAATGAAATTTTTAAAAATAAATAATAAATTCGTTCATTTTACATCATAAAAATATTAAAAAAATATATTATTCATATTTCTTACTAAAAATTATTTTTTTATGCCGAAAACCTAGGGTCATCCTACGAAGACCTTTCATAATTTTTACGGGAAAATTAAAAAATGAAATTTTTAAAAATAAATAATAAATTCGTTCATTTTACATCATAAAAATATTAAAAAAATATATTATTGATATTTCTGATGAATAATTATTTTTTTATGCCGAAAACCTAGGGTCATCCTACGATGACCTTTCATAATTTTTACGGGAAAATTAAAAAATGAAATTTTTAAAAATAAATAATAAATTCGTTCATTTTACATCATATAAATATTAAAAAAATATATTATTGATATTTCTGATGAATAATTATTTTTTTTATGCCGAAAACCTAGGGTCATCCTACGATGACCTTTCATAATTTTTACGGGAAAATTAAAAAATGAAATTTTTAAAAATAAATAATAAATTCGTTCATTTTACATCATATAAATATTAAAAAAATATATTATTGATATTTCTGATGAATAATTATTTTTTTATCCCGAAAACCTAGGGTCATCCTACGAAGACCTTTCATAATTTTTACGGGAAAATTAAAAAATGAAATTTTTAAAAATAAATAATAAATTCGTTCATTTTACATCATAAAAATATTAAAAAAATATATTATTCATATTTCTTACTAAAAATTATTTTTTTATGCCTTAAACCAAGGGTCATCCTACGATGACCTTTCATAATTTTTACGGGAAAATTAAAAAATGAAATTTTTAAAAATAAATAATAAATTCGTTCATTTTACATCATAAAAATATTAAAAAAATATATTATTGATATTTCTGATGAATAATTATTTTTTTATGCCGAAAACCTAGGGTCATCCTACGATGACCTTTCATAATTTTTACGGGAAAATTAAAAAATGAAATTTTTAAAAATAAATAATAAATTCGTTCATTTTACATCATATAAATATTAAAAAAATATATTATTGATATTTCTGATGAATAATTATTTTTTTTATGCGGAAAACCTAGGGTCATCCTACGATGACCTTTCATAATTTTTACGGGAAAATTAAAAAATGAAATTTTTAAAAATAAATAATAAATTAGTTCATTTTACATCATATAAATATTAAAAAAATATATTATTGATATTTCTGATGAATAATTATTTTTTTATCCCGAAAACCTAGGGTCATCCTACGATGACCTTTCATAATTTTTACGGGAAAATTAAAAAATGAAATTTTTAAAAATAAATAATAAATTCGTTCATTTTACATCATAAAAATATTAAAAAAATATATTATTGATATTTCTGATGAATAATTATTTTTTTTATGCCGAAAACCTAGGGTCATCCTACGATGACCTTTCATAATTTTTACGGGAAAATTAAAAAATGAAATTTTTAAAAATAAATAATAAATTCGTTCATTTTGCATCATAAAAATATTAAAAAAATATATTATTCATATTTCTTACTAAAAATTATTTTTTTATGCCGAAAACCTAGGGTCATCCTACGATGACCTTTCATAATTTTTACGGGAAAATTAAAAAATGAAATTTTTAAAAATAAATAATAAATTCGTTCATTTTGCATCATAAAAATATTAAAAAAATATATTATTCATATTTCTTACTAAAAATTATTTTTTTATGCCGAAAACCTAGGGTCATCCTACGATGACCTTTCATAATTTTTACGGGAAAATTAATAAATGAAATTTTTAAAAATAAATAATAAATTCGTTCATTTTACATCATAAAAATATTAAAAAAATATATTATTCATATTTCTTACTAAAAATTATTTTTTTATGCCGAAAACCTAGGGTCATCCTACGAAGACCTTTCATAATTTTTACGGGAAAATTAAAAAATGAAATTTTTAAAAATAAATAATAAATTCGTTCATTTTACATCATATAAATATTAAAAAAATATATTATTCATATTTCTTACTAAAAATTATTTTTTTATGCCGAAAACCTAGGGTCATCCTACGATGACCTTTCATAATTTTTACGGGAAAATTAAAAAATGAAATTTTTAAAAATAAATAATAAATTCGTTCATTTTACATCATATAAATATTAAAAAAATATATTATTCATATTTCTTACTAAAAATTATTTTTTTATGCCGAAAACCTAGGGTCATCCTACGATGACCTTTCATAATTTTTACGGTAAAATTAAAAAATGAAATTTTTAAAAATAAATAATAAATTCGTTCATTTTACATCATAAAAATATTAAAAAAATATATTATTGATATTTCTGATGAATAATTATTTTTTTATGCCGAAAACCTAGGGTCATCCTACGATGACCTTTCATAATTTTTACGGGAAAATTAAAAAATGAAATTTTGAAATATAAATAATAAATTCGTTCATTTTACATCATATAAATATTAAAAAAATATATTATTGATATTTCTGATGAATAGTTATTTTTTTATGCCGAAAAACTAGGGTCATCCTACGATGACCTTTCATAATTTTTACTGGAAAAATAAAAAATGAAATTTTTAAAAATAAATAATAAATTCGTTCATTTTACATCATATAAATATTAAAAAAATATATTATTGATATTTCTGATGAATAATTATTTTTTTATCCCGAAAACCTAGGGTCATCCTACGATGACCTTTCATAATTTTTACGGGAAAATTAAAAAATGAAATTTTTAAAAATAAATAATAAATTCGTTAATTTTACATCATAAAAATATTAAAAAAATATATTATTGATATTTCTGATGAATAATTATTTTTTTATGCCGAAAACCTAGGTTCATCCTACGATGACCTTTCATAATTTTTACGGGAAAATTAAAAAATGAAATTTTTAAAAATAAATAATAAACTCGTTAATTTTACATCATATAAATATTAAAAAAATATATTATTGATATTTCTGATGAATAATTATTTTTTTATGCCGAAAACCTAGGGTCATCCTACGATGACCTTTCATAATTTTTACGGGAAAATTAAAAAATGAAATTTTTAAAAATAAATAATAAATTCGTTCATTTTACATCATATAAATATTAAAAAAATATATTATTGATATTTCTGATGAATAATTATTTGTTTATGCCGAAAACCTAGGGTCATCCTACGCTGACCTTTCATAATTTTTACGGGAAAATTAAAAAATGAATTTTTTAAAAATAAATAATAAATTCGTTCATTTTACATCATAAAAATATTAAAAAAATATATTATTCATATTTCTTACTAAAAATTATTTTTTTATGCCGAAAACCTAGGGTCATCCTACGATGACCTTTCATAATTTTTACGGGAAAATTAAAAAATGAAATTTTTAAAAATAAATAATAAATTCGTTAATTTTACATCATATAAATATTAAAAAAATATATTATTGATCTTTCTGATGAATAATTATTTGTTTATGCCGAAAACCTAGGGTCATCCTACGATGACCTTTAATAATTTTTACGGGAAAATTAAAAAATGAAATTTTTAAAAATAAATAATAAATTCGTTCATTTTACATCATATAAATATTAAAAAAATATATTATTGATATTTCTGATGAATAATTATTTTTTTATGCCGAAAACCTAGGGTCATCCTACGATGACCTTTCATAATTTTTACGGGAAAATTAAAAAATGAAATTTTTAAAAATATATAATAAATTCGTTCATTTTACATCATATAAATATTAAAAAAATATATTATTGATATTTCTGATGAATAATTATTTGTTTATGCCGAAAACCTAGGGTCATCCTACGATGACCTTTCATAATTTTTACGGGAAAATTAAAAAATGAAATTTTTAAAAATAAATAATAAATTCGTTCATTTTACATCATATAAATATTAAAAAAATATATTATTGATATTTCTGATGAATAATTATTTTTTTATGCCGAAAACCTAGGGTCATCCTACGATGACCTTTCATAATTTTTACGGGAAAATTAAAAAATGAAATTTTTACGGGAAAATTAAAAAATGAAATTTTGAAATATAAATAATAAATTCGTTCATTTTACATCATATAAATATTAAAAAAATATATTATTGATATTTCTGATGAATAGTTATTTTTTTATGCCGAAAAACTAGGGTCATCCTACGATGACCTTTCATAATTTTTACTGGAAAATTAAAAAATGAAATTTTTAAAAATAAATAATAAATTCGTTCATTTTACATCATATAAATATTAAAAAAATATATTATTGATATTTCTGATGAATAATTATTTTTTTATCCCGAAAACCTAGGGTCATCCTACGATGACCTTTCATAATTTTTACGGGAAAATTAAAAAATGAAATTTTTAAAAATAAATAATAAATTCGTTAATTTTACATCATAAAAATATTAAAAAAATATATTATTGATATTTCTGATGAATAATTATTTTTTTATGCCGAAAACCTAGGGTCATCCTACGATGACCTTTCATAATTTTTACGGGAAAATTAAAAAATGAAATTTTTTAAAATAAATAATAAATTCGTTAATTTTACATCATATAAATATTAAAAAAATATATTATTGATATTTCTGATGAATAATTATTTTTTTATGCCGAAAACCTAGGGTCATCCTACGATGACCTTTCATAATTTTTACGGGAAAATTAAAAAATGAAATTTTTAAAAATAAATAATAAATTCGTTCATTTTACATCATATAAATATTAAAAAAATATATTATTGATATTTCTGATGAATAATTATTTGTTTATGCCGAAAACCTAGGGTCATCCTACGCTGACCTTTCATAATTTTTACGGGAAAATTAAAAAATGAATTTTTTAAAAATAAATAATAAATTCGTTCATTTTACATCATAAAAATATTAAAAAAATATATTATTCATATTTCTTACTAAAAATTATTTTTTTATGCCGAAAACCTAGGGTCATCCTACGATGACCTTTCATAATTTTTACGGGAAAATTAAAAAATGAAATTTTTAAAAATAAATAATAAATTCGTTAATTTTACATCATATAAATATTAAAAAAATATATTATTGATATTTCTGATGAATAATTATTTTTTTATGCCGAAAACCTAGGGTCATCCTACGATGACCTTTCATAATTATTACGGGAAAATTAAAAAATGAAATTTTTAAAAATAAATAATAAATTCGTTAATTTTACATCATAAAAATATTAAAAAAATATATTATTCATATTTCTTACTAAAAATTATTTTTTTATGCCGAAAACCTAGGGTCATCCTACGATGACCTTTCATAATTTTTACGGGAAAATTAAAAAATGAAATTTTTAAAAATAAATAATAAATTCGTTCATTTTACATCATAAAAATATTAAAAAAATATATTATTGATATTTCTGATGAATAATTATTTTTTTATGCCGAAAACCTAGGGTCATCCTACGATGACCTTTCATAATTTTTACGGGAAAATTAAAAAATGAAATTTTTAAAAATAAATAATAAATTCGTTCATTTTACATCATATAAATATTAAAAAAATATATTATTGATATTTCTGATGAATAATTATTTTTTTTATGCGGAAAACCTAGGGTCATCCTACGATGACCTTTCATAATTTTTACGGGAAAATTAAAAAATGAAATTTTTAAAAATAAATAATAAATTAGTTCATTTTACATCATATAAATATTAAAAAAATATATTATTGATATTTCTGATGAATAATTATTTTTTTATCCCGAAAACCTAGGGTCATCCTACGATGACCTTTCATAATTTTTACGGGAAAATTAAAAAATGAAATTTTTAAAAATAAATAATAAATTCGTTCATTTTACATCATAAAAATATTAAAAAAATATATTATTGATATTTCTGATGAATAATTATTTTTTTTATGCCGAAAACCTAGGGTCATCCTACGATGACCTTTCATAATTTTTACGGGAAAATTAAAAAATGAAATTTTTAAAAATAAATAATAAATTCGTTCATTTTGCATCATAAAAATATTAAAAAAATATATTATTCATATTTCTTACTAAAAATTATTTTTTTATGCCGAAAACCTAGGGTCATCCTACGATGACCTTTCATAATTTTTACGGGAAAATTAAAAAATGAAATTTTTAAAAATAAATAATAAATTCGTTCATTTTGCATCATAAAAATATTAAAAAAATATATTATTCATATTTCTTACTAAAAATTATTTTTTTATGCCGAAAACCTAGGGTCATCCTACGATGACCTTTCATAATTTTTACGGGAAAATTAATAAATGAAATTTTTAAAAATAAATAATAAATTCGTTCATTTTACATCATAAAAATATTAAAAAAATATATTATTCATATTTCTTACTAAAAATTATTTTTTTATGCCGAAAACCTAGGGTCATCCTACGAAGACCTTTCATAATTTTTACGGGAAAATTAAAAAATGAAATTTTTAAAAATAAATAATAAATTCGTTCATTTTACTTCATATAAATATTAAAAAAATATATTATTCATATTTCTTACTAAAAATTATTTTTTTATGCCGAAAACCTAGGGTCATCCTACGATGACCTTTCATAATTTTTACGGGAAAATTAAAAAATGAAATTTTTAAAAATAAATAATAAATTCGTTCATTTTACATCATATAAATATTAAAAAAATATATTATTCATATTTCTTACTAAAAATTATTTTTTTATGCCGAAAACCTAGGGTCATCCTACGATGACCTTTCATAATTTTTACGGTAAAATTAAAAAATGAAATTTTTAAAAATAAATAATAAATTCGTTAATTTTACATCATATAAATATTAAAAAAATATATTATTGATATTTCTGATGAATAATTATTTTTTTATGCCGAAAACCTAGGGTCATCCTACGATGACCTTTCATAATTATTACGGGAAAATTAAAAAATGAAATTTTTAAAAATAAATAATAAATTCGTTAATTTTACATCATAAAAATATTAAAAAAATATATTATTCATATTTCTTACTAAAAATTATTTTTTTATGCCGAAAACCTAGGGTCATCCTACGATGACCTTTCATAATTTTTACGGGAAAATTAAAAAATGAAATTTTTAAAAATAAATAATAAATTCGTTCATTTTACATCATAAAAATATTAAAAAAATATATTATTGATATTTCTGATGAATAATTATTTTTTTATGCCGAAAACCTAGGGTCATCCTACGATGACCTTTCATAATTTTTACGGGAAAATTAAAAAATGAAATTTTTAAAAATAAATAATAAATTCGTTCATTTTACATCATATAAATATTAAAAAAATATATTATTGATATTTCTGATGAATAATTATTTTTTTTATGCGGAAAACCTAGGGTCATCCTACGATGACCTTTCATAATTTTTACGGGAAAATTAAAAAATGAAATTTTTAAAAATAAATAATAAATTAGTTCATTTTACATCATATAAATATTAAAAAAATATATTATTGATATTTCTGATGAATAATTATTTTTTTATCCCGAAAACCTAGGGTCATCCTACGATGACCTTTCATAATTTTTACGGGAAAATTAAAAAATGAAATTTTTAAAAATAAATAATAAATTCGTTCATTTTACATCATAAAAATATTAAAAAAATATATTATTGATATTTCTGATGAATAATTATTTTTTTTATGCCGAAAACCTAGGGTCATCCTACGATGACCTTTCATAATTTTTACGGGAAAATTAAAAAATGAAATTTTTAAAAATAAATAATAAATTCGTTCATTTTGCATCATAAAAATATTAAAAAAATATATTATTCATATTTCTTACTAAAAATTATTTTTTTATGCCGAAAACCTAGGGTCATCCTACGATGACCTTTCATAATTTTTACGGGAAAATTAAAAAATGAAATTTTTAAAAATAAATAATAAATTCGTTCATTTTGCATCATAAAAATATTAAAAAAATATATTATTCATATTTCTTACTAAAAATTATTTTTTTATGCCGAAAACCTAGGGTCATCCTACGATGACCTTTCATAATTTTTACGGGAAAATTAATAAATGAAATTTTTAAAAATAAATAATAAATTCGTTCATTTTACATCATAAAAATATTAAAAAAATATATTATTCATATTTCTTACTAAAAATTATTTTTTTATGCCGAAAACCTAGGGTCATCCTACGAAGACCTTTCATAATTTTTACGGGAAAATTAAAAAATGAAATTTTTAAAAATAAATAATAAATTCGTTCATTTTACATCATATAAATATTAAAAAAATATATTATTCATATTTCTTACTAAAAATTATTTTTTTATGCCGAAAACCTAGGGTCATCCTACGATGACCTTTCATAATTTTTACGGGAAAATTAAAAAATGAAATTTTTAAAAATAAATAATAAATTCGTTCATTTTACATCATATAAATATTAAAAAAATATATTATTCATATTTCTTACTAAAAATTATTTTTTTATGCCGAAAACCTAGGGTCATCCTACGATGACCTTTCATAATTTTTACGGTAAAATTAAAAAATGAAATTTTTAAAAATAAATAATAAATTCGTTCATTTTACATCATAAAAATATTAAAAAAATATATTATTGATATTTCTGATGAATAATTATTTTTTTATGCCGAAAACCTAGGGTCATCCTACGATGACCTTTCATAATTTTTACGGGAAAATTAAAAAATGAAATTTTGAAATATAAATAATAAATTCGTTCATTTTACATCATATAAATATTAAAAAAATATATTATTGATATTTCTGATGAATAGTTATTTTTTTATGCCGAAAAACTAGGGTCATCCTACGATGACCTTTCATAATTTTTACTGGAAAATTAAAAAATGAAATTTTTAAAAATAAATAATAAATTCGTTCATTTTACATCATATAAATATTAAAAAAATATATTATTGATATTTCTGATGAATAATTATTTTTTTATCCCGAAAACCTAGGGTCATCCTACGATGACCTTTCATAATTTTTACGGGAAAATTAAAAAATGAAATTTTTAAAAATAAATAATAAATTCGTTAATTTTACATCATAAAAATATTAAAAAAATATATTATTGATATTTCTGATGAATAATTATTTTTTTATGCCGAAAACCTAGGGTCATCCTACGATGACCTTTCATAATTTTTACGGGAAAATTAAAAAATGAAATTTTTAAAAATAAATAATAAACTCGTTAATTTTACATCATATAAATATTAAAAAAATATATTATTGATATTTCTGATGAATAATTATTTTTTTATGCCGAAAACCTAGGGTCATCCTACGATGACCTTTCATAATTTTTACGGGAAAATTAAAAAATGAAATTTTTAAAAATAAATAATAAATTCGTTCATTTTACATCATATAAATATTAAAAAAATATATTATTGATATTTCTGATGAATAATTATTTGTTTATGCCGAAAACCTAGGGTCATCCTACGCTGACCTTTCATAATTTTTACGGGAAAATTAAAAAATGAATTTTTTAAAAATAAATAATAAATTCGTTCATTTTACATCATAAAAATATTAAAAAAATATATTATTCATATTTCTTACTAAAAATTATTTTTTTATGCCGAAAACCTAGGGTCATCCTACGATGACCTTTCATAATTTTTACGGGAAAATTAAAAAATGAAATTTTTAAAAATAAATAATAAATTCGTTAATTTTACATCATATAAATATTAAAAAAATATATTATTGATCTTTCTGATGAATAATTATTTGTTTATGCCGAAAACCTAGGGTCATCCTACGATGACCTTTAATAATTTTTACGGGAAAATTAAAAAATGAAATTTTTAAAAATAAATAATAAATTCGTTCATTTTACATCATATAAATATTAAAAAAATATATTATTGATATTTCTGATGAATAATTATTTTTTTATGCCGAAAACCTAGGGTCATCCTACGATGACCTTTCATAATTTTTACGGGAAAATTAAAAAATGAAATTTTTAAAAATATATAATAAATTCGTTCATTTTACATCATATAAATATTAAAAAAATATATTATTGATATTTCTGATGAATAATTATTTGTTTATGCCGAAAACCTAGGGTCATCCTACGATGACCTTTCATAATTTTTACGGGAAAATTAAAAAATGAAATTTTTAAAAATAAATAATAAATTCGTTCATTTTACATCATATAAATATTAAAAAAATATATTATTGATATTTCTGATGAATAATTATTTTTTTATGCCGAAAACCTAGGGTCATCCTACGATGACCTTTCATAATTTTTACGGGAAAATTAAAAAATGAAATTTTTACGGGAAAATTAAAAAATGAAATTTTGAAATATAAATAATAAATTCGTTCATTTTACATCATATAAATATTAAAAAAATATATTATTGATATTTCTGATGAATAGTTATTTTTTTATGCCGAAAAACTAGGGTCATCCTACGATGACCTTTCATAATTTTTACTGGAAAATTAAAAAATGAAATTTTTAAAAATAAATAATAAATTCGTTCATTTTACATCATATAAATATTAAAAAAATATATTATTGATATTTCTGATGAATAATTATTTTTTTATCCCGAAAACCTAGGGTCATCCTACGATGACCTTTCATAATTTTTACGGGAAAATTAAAAAATGAAATTTTTAAAAATAAATAATAAATTCGTTAATTTTACATCATAAAAATATTAAAAAAATATATTATTGATATTTCTGATGAATAATTATTTTTTTATGCCGAAAACCTAGGGTCATCCTACGATGACCTTTCATAATTTTTACGGGAAAATTAAAAAATGAAATTTTTTAAAATAAATAATAAATTCGTTAATTTTACATCATATAAATATTAAAAAAATATATTATTGATATTTCTGATGAATAATTATTTTTTTATGCCGAAAACCTAGGGTCATCCTACGATGACCTTTCATAATTTTTACGGGAAAATTAAAAAATGAAATTTTTAAAAATAAATAATAAATTCGTTCATTTTACATCATATAAATATTAAAAAAATATATTATTGATATTTCTGATGAATAATTATTTGTTTATGCCGAAAACCTAGGGTCATCCTACGCTGACCTTTCATAATTTTTACGGGAAAATTAAAAAATGAATTTTTTAAAAATAAATAATAAATTCGTTCATTTTACATCATAAAAATATTAAAAAAATATATTATTCATATTTCTTACTAAAAATTATTTTTTTATGCCGAAAACCTAGGGTCATCCTACGATGACCTTTCATAATTTTTACGGGAAAATTAAAAAATGAAATTTTTAAAAATAAATAATAAATTCGTTAATTTTACATCATATAAATATTAAAAAAATATATTATTGATCTTTCTGATGAATAATTATTTGTTTATGCCGAAAACCTAGGGTCATCCTACGATGACCTTTAATAATTTTTACGGGAAAATTAAAAAATGAAATTTTTAAAAATAAGTAATAAATTCGTTCATTTTACATCATATAAATATTAAAAAAATATATTATTGATATTTCTGATGAATAATTATTTTTTTATGCCGAAAACCTAGGGTCATCCTACGATGACCTTTCATAATTATTACGGGAAAATTAAAAAATGAAATTTTTAAAAATAAATAATAAATTCGTTAATTTTACATCATATAAATATTAAAAAAATATATTATTGATATTTCTGATGAATAATTATTTTTTTATGCCGAAAACCTAGGGTCATCCTACGATGACCTTTCATAATTTTTACGGGAAAATTAAAAAATGAAATTTTTAAAAATAAATAATAAATTCGTTCATTTTACATCATATAAATATTAAAAAAATATATTATTGATATTTCTGATGAATAATTATTTGTTTATGCCGAAAACCTAGGGTCATCCTACGATGACCTTTCATAATTTTTACGGGAAAATTAAAAAATGAAATTTTTAAAAATATATAATAAATTCGTTCATTTTACATCATATAAATATTAAAAAAATATATTATTGATATTTCTGATGAATAATTATTTTTTTTATGCCGAAAACCTAGGGTCATCCTACGATGACCTTTCATAATTTTTACGGGAAAATTAAAAAATGAATTTTTTAAAAATAAATAATAAATTCGTTCATTTTACATCATAAAAATATTAAAAAAATATATTATTCATATTTCTTACTAAAAATTATTTTTTTAAAACGAAAACCTAGGGTCATCCTACGATGACCTTTCATAATTTTTACGGGAAAATTAAAAAATGAAATTTTTAAAAATAAATAATAAATTCGTTAATTTTACATCATATAAATATTAAAAAAATATATTATTGATATTTCTGATGAATAATTATTTGTTTATTCCGAAAACCTAGGGTCATCCTACGATGACCTTTCATAATTTTTACGGGAAAATTAAAAAATGAAATTTTTAAAAATAAATAATAAATTCGTTCATTTTGCATCATAAAAATATTAAAAAAATATATTATTCATATTTCTTACTAAAAATTATTTTTTTATGCCGAAAACCTAGGGTCATCCTACGATGACCTTTTATAATTTTTACGGGAAAATTAATAAATGAAATTTTTAAAAATAAATAATAAATTCGTTCATTTTACATCATAAAAATATTAAAAAAATATATTATTGATATTTCTGATGAATAATTATTTTTTTATGCCGAAAACCTAGGGTCATCCTACGATGACCTTTCATAATTTTTACGGGAAAATTAAAAAATGAAATTTTTAAAAATAAATAATAAATTCGTTCATTTTACATCATAAAAATATTAAAAAAATATATTATTCAAATTTCTTACTAAAAATTATTTTTTTATGCCGAAAACCTAGGGTCATCCTACGATGACCTTTCATAATTTTTACGGGAAAATTAAAAAATGAAATTTTTAAAAATAAATAATAAATTCGTTCATTTTACATCATATAAATATTAAAAAAATATATTATTGATATTTCTGATGAATAATTATTTTTTTATCCCGAAAACCTAGGGTCATCCTACGATGACCTTTCATAATTTTTACGGGAAAATTAAAAAATGAAATTTTTAAAAATAAATAATAAATTCGTTCATTTTACATCATATAAATATTAAAAAAATATATTATTGATATTTCTGATGAATAATTATTTTTTTATGCCGAAAACCTAGGGTCATCCTACGATGACCTTTCATAATTTTTACGGGAAAATTAAAAAATGAAATTTTTAAAATTAAATAATAAATTCGTTAATTTTACATCATAAAAATATTAAAAAAATATATTATTGATATTTCTGATGAATAATTATTTTTTTATGCCGAAAACCTAGGGTCATCCTACGATGACCTTTCATAATTATTACGGGAAAATTAAAAAATGAAATTTTTAAAAATAAATAATAAATTCGTTAATTTTACATCATATAAATATTAAAAAAATATATTATTGATATTTCTGATGAATAATTATTTTTTTATGCCGAAAACCTAGGGTCATCCTACGATGACCTTTCATAATTTTTACGGGAAAATTAAAAAATGAAATTTTTAAAAATAAATAATAAATTCGTTCATTTTACATCATATAAATATTAAAAAAATATATTATTGATATTTCTGATGAATAATTATTTTTTTATGCCGAAAACCTAGGGTCATCCTACGATGACCTTTCATAATTTTTACGGGAAAATTAAAAAATGAAATTTTTAAAAATAAATAATAAATTCGTTCATTTTACATCATAAAAATATTAAAAAAATATATTATTGATATTTCTGATGAATAATTATTTTTTTTATGCCGAAAACCTAGGGTCATCCTACGATGACCTTTCATAATTTTTACGGGAAAATTAAAAAATGAATTTTTTAAAAATAAATAATAAATTCGTTCATTTTACATCATAAAAATATTAAAAAAATATATTATTCATATTTCTTACTAAAAATTATTTTTTTATGCCGAAAACCTAGGGTCATCCTACGATGACCTTTCATAATTTTTACGGGAAAATTAAAAAATGAAATTTTTAAAAATAAATAATAAATTCGTTCATTTTACATCATAAAAATATTAAAAAAATATATTATTCAAATTTCTTACTAAAAATTATTTTTTTATGCCGAAAACCTAGGGTCATCCTACGATGACCTTTCATAATTTTTACGGGAAAATTAAAAAATGAAATTTTTAAAAATAAATAATAAATTCGTTCATTTTACATCATATAAATATTAAAAAAAAATATTATTGATATTTCTGATGAATAATTATTTTTTTATGCCGAAAACGTATGGTCATCCTACGATGACCTTTCATAATTTTTACGGGAAAATTAAAAAATGAAATTTTGAAAAATAAATAATAAATTCGTTCATTTTACATCATATAAATATTAAAAAAATATATTATTGATATTTCTGATGAATAGTTATTTTTTTATGCCGAAAACCTAGGGTCATCCTACGATGACCTTTCATAATTTTTACGGGAAAATTAAAAAATGAAATTTTTAAAAATAAATAATAAATTCGTTCATTTTGCATCATAAAAATATTAAAAAAATATATTATTCATATTTCTTACTAAAAATTATTTTTTTATGCCGAAAACCTAGGGTCATCCTACGATGACTTTTCATAATTTTTACGGGAAAATTAAAAAATGAAATTTTTAAAAATAAATAATAAATTCGTTCATTTTACATCATATAAATATTAAAAAAATATATTATTGATATTTCTGATGAATAGTTATTTTTTTATGCCGAAAACCTAGGGTCATCCTACGATGACCTTTCATAATTTTTACGGGAAAATTAAAAAATGAAATTTTTAAAAATAAATAATAAATTCGTTCATTTTACATCATATAAATATTAAAAAAATATATTATTGATATTTCTGATGAATAATTATTTTTTTATGCCGAAAACCTAGGGTCATCCTACGATGACCTTTCATAATTTTTACGGGAAAATTAAAAAATGAAATTTTTAAAATTAAATAATAAATTCGTTAATTTTACATCATAAAAATATTAAAAAAATATATTATTGATATTTCTGATGAATAATTATTTTTTTATGCCGAAAACCTAGGGTCATCCTACGATGACCTTTCATAATTATTACGGGAAAATTAAAAAATGAAATTTTTAAAAATAAATAATAAATTCGTTAATTTTACATCATATAAATATTAAAAAAATATATTATTGATATTTCTGATGAATAATTATTTTTTTATGCCGAAAACCTAGGGTCATCCTACGATGACCTTTCATAATTTTTACGGGAAAATTAAAAAATGAAATTTTTAAAAATAAATAATAAATTCGTTCATTTTACATCATATAAATATTAAAAAAATATATTATTGATATTTCTGATGAATAATTATTTTTTTATGCCGAAAACCTAGGGTCATCCTACGATGACCTTTCATAATTTTTACGGGAAAATTAAAAAATGAAATTTTTAAAAATAAATAATAAATTCGTTCATTTTACATCATAAAAATATTAAAAAAATATATTATTGATATTTCTGATGAATAATTATTTTTTTTATGCCGAAAACCTAGGGTCATCCTACGATGACCTTTCATAATTTTTACGGGAAAATTAAAAAATGAATTTTTTAAAAATAAATAATAAATTCGTTCATTTTACATCATAAAAATATTAAAAAAATATATTATTCATATTTCTTACTAAAAATTATTTTTTTATGCCGAAAACCTAGGGTCATCCTACGATGACCTTTCATAATTTTTACGGGAAAATTAAAAAATGAAATTTTTAAAAATAAATAATAAATTCGTTCATTTTACATCATAAAAATATTAAAAAAATATATTATTCAAATTTCTTACTAAAAATTATTTTTTTATGCCGAAAACCTAGGGTCATCCTACGATGACCTTTCATAATTTTTACGGGAAAATTAAAAAATGAAATTTTTAAAAATAAATAATAAATTCGTTCATTTTACATCATATAAATATTAAAAAAAAATATTATTGATATTTCTGATGAATAATTATTTTTTTATGCCGAAAACGTATGGTCATCCTACGATGACCTTTCATAATTTTTACGGGAAAATTAAAAAATGAAATTTTGAAAAATAAATAATAAATTCGTTCATTTTACATCATATAAATATTAAAAAAATATATTATTGATATTTCTGATGAATAGTTATTTTTTTATGCCGAAAACCTAGGGTCATCCTACGATGACCTTTCATAATTTTTACGGGAAAATTAAAAAATGAAATTTTTAAAAATAAATAATAAATTCGTTCATTTTGCATCATAAAAATATTAAAAAAATATATTATTCATATTTCTTACTAAAAATTATTTTTTTATGCCGAAAACCTAGGGTCATCCTACGATGACTTTTCATAATTTTTACGGGAAAATTAAAAAATGAAATTTTTAAAAATAAATAATAAATTCGTTCATTTTACATCATATAAATATTAAAAAAATATATTATTGATATTTCTGATGAATAGTTATTTTTTTATGCCGAAAACCTAGGGTCATCCTACGATGACCTTTCATAATTTTTACGGGAAAATTAAAAAATGAAATTTTTAAAAATAAATAATAAATTCGTTCATTTTACATCATAAAAATATTAAAAAAATATATTATTCATATTTCTTACTAAAAATTATTTTTTTAAGCCGAAAACCTAGGGTCATCCTACGATGACCTTTCATAATTTTTACGGGAAAATTAAAAAATGAAATTTTTAAAAATAAATAATAAATTCGTTCATTTTACATCATATAAATATTAAAAAAATATATTATTGATATTTCTGATGAATAATTATTTTTTTATGCCGAAAACGTATGGTCATCCTACGATGACCTTTCATAATTTTTACGGGAAAACTAAAAAATGAAATTTTTAAAAATAAATAATAAATTCGTTCATTTTACATCATAAAAATATTAAAAAAATATATTATTGATATTTCTGATGAATAATTATTTTTTTTATGCCGAAAACCTAGGGTCATCCTACGATGACCTTTCATAATTTTTACGGGAAAATTAAAAAATGAATTTTTTAAAAATAAATAATAAATTCGTTCATTTTACATCATAAAAATATTAAAAAAATATATTATTGATATTTCTGATGAATAATTATTTTTTTTATGCCGAAAACCTAGGGTCATCCTACGATGACCTTTCATAATTTTTACGGGAAAATTAAAAAATGAAATTTTTAAAAATAAATAATAAATTCGTTAATTTTACATCATAAAAATATTAAAAAAATATATTATTGATATTTCTGATGAATAATTATTTTTTTATGCCGAAAACCTAGGGTCATCCTACGATGACCTTTCATAATTTTTACGGGAAAATTAAAAAATGAAATTTTTAAAAATAAATAATAAATTCGTTCATTTTACATCATAAAAATATTAAAAAAATATATTATTGATATTTCTGATGAATAATTATTTTTTTTATGCCGAAAACCTAGGGTCATCCTACGATGACCTTTCATAATTTTTACGGGAAAATTAAAAAATGAATTTTTTAAAAATAAATAATAAATTCGTTCATTTTACATCATAAAAATATTAAAAAAATATATTATTCATATTTCTTACTAAAAATTATTTTTTTATGCCGAAAACCTAGGGTCATCCTACGATGACCTTTCATAATTTTTACGGGAAAATTAAAAAATGAAATTTTTAAAAATAAATAATAAATTCGTTAATTTTACATCATATAAATATTAAAAAAATATATTATTGATATTTCTGATGAATAATTATTTGTTTATGCCGAAAACCTAGGGTCATCCTACGATGACCTTTCATAATTTTTACGGGAAAATTAAAAAATGAAATTTTTAAAAATAAATAATAAATTCGTTCATTTTGCATCATAAAAATATTAAAACAATATATTATTCATATTTCTTACTAAAAATTATTTTTTATGCCGAAAACCTAGGGTCATCCTACGATGACCTTTCATAATTTTTACGGGAAAATTAATAAATGAAATTTTTAAAAATAAATAATAAATTCGTTCATTTTACATCATAAAAATATTAAAAAAATATATTATTGATATTTCTGATGAATAATTATTTTTTTATGCCGAAAACCTAGGGTCATCCTACGATGACCTTTCATAATTTTTACGGGAAAATTAAAAAATGAAATTTTTAAAAATAAATAATAAATTCGTTCATTTTACATCATAAAAATATTAAAAAAATATATTATTCAAATTTCTTACTAAAAATTATTTTTTTATGCCGAAAACCTAGGGTCATCCTACGATGAACTTTCATAATTTTTACAGGAAAATTAAAAAATGAAATTTTTAAAAATAAATAATAAATTCGTTCATTTTACATCATATAAATATTAAAAAAAAATATTATTGATATTTCTGATGAATAATTATTTTTTTATGCCGAAAATGTATGGTCATCCTACGATGACCTTTCATAATTTTTACGGGAAAATTAAAAAATGAAATTTTGAAAAATAAATAATAAATTCGTTCATTTTACATCATATAAATATTAAAAAAATATATTATTGATATTTCTGATGAATAGTTATTTTTTTATGCCGAAAACCTAGGGTCATCCTACGATGACCTTTCATAATTTTTACGGGAAAATTAAAAAATGAAATTTTTAAAAATAAATAATAAATTCGTTCATTTTACATCATATAAATATTAAAAAAATATATTATTGATATTTCTGATGAATAATTATTTTTTTATGCCGAAAACCTAGGGTCATCCTACGATGACCTTTCATAATTTTTACGGGAAAATTAAAAAATGAAATTTTTAAAAATAAATAATAAATTCGTTCATTTTACATCATAAAAATATTAAAAAAATATATTATTGATATTTCTGATGAATAATTATTTTTTTTATGCCGAAAACCTAGGGTCATCCTACGATGACCTTTCATAATTTTTACGGGAAAATTAAAAAATGAAATTTTTAAAAATAAATAATAAATTCGTTCATTTTACATCATAAAAATATTAAAAAAATATATTATTCAAATTTCTTACTAAAAATTATTTTTTTATGCGGAAAACCTAGGGTCATCCTACGATGACCTTTCATAATTTTTACGGGAAAATTAAAAAATGAAATTTTTAAAAATAAATAATAAATTCGTTCATTTTACATAATATAAATATTAAAAAAAAATATTATTGATATTTCTGATGAATAATTATTTTTTTATTCCGAAAACGTATGGTCATCCTACGATGACCTTTCATAATTTTTACGGGAAAATTAAAAAATGAAATTTTTAAAAATAAATAATAAATTCGTTCATTTTGCATCATAAAAATATTAAAAAAATATATTATTCATATTTCTTACTAAAAATTATTTTTTTATGCCGAAAACCTAGGGTCATCCTACGATGACCTTTCATAATTTTTACGGGAAAATTAATAAATGAAATTTTTAAAAATAAATAATAAATTCGTTCATTTTACATCATAAAAATATTAAAAAAATATATTATTGATATTTCTGATGAATAATTATTTTTTTATGCCGAAAACCTAGGGTCATCCTACGATGACCTTTCATAATTTTTACGGGAAAATTAAAAAATGAAATTTTGAAAAATAAATAATAAATTCGTTCATTTTACATCATATAAATATTAAAAAAATATATTATTGATATTTCTGATGAATAATTATTTTTTTATGCCGAAAACCTAGGGTCATCCTACGATGACCTTTCATAATTTTTACGGGAAAATTAAAAAATGAAATTTTTAAAAATAAATAATAAATTCGTTCATTTTACATCATAAAAATATTAAAAAAATATATTATTCATATTTCTTACTAAAAATTATTTTTTTATGCCGAAAACCTAGGGTCATCCTACGATGACCTTTCATAATTTTTACGGGAAAATTAAAAAATGAAATTTTTAAAAATAAATAATAAATTCGTTCATTTTACATCATATAAATATTAAAAAAATATATTATTGATATTTCTGATGAATAATTATTTTTTTATGCCGAAAACGTATGGTCATCCTACGATGACCTTTCATAATTTTTACGGGAAAACTAAAAAATGAAATTTTTAAAAATAAATAATAAATTCGTTCATTTTACATCATAAAAATATTAAAAAAATATATTATTGATATTTCTGATGAATAATTATTTTTTTTATGCCGAAAACCTAGGGTCATCCTACGATGACCTTTCATAATTTTTCCGGGAAAATTAAAAATTGAATTTTTTAAAAATAAATAATAAATTCGTTCATTTTACATCATAAAAATATTAAAAAAATATATTATTGATATTTCTGATGAATAATTATTTTTTTTATGCCGAAAACCTAGGGTCATCCTACGATGACCTTTCATAATTTTTACGGGAAAATTAAAAAATGAAATTTTTAAAAATAAATAATAAATTCGTTCATTTTACATCATATAAATATTAAAAAAATATATTATTGATATTTCTGATGAATAATTATTTTTTTATCCCGAAAACCTAGGGTCATCCTACGATGACCTTTCATAATTTTTACGGGAAAATTAAAAAATGAAATTTTTAAAAATAACTAATAAATTCTTAATTTTACATCATAAAAATATTAAAAAAATATATTATTGATATTTCTGATGAAAAATTATTTTTTTATGCCGAAAACCTAGGGTCATCCTACGATGACCTTTCATAATTTTTACGGGAAAATTAAAAAATGAAATTTTTAAAAATAAATAATAAATTCGTTAATTTTACATCATATAAATATTAAAAAAATATATTATTGATCTTTCTGATGAATAATTATTTGTTTATGCCGAAAACCTAGGGTCATCCTACGATGACCTTTCATAATTTTTACGGGAAAATTAAAAAATGAAATTTTGAAAAATAAATAATAAATTCGTTCATTTTACATCATATAAATATTAAAAAAATATATTATTGATATTTCTGATGAATAGTTATTTTTTTATGCCGAAAACCTAGGGTCATCCTACGATGACCTTTCATAATTTTTACGGGAAAATTAAAAAATGAAATTTTTAAAAATAAATAATAAATTCGTTCATTTTACATCATAAAAATATTAAAAAAATATATTATTGATATTTCTGATGAATAATTATTTTTTTATGCCGAAAACCTAGGGTCATCCTACGATGACCTTTCATAATTTTTACGGGAAAATTAAAAAATGAAATTTTTAAAAATAAATAATAAATTCGTTCATTTTACATCATATAAATATTAAAAAAATATATTATTGATATTTCTGATGAATAATTATTTGTTTATGCCGAAAACCTAGGGTCATCCTACGATGACCTTTCATAATTTTTACGGGAAAATTAAAAAATGAATTTTTTAAAAATAAATAATAAATTCGTTCATTTTACATCATAAAAATATTAAAAAAATATATTATTCATATTTCTTACTAAAAATTATTTTTTTATGCCGAAAACCTAGGGTCATCCTACGATGACCTTTCATAATTTTTACGGGAAAATTAAAAAATGAAATTTTTAAAAATAAATAATAAATTCGTTAATTTTACATCATATAAATATTAAAAAAATTTATTATTGATCTTTCTGATGAATAATTATTTGTTTATGCCGAAAACCTAGGGTCATCCTACGATGACCTTTCATAATTTTTACGGGAAAATTAAAAAATGAAATTTTTAAAAATAAATAATAAATTCGTTCATTTTACATCATATAAATATTAAAAAAATATATTATTGATATTTCTGATGAATAATTATTTTTTTATGCCGAAAACCTAGGGTCATCCTACGATGACCTTTCATAATTTTTACGGGAAAATTAAAAAATGAAATTTTTAAAAATAAATAATAAATTCGTTCATTTTACATCATAAAAATATTAAAAAAATATATTATTCATATTTCTTACTAAAAATTATTTTTTTATGCCGAAAACCTAGGGTCATCCTACGATGACCTTTCATAATTTTTACGGGAAAATTAAAAAATGAAATTTTTAAAAATAAATAATAAATTCGTTCATTTTACATCATATAAATATTAAAAAAATATATTATTGATATTTCTGATGAATAATTATTTTTTTATGCCGAAAACGTATGGTCATCCTACGATGACCTTTCATAATTTTTACGGGAAAACTAAAAAATGAAATTTTTAAAAATAAATAATAAATTCGTTCATTTTACATCATAAAAATATTAAAAAAATATATTATTGATATTTCTGATGAATAATTATTTTTTTTATGCCGAAAACCTAGGGTCATCCTACGATGACCTTTCATAATTTTTCCGGGAAAATTAAAAAATGAATTTTTTAAAAATAAATAATAAATTCGTTCATTTTACATCATAAAAATATTAAAAAAATATATTATTGATATTTCTGATGAATAATTATTTTTTTTATGCCGAAAACCTAGGGTCATCCTACGATGACCTTTCATAATTTTTACGGGAAAATTAAAAAATGAAATTTTTAAAAATAAATAATAAATTCGTTCATTTTACATCATATAAATATTAAAAAAATATATTATTGATATTTCTGATGAATAATTATTTTTTTATCCCGAAAACCTAGGGTCATCCTACGATGACCTTTCATAATTTTTACGGGAAAATTAAAAAATGAAATTTTTAAAAATAACTAATAAATTCTTAATTTTACATAATAAAAATATTAAAAAAATATATTATTGATATTTCTGATGAAAAATTATTTTTTTATGCCGAAAACCTAGGGTCATCCTACGATGACCTTTCATAATTTTTACGGGAAAATTAAAAAATGAAATTTTTAAAATAAATAATAAATTCGTTAATTTTACATCATATAAATATTAAAAAAATATATTATTGATCTTTCTGATGAATAATTATTTGTTTATGCCGAAAACCTAGGGTCATCCTACGATGACCTTTCATAATTTTTACGGGAAAATTAAAAAATGAAATTTTGAAAAATAAATAATAAATTCGTTCATTTTACATCATATAAATATTAAAAAAATATATTATTGATATTTCTGATGAATAGTTATTTTTTTATGCCGAAAACCTAGGGTCATCCTACGATGACCTTTCATAATTTTTACGGGAAAATTAAAAAATGAAATTTTTAAAAATAAATAATAAATTCGTTCATTTTACATCATATAAATATTAAAAAAATATATTATTGATATTTCTGATGAATAATTATTTTTTTATCCCGAAAACCTAGGGTCATCCTACGATGACCTTTCATAATTTTTACGGGAAAATTAAAAAATGAAATTTTTAAAAATAAATAATAAATTCGTTAATTTTACATCATAAAAATATTAAAAAAATATATTATTGATATTTCTGATGAATAATTATTTTTTTATGCCGAAAACCTAGGGTCATCCTACGATGACCTTTCATAATTTTTACGGGAAAATTAAAAAATGAAATTTTTAAAAATAAATAATAAATTCGTTCATTTTACATCATATAAATATTAAAAAAATATATTATTGATATTTCTGATGAATAATTATTTGTTTATGCCGAAAACCTAGGGTCATCCTACGATGACCTTTCATAATTTTTACGGGAAAATTAAAAAATGAATTTTTTAAAAATAAATAATAAATTCGTTCATTTTACATCATAAAAATATTAAAAAAATATATTATTCATATTTCTTACTAAAAATTATTTTTTTATGCCGAAAACCTAGGGTCATCCTACGATGACCTTTCATAATTTTTACGGGAAAATTAAAAAATGAAATTTTTAAAAATAAATAATAAATTCGTTAATTTTACATCATATAAATATTAAAAAAATTTATTATTGATCTTTCTGATGAATAATTATTTGTTTATGCCGAAAACCTAGGGTCATCCTACGATGACCTTTCATAATTTTTACGGGAAAATTAAAAAATGAAATTTTTAAAAATAAATAATAAATTCGTTCATTTTACATCATATAAATATTAAAAAAATATATTATTGATATTTCTGATGAATAATTATTTTTTTATGCCGAAAACCTAGGGTCATCCTACGATGACCTTTCATAATTTTTACGGGAAAATTAAAAAATGAAATTTTTAAAAATAAATAATAAATTCGTTCATTTTACATCATATAAATATTAAAAAAATATATTATTGATATTTCTGATGAATAATTATTTGTTTATGCCGAAAACGTATGGTCATCCTACGATGACCTTTCATAATTTTTACGGGAAAACTAAAAAATGAAATTTTTAAAAATAAATAATAAATTCGTTCATTTTACATCATAAAAATATTAAAAAAATATATTATTGATATTTCTGATGAATAATTATTTTTTTATGCCGAAAACGTATGGTCATCCTACGATGACCTTTCATAATTTTTACGGGAAAATTAAAAAATGAAATTTTGAAAAATAAATAATAAATTCGTTCATTTTACATCATATAAATATTAAAAAAATATATTATTGATATTTCTGATGAATAATTATTTTTTTATGCCGAAAACCTAGGGTCATCCTACGATGACCTTTCATAATTTTTACGGGAAAATTAAAAAATGAAATTTTTAAAAATAAATAATAAATTCGTTCATTTTACATCATAAAAATATTAAAAAAATATATTATTCATATTTCTTACTAAAAATTATTTTTTTATGCCGAAAACCTAGGGTCATCCTACGATGACCTTTCATAATTTTTACGGGAAAATTAAAAAATGAAATTTTTAAAAATAAATAATAAATTCGTTCATTTTACATCATATAAATATTAAAAAAATATATTATTGATATTTCTGATGAATAATTATTTTTTTATCCCGAAAACCTAGGGTCATCCTACGATGACCTTTCATAATTTTTACGGGAAAATTAAAAAATGAAATTTTTAAAAATAAATAATAAATTCGTTAATTTTACATCATAAAAATATTAAAAAAATATATTATTGATATTTCTGATGAAAAATTATTTTTTTATGCCGAAAACCTAGGGTCATCCTACGATGACCTTTCATAATTTTTACGGGAAAATTAAAAAATGAAATTTTTAAAATAAATAATAAATTCGTTAATTTTACATCATATAAATATTAAAAAAATATATTATTGATCTTTCTGATGAATAATTATTTGTTTATGCCGAAAACCTAGGGTCATCCTACGATGACCTTTCATAATTTTTACGGGAAAATTAAAAAATGAAATTTTGAAAAATAAATAATAAATTCGTTCATTTTACATCATATAAATATTAAAAAAATATATTATTGATATTTCTGATGAATAGTTATTTTTTTATGCCGAAAACCTAGGGTCATCCTACGATGACCTTTCATAATTTTTACGGGAAAATTAAAAAATGAAATTTTTAAAAATAAATAATAAATTCGTTCATTTTACATCATATAAATATTAAAAAAATATATTATTGATATTTCTGATGAATAATTATTTTTTTATCCCGAAAACCTAGGGTCATCCTACGATGACCTTTCATAATTTTTACGGGAAAATTAAAAAATGAAATTTTTAAAAATAAATAATAAATTCGTTAATTTTACATCATAAAAATATTAAAAAAATATATTATTGATATTTCTGATGAATAATTATTTTTTTATGCCGAAAACCTAGGGTCATCCTACGATGACCTTTCATAATTTTTACGGGAAAATTAAAAAATGAAATTTTTAAAAATAAATAATAAATTCGTTCATTTTACATCATATAAATATTAAAAAAATATATTATTGATATTTCTGATGAATAATTATTTGTTTATGCCGAAAACCTAGGGTCATCCTACGATGACCTTTCATAATTTTTACGGGAAAATTAAAAAATGAATTTTTTAAAAATAAATAATAAATTCGTTCATTTTACATCATAAAAATATTAAAAAAATATATTATTCATATTTCTTACTAAAAATTATTTTTTTATGCCGAAAACCTAGGGTCATCCTACGATGACCTTTCATAATTTTTACGGGAAAATTAAAAAATGAAATTTTTAAAAATAAATAATAAATTCGTTAATTTTACATCATATAAATATTAAAAAAATTTATTATTGATCTTTCTGATGAATAATTATTTGTTTATGCCGAAAACCTAGGGTCATCCTACGATGACCTTTCATAATTTTTACGGGAAAATTAAAAAATGAAATTTTTAAAAATAAATAATAAATTCGTTCATTTTACATCATATAAATATTAAAAAAATATATTATTGATATTTCTGATGAATAATTATTTTTTTATGCCGAAAACCTAGGGTCATCCTACGATGACCTTTCATAATTTTTACGGGAAAATTAAAAAATGAAATTTTTAAAAATAAATAATAAATTCGTTCATTTTACATCATATAAATATTAAAAAAATATATTATTGATATTTCTGATGAATAATTATTTGTTTATGCCGAAAACGTATGGTCATCCTACGATGACCTTTCATAATTTTTACGGGAAAACTAAAAAATGAAATTTTTAAAAATAAATAATAAATTCGTTCATTTTACATCATAAAAATATTAAAAAAATATATTATTGATATTTCTGATGAATAATTATTTTTTTATGCCGAAAACGTATGGTCATCCTACGATGACCTTTCATAATTTTTACGGGAAAATTAAAAAATGAAATTTTGAAAAATAAATAATAAATTCGTTCATTTTACATCATATAAATATTAAAAAAATATATTATTGATATTTCTGATGAATAATTATTTTTTTATGCCGAAAACCTAGGGTCATCCTACGATGACCTTTCATAATTTTTACGGGAAAATTAAAAAATGAAATTTTTAAAAATAAATAATAAATTCGTTCATTTTACATCATAAAAATATTAAAAAAATATATTATTCATATTTCTTACTAAAAATTATTTTTTTATGCCGAAAACCTAGGGTCATCCTACGATGACCTTTCATAATTTTTACGGGAAAATTAAAAAATGAAATTTTTAAAAATAAATAATAAATTCGTTCATTTTACATCATATAAATATTAAAAAAATATATTATTGATATTTCTGATGAATAATTATTTTTTTATCCCGAAAACCTAGGGTCATCCTACGATGACCTTTCATAATTTTTACGGGAAAATTAAAAAATGAAATTTTTAAAAATAAATAATAAATTCGTTAATTTTACATCATAAAAATATTAAAAAAATATATTATTGATATTTCTGATGAATAATTATTTTTTTATGCCGAAAACCTAGGGTCATCCTACGATGACCTTTCATAATTTTTACGGGAAAATTAAAAAATGAAATTTTTAAAAATAAATAATAAATTCGTTCATTTTACATCATATAAATATTAAAAAAATATATTATTGATATTTCTGATGAATAATTATTTGTTTATGCCGAAAACCTAGGGTCATCCTACGATGACCTTTCATAATTTTTACGGGAAAATTAAAAAATGAATTTTTTAAAAATAAATAATAAATTCGTTCATTTTACATCATAAAAATATTAAAAAAATATATTATTCATATTTCTTACTAAAAATTATTTTTTTATGCCGAAAACCTAGGGTCATCCTACGATGACCTTTCATAATTTTTACGGGAAAATTAAAAAATGAAATTTTTAAAAATAAATAATAAATTCGTTAATTTTACATCATATAAATATTAAAAAAATATATTATTGATCTTTCTGATGAATAATTATTTGTTTATGCCGAAAACCTAGGGTCATCCTACGATGACCTTTCATAATTTTTACGGGAAAATTAAAAAATGAAATTTTTAAAAATAAATAATAAATTCGTTCATTTTACATCATATAAATATTAAAAAAATATATTATTGATATTTCTGATGAATAATTATTTTTTTATGCCGAAAACCTAGGGTCATCCTACGATGACCTTTCATAATTTTTACGGGAAAATTAAAAAATGAAATTTTTAAAAATAAATAATAAATTCGTTCATTTTACATCATATAAATATTAAAAAAATATATTATTGATATTTCTGATGAATAATTATTTGTTTATGCCG